>CM065466.1:2223134-2558134 GCA_032872475.1 Leptopilina myrica (nomen nudum) | reverse complement strand
TAGAAAAGCCACTGCACCCAATATGTAAATTCCTGCCGTTAGAGAGAATACACTTCTCCATTGACTCACGTTTTCCTGAGTTAATTAAAAAAAAAAAATTTTTAATAATAAAATTTTACAAGAAAAGGGAAAAAATTGAGTTATTATAGTAAAAAAGGAGCAAATGATAAAAAAAAATTGTACTGCAGGAAATGAAGTAGGAAAAGCTCACAGGGACCATCAGGATTCAATTATTATCAATTATTTTGACAAAATTTAGTTTTCAACTATCTTTGGAAACATTAATTGCAAAACTACAATTATTTTTACAAATAAAAATATTCATCACAAGAAATCAATTATTTTCATAAATAAAAATATTGATCACAAAAAAATCAATTATTTTCAAAACTAATAAAATTTTTTGGAAAAAATTCAATTATTGTGAAAAAAAATCGAAAAGTGTATTTTTCAATTATCTTTGTTAATAAATAGCAAAATTCTTTAACAAAATTCAATTATTTTGAGTAATTTTAGTAAAATTTTTTGCAAAATTCAATTATTTTCACAAATAAAAATATTCATCACAAGAATTCAATTATTTTTCAAAATGATAAAATTTTTGCAAAAAAATTCAATTATTTTAAAATAAATTCGAAAAGTGTATTTTTCAATTATCTTTGTTAATAAATAGCAAAATTCTTTGACAAAATTAAATTATTTTGAGTAATTTTAGTAAAATTTTTTGCAAAATTCAATTATTTTCACAAATAAAAATATTCATGACAAGAATTCAATTATTTTCCAAATTAATAAAATTTTTGTAAAAAAAATCAATTATTTTGAGAAAAAATCGAAAAAAATGTATTTTTCAATTGTTTTTATAAATAAATAACAAAATTCTTCTACAAAATTCAATTATTTTTAGTAATTTTTTAAAATCCTTTGCGAAATTCAATTATTAGAATTAAATAATTATTATCAATATTAATTATTATTATTTAAATTCAATTATTTTCACAAATAAAAATATTCATCACAAAAAAATCCATTATTTTCAAATCTAATAAAATTTTTGGGAAAAATTTAATTATTTTGAAAACAATTTGAAAAATTGTAGTTTTTAATTATCTTTATAAATAAATAGCAAAATTCATTGACAAAATTCAATTATTTTGAGGAATTTTTTAAAAATTCACTGCAAAATTCAATTATTTTCACAAATAAAAATATTCATCACAAGAATTCAATTATTTTCCAAATTAATAAAATTTTTGTAAAAAAATTCAATTATTTTGAAAAAAAATCGAAAAAAATGTAGTTTTCAATTGTTTCTATAAATAAATAACAAAATTCTTCTACAAAATTCAATTATTTTTAGTAATTTATAAAAATCCTATGCGAAATTCAATTTTTTGCACAAATAAAAAATATTCATCACAAGAAATAAATTATTTTCATAAATAAAAATATTAATCACAAAAAAATCAATTATTTTCAAAACTAATAAAATTTTGTTTGAAAAAATCTAATTATTTCCATTAGAAATGCAATTATTACAATTATTTTCAAAATTTTGATAAAATTCACGGAAAAATTCAATTATTTTCAAAATTAAAAATATTCATCACAAAAATTCAATTATTTTCAAAATTGATAAATATTTTTTAAAGAAATTTAACAAACTGCGAACAACATTTCAATTATCTTTATAAATGATTATAAACATTTTTCGACAAAATTCAAATATTTTTAAAAATTTTGATAAAATTCAATGCGAAATTTCAATTATTTTCAAAAATTTATCATAACTCCATAATTTGTAAATCCATTTTATTTTTATAAAATTTCTCATAAGAATTAAATTATTTAGACACAATTTCAAAAAATATTCTACACGAAAATTCATTTATTTTCAAAAATTCTTTTTAAAAATCTCGTTAATATTTCAATTATCTTTATAAATATTAAAAATTTGCGCCGAAATTCAATTATATTCTGGAATTTAATCAAATTGATTGCAAAATTTAATTATTTTCATAAACAACATTATTCATCATAAAAATTCAATTATTTTTTTAAATTAATATTCTTCGCAAAAATTCAATTATTTTCAAAAAAAAACTTTTCGTTTATTCAACAATTTCTATATATTTATTATTTTTAGAAAAATTCCTAAAAGAATTCAATTGTTTAAAAACAATTTTAACAAAATTCTCCACGAATATTCAAATCTTCTATAAAATAATTAAAATTTCACTTAGAATTCAATTATTAAACATATAATTTGCATAAATTTTTTCGAAACATTTAAATTTGAAACCTTTTTAATAGAATTTTTTCCAATAATTCAATTATTTTCATAAATAATAAATAAACTGATTTAAAAATTAATTACCGTTAAAGTTGCAGATAATAATTGAATTTTCCCAGAATTTTCTATAATAAACATTTATTCAAAAGATAAACATTAAATTCTTCTCGAATTTTCTAATAAAAATTGATTTAAAAATTAATTACCGTTAAAGTTTCAGATAATAATTGAATTTTCAAAAAGTCACTATTAATCGCAATTTTTAGAAATAATTAAATTTTGTGTAAATTCTTTCAAATTATGATCTATGAAAACTCGAATTTTTCATACATTTCAATAAAAAATTGAATAAAACAAATTTATTTTTCAAACAGCATTATCCAAGTATTTTCAAAATATTTCAAGTTTTTTATTTTCTAATAATAAATATATTATTTAATTAATTAATTTCCGATTAATTGAAATTTCACGTAAAACACTGAATTGTAAACAAATGGATTTGAAAATTCTTAAAAATAATTAAAAATAATTGTAAACAAATGGATTTAAAAATTCGCAAAGAAGAACATCATTAATAATTATATAAAAATAATTGTAAACAAATGGATTTAAAAATTCTCAAAGAAGAATTTTATCAAAAATAATTAAAAATAATTGTAAACAAATGGATTTAAAAATTCGCAACGAAGAACTATTTATTAAAAAATTATTAAAAATAATTGTTTAGCATATGTGACTGTAGTTCAAAATTCAATATTCGATTTCTACCAAAAAAAAAAATGTTTATTCATTATTATTACTTTTTTACTTTTGTTATATTTTTATTTGCTGTTGGAAGAGTTTGACTAGAGCTGGGAATTAAAAATTTTGAATAATGTGTATTAGTTTCAAAAATTATTATGATTTTAATGCTTTTTTGGGCACTATACTATAATTTTTATAACTGCTATGATATTATAATTATAATTATAATATTAGAATTATAATTATAATAATTATAATATTAGAATTATAATTATACTAATTATAATAATTTTTAGAGAGAATCTCAGAAAAATTCTTTCGGATCTGAGGAAAAAAAAGTGCAAAATTTTGCCTGAAAATGAAATATATTTTTTGACAACCATGAACCATAGAAGAGCTAGGAGAAAAGAAAGAAAGAAAAAAAGTTAAAAAAAAGAAAGAAAAAAAAAGAAAAAAAGTTTTAAAAAAGACAAAAATGTTATTATTACCTTTTCTTGTACAATCAGTCCAGCAATAAGTGGAGCAAGAATACTGCAAACATTAGCAACAGCATTCGTGCAACCCATTAATGAACCAGCAAAATTTGGACTCAAATCCATGTGATTCACATGATGGCCACAATAAATTGACATATTTGTTGCAACCGCAATCACGAGAATGCTAATGGCAAGAATTGGATTATCAGGACTCACATAGCCAAGTGCAAGTAAAGCGATTGCCGGCAAAATTTCGCCAATTGAATTGCAAAGGAATCTCGACGCACGAACACTGAGGAAATTCTTTCTTATTGACATATCCGAATAGTAGCTAATCGGAAAACTGAGTATCCAAGCTGTGAGATATGGAATCGATGATACCAGTCCATTCTGAAAAGAACAAATATTTTGTTTAGTTATTTATTTATTATTTATTTATTTCATTAATTTATTATTATTTAAGTTACTTATTCATTTATTTTATTTATTAATTTAATTATTATTATTTATTTTACTTATTTATTTATATCATTTATTTATAATTATTTATGTTACTTATTCATTTATTTTATTTATTAATTTAATTATTATTATTAATTTTACTTATTTATTTATTTCATTTATTTATAACTATTTATGTTACTTATTCATTTATTTCATTTATTTATAAACATTTATTTTACTTATTTGTTTATTTCATTTATTTATAATTATTTATGTTACTTATTCATTTATTTTATTTATTAATTTAATTATTATTATTAATTTTACTTATTTATTTATTTCATTTATTTATAAATATTTATGTTACTTATTCATTTATTTCATTTATTTATAAACATTTATTTTACTTATTTATTTATTTCATTTATTTATTATTATTTATGTTACTTATTCCTTTATTTTATTTATTAATTTTTTTATTATTATTTATTTTACTTATTTATTTTAATTATTTATTTTACTTATTTATTTATTATTATTTGTGACGCACTCCCAAGAAAGGTACCTAAGAAGCATACGAATTTTAGGTTAGGCTCGTGTTAGATTTATCTTGATTATAAGTTGAGTTTTAATTATTTGAATTTGAAAACAATTTTTATTGAATATTTTCGATATAAGGAACACTTGAAGATCAATAATTTTTAATGAATAATTGATTCGCTTTCTGTATTTTTACAGAAAAAAATTAAAAACATAACCTCAAACTTTTTGCTTCCTAGGTACCTTCCTTCGGAGCGTGACACACATTTATTTTACTTATTAATTTTATTCATTTATTTATTTTATTTAAATTATTTTATTTATTATAATATCATATAATAATTTTAAAATAAATAAATGAGTAAAATTAATAATAATAAATAAATAAATAAATAAAATAACTAAGTAAAATAAATAATAATAAAAAATAAGTAAATAAAATAAATAAGTAAAATAATTTTATATAATAAATATATATTTATATTCATTATAAAAAATTATTTTATTTATTTATTTATTTATTATTATTAATTTTACTCATTTATTTATTTTAAAATTATTATATGATATTATCACTCGGTTGTTAAATTCAATGTTTAATATATTTATTTTAAAATTGAAAAAATATTTTAATGTATTATTTTAGTTTCGAAAAAATTATTTGAATTCTTCTTTTTAAATGCGATAACTGAAAAAAAATATTATAACGATAATGATTGAAATTTAACAAGAACAATTATTATGATATTACGATAAGAAATTAGAATAAAAAAATCCTTTGAATCGGTGACCGATTAATAAATTTTAAATTGTCATCTTTGATGATAGTGCAATTCTTTTGTTTTCACATTCCTTTTATATCCTCATTCCAATAATTTTTTTTTCCTCTATCGCTGTAACTGTATTTTTTTAGCATTTTTCACATTTTTTCTGCTTTTCTCTCGGTTAAATGTTTTTTTTTTAATCTTTTATTATCCTTTTCATTATTTTTGTTTTTAAAACATTTTCTTTCCTATTTTTTTGAATTTCATTTTGTTCTTCTTTCAATTTTTGTCATTATTTTTTTGTTTTTATTATTTACGTTTTTTTATTGTTAATGTTTTTATTATATTGCTTCCTCTCAAATGGAGGGATTATTATTATTATTATTGTTATCAATATTTCTTTTTAAGATTTGAATTCTTTCGTCATATTTTTTTTCTTATTATTTTATTATAATAAATATTTATTATTTTATTATTATTTTATTATTATTATTCTCTTTTCATTTTGTAATTCTTATTCTTCTTCTTATTATTATTACTATTATTAATTTTATTATAATTATTAGTAATGTTGCACAAAAAATTGCAACTTTTCCTATTTATTAAAATTTATCAACTCTTTTGAAATGTAAATTATTTATTTTTGACCATTTTTAGAGATAAAGTTTTGAAATTCTAATGACTTTTTAAAAACAAAATTTTATTTTATAAAATGAAATTTGACAAAAGAAACTTCATTGTAACAGAAAAAAGCGACATAAAAGTTGTTTTTTTTTTCTTTTTTTTCAATCTAAAAACCAAATTTTGTTCTTTACTTATTGTTCTCTCTAAAAAGATTTTTAATAAAATGAAGTAAAATTTTTTTTTATGTGATAAATATTAGAAAGAAAAGTAAAAGAATGGAACAAATTTTTAAACATTTTTTTTGCAAATTTTTTTAAATATTTTTATTTTGTATTTATAAATCAAATTCTGATAGAAAAAAAATATATTAAGAGCATAAACCTATTAGTTTTCATAATGATAAGATAAAAAAATATTTGCAATTACAAAAAATTAAATAGTGTGTGAAAAAACCTAATTAATGATATCGATGAGGAATATGTCTGGGTGAATTATTTGAGTAAAAATATTGATGAATCAAAATAGTAAATACAAATAATAAATACAAATAATAGTAACGATAATAATAATAATAATAATAATAATAATAATAATAATAATATAAATGTTTATAATAAAAATATTAATAATAATTTTTTTTTCGAGAAAGTATGAAAAAGACACAAAAAAATTTTTTTTTTCTTAACATGAACTTCTTTTTTCTGATTTTTTTTTTTAATTATGAGTATTGATCGTAAATAAACAAAGTTAATGTACAAAATAAATTCCAAAAAAAGAAGACAATGTATATAATTATATTTGTACATCAATGGGAAAAATAATTTTTATTTTTACTTTAATCATCATTTGAATGTTAAAAAAATATTTTGCTAAAATATAATGAAACAAAAAATATAAACAATAACATTGAGGAAAAAGAAATAATAAAAAAATTAATAATTCCATGACAATTTAATATTCGACAATGTTTTCTGATTCTGGTAATAAAATTAATATTCATTATATATAGCTGGACAAATATCATTCAAGGCAAGGCTCTACGCGACTCGAATCTATCTTAAAAAAAAATTCAATCGTTTGTAATTCTCGATGGACAGTCAAGGATCGATTTTTTTTCAAGGCTCAAAATAGATTTAACTTGAGAAAAATCTCCCTTTTTCGAAGAAAATTAAATTTCCTTAATCGATGGAATGACTCAAAACGACTTTTTGCTACTTTTCTTTCTCTTTCGACTGCGATACCGTTTTGTAATTATAATAATAATTAATAATAATAATAATAATAATAATAATAATAATAGTTACTAATAATTATGGTTAATAATAAAAAATTGGTTTTCTTACATACAAAATTAAAAAAAAAAAAAAAAATTATAATTAATATTTTTTAACTATAATTTCTTTTCTTTCGACTGTGATACATTTTTTAATAATAATAATAACAATAATAATATAATATTTAATATTTATGATTATCATTTAATGTAATGATAATAAAAATAATTTTTTTAATTTAGTAAATTGCAATAGGATTGAATTTTTTTTTTCGAAAAGAAGAAAAACTATTTTTTTACTCACATCTTTGATATTGAATTTGAAAACCGAACTCATGTAATTTGGTATTTTCGTTAAAAGCATCCAGAAACCCCAAACTTGACAGGATTGTGTAATAACAATCGCCCAAACTGGTCCTGAGAGGAATATTTTTTTCCACGGTGTTGGTATTGGCTAAAAAATTAATTTAATGTCAAATATATAAATTTTAATACCTATTTCCTATAAATTACATAATTAACACTTAAAAAAAAAAAAAAAAAAAAAAAAAAAAATGCCAATAGGTCACAAGAACAGAAAATCTTTTCTCTATTATCTTAAAATATTTAAATAAAATAATATAATATAATTTAGCTTATAATAAATAATAATAATAATGATATAATTTTAATTAGGTCCCAATAATTTTGTTTTCATTTTATTACTATATTGATATTGATACAAAAACAAAAAGAAATACGTTTTATTTACTAATGTATTCGTTACTATTTTATTTTTAAATTATATGGGAGAAAAAAGTGAAACTGCAATAAGCATAAGAAAGAAATACACGCCTTTAACAATAAATTAATAGTTGTACAATTTAATTGGAATCATTGATATATATTTAATTTTTTTTCTCTTTTACACACGAAGGCCAGGAAATCGCGATAACAATTAGATAAAAATACTTCATTAACGCTTTAAACATTTGCATTGTAATTGGATCCCTGACGCGATTGAATTTGCAAAGAAAAACAAAAGTAAAAGAAAAGAAACAAATTTTTACTAATCCAGAAAAATTTTTCCTTTTTCGGTGAAATAAACCTTTTGAAAAATGCCAAATGAACAATATCTGATCATTGAAAAATTTTAATAAAGGAAAAAATTGATGTAAATCGTGTTTTTTTGTAAAAGACGAATGTAATGAAACTATGTGGAGTGGCTGAGGGGTTTTTGGTACTTGCTTTGTAAATATAAGGACCGGGGTTCGAGTCTTTGTGGACATGTATTTTTTTAAGCTAAAATTTAAAACAGTAATTGAAAGTTAAAAAGGAAAATTGAAAAAAGAAAAGAAAGAAATCTTTTTTTAAAAAAGAAATTTTTTTTTTTTTTATTACCTCAGTTGTCTCGGTGACACCAAGACTGACCTCGATGTATTCGCGTTCGTCAAGTGGCATTGACGGATGTTCAGCAGGCGAATCCTTGCCGAGACATAACCACAAAATTGACCAAATTATTGTGATGATTCCCCAAAAGTAAAAAACACTGGGCCATCCCATCAGTGAATCGGCAAGGACGCCAGAACTTTGCAGTGCAAACACGTTCCCGAACCATCCACCCGCATAAACGAACGTCGCTATTAATTGAAAAAAGAAAAAAAATTTTAATTTCAGTATTTGGTTCGTAAAAATATATTTTATACAGTGATTCCAAAAAAAAAAAATTATTTTAAGTTATTTTGAAGAAATCGAAAAAGAATTTTAAGTGTTCTAAAATATTTTTAAAAAATGTTTAACATTTAAAAACTTTTTTAAAACACTTTAAATTTTTCTAAACTTTTTTAATTTTTTAAATATTTTAAAATTTATTCAAATCTTTTTAAACTTTTTAAACATTTTAAACTTTTAAAAATTTTTTAAACCTTTTTAAATTTTGTAAACATTTTAAAATTTATTTAAATTTTTTTTAACCTTTTAAACCTCCTTAAACTTTTAAAAAATTTTTAAACCTTTTAAAATTTATTTAAAACTTTTTAAACTTTTGAACCCCTTTTTAAACTTTTTAAACCTTTTTAAATTTTTTTAATTTTTTAAACCTTTTAAAATTTATTTAAAACTTTTTAAACTATTAAAGCCTTTTTAAGCTTTTTAAACACCTTTTTAAATTTATTAAATCTTTTTACATTTCTTAAACTTCTTAAAATTTTTTTAAATATTTTAAAACCATTAAAATTAATTTTCGATTTTGTCAAAACAACTTAAAATTGAAGTAAAATAATTTTTTTTCACAAAAATTTTTAAATATTTTTAAAAATATTCAAAGTCACTTTTAAAATATATTTACACATTTTAAAAAAAGAATAATTAGTTGTAAACAAATAAAAATATTGATAATCAATTGTAAACGACTAAATACATTTATATACCTATACTTAATTTTAAATGTTTTTAAGTATTTACAATAATTGAATTTATACACTTAACAAACATTAAAAATCAATTTTACAAAATTCAAAAATATTTAGAAATTAATTTTTAAAAACTTTGAAAATATTAACATTTAATTTAAAATATTTTGAAACTTTTTGTAAATGTTAGAAAATAGTTTTTTCAACATTAAATCAATTTTATGTATTGAACGTCAATTAGAAAATAATATTTTTAAAAAATTTCATACAGAAGATTTTAAATCCATAAAATAAGCAATTATACTCATTTTACATTTTTATATAACTATTTTTGAAAACATAAAAAATTTAAATTATAAGTATTTTAATTTTCAAGACAATTTTAAATATTAAATGGAAACGTAAATTCAAAATTTTTATCTGGACGGTATTTTGCATACGGTTCAGAATATTTTGAATAACAATAATTGAAGAATTTGTAAAAAAATGTCCAATGTATTAAATTTAAAAAAAAAATTTCAGCAAATTTTCTTTATTGTTTGAAACATGAAAATGATTTTTCATTTTTTAAGAAAGTATTTTAAAATATTAAAATTTGGTTTTTTGCATTTACAAAATATATTTAAATATATATTACAATTTATTTTTATGGTGTATATTTTTTTTAACAAATATTTTTATTTTATAATATTATTATTATTATTATTATTATTATCATTATTATTATTATTAATATTTATTTTATTAAATACTTTCAAATGTTTTAAAATGTTAAACATTATTTTTCTTAAATTTGTAAAGGGTATTTTCTGAAAACATTTAAATTCTAATTTTTTTGACAAGAAAACTATTTTAAAAGAATTTTAAACTAACAAAAGAAAATTAAAAGTCTTAACAAAATAAAAAAATATAAATAATTTTTTAAATAATTTATTACTTTCTTGAATTGTTTGACAAAATATTTTCAAGAAAATCAAAAATGTGAATAAGAATTGTCATTATTATCAAAAAAAAAGTATTAATAAAATAAATAGAAATAGAAAATAAATATAAATAATGTTTTCATTAAATTTTTGTTAAATTCTCTTACATACCGTCTAGATACATAATTTTTCGAAATTTATATTAGACATTTTCTAAATATTGGCAAAATTCTAAATTTTAGAATTTTTTTTCTTCAATTTGTCATTAAATTTTTCTATATTAAAAAAATTGAAATTAATTAAATTTTTCCAAATAGAAAAATTTGGAATTAAGTTTTTCCAAATTAAAAAATTTAGAATTAAATTTTTCCAAATTAAAAAATTTGAAATTAATTAAATTTTTCCAAATTAAAAAATTTAGAATTAAATTTTTCCAAATTAAAAAATTTGAAATTAATTAAATTTTTCCAAATTAAAAAATTTAGAATTAAATTTTTCCAAATTAAAAAATTTAGAATTAAATTTTTCCAAATTAAAAAATTTGGAATTAAATTTTTCCAAATTAAAAAATTTGGAATTAAATGAATTAAATTTAAAAAATTCAGAATTAAAATGTTTTCAGAAAATAACTTTACATATTTAAAAAAAATTATTTTTAACATTTTAAAACAATAAAAAATATTTCATGAAATAAATAATAATTATAATAGTAATAGTGATAATAATAATATAATAATAATAATAATAAAATAAATAAATAAATAAATTAATTAATTAAATTTTTACATATAGAATTAATGAAACTGTTCCAAATTTAAAAAATTAAGTTTAATTAAATTGTTCTAAATATCTAATTTCAATAATTTAAAGAATTTTTTTTTTTATTTTGTAAATTGTAAAAGTACCCTTATAAAAAAAAAAAATTTTTTTTTGTTCTCTTACTCAGTGTTCCGCGCTCTGGAAATGGCACCCATTTGGCACAAAGATTATGGAGAATCGGAGGGACGACACCCTGGCAAAAACCAGAAATTACCCGACATGCACAAACGGCCTGCCAACCGCCGTGAAAGGCGGCAACTGGCACCAATAATGTCACCAGTGCGCACACTCCCATGCACGTACCATAAATTCTCTTCGCACCCCATCTTTGTGCAATGAGTCCACCAGGAATTTGTGTCCAAATATAACCCCAAAAAAATGAGCTCAACACCACATTTTTATTGTCCTCACTCCACTCGAATGTCTTTGAATTGGAAAAAATAATTCATTAATCACATTTTATATATTTGACAGAAATTTATAAGTAAATTAGAATAATAATAATAATAATAATAATAATAATAATAATAATAATAAAAAGCCTCTGCGAAAGCTGTGACTTAATGTCGTTCTAGCGTTTTTTAAATTAGTTTTCAAAGTTCCCGCGTCAAAGTTGACGATTTTAGAGCGTAACGGCCCCCCCTCCCACAATGAGTAGATAGTATATATTTATCATTATATATGTAAAATTAAAAAATTATATTCATTACAAAAAATTAAAAAATTATATTCATTACTACAAAATTAAAAAAATTATATTCATTATTATAAAGTTAACAAATATATATTCATCATTATAAAATTAAAAAAATTATATTAATAAAATGTATTATAAAATTTTCACAATTTAGAATTAAATGAAAAAAATTTAATAACCAATTGTAAAAATAACTTATACAATCCAAATTAAAAACAACTTGTAACTTAAAATGAGAAAAAAAAATTTTTATTACAAAGAGAATTTCTTTTTTCAAAGTTAATGAAATAAAAAAAAATATATAATATTTATTTCTTAAAATCATAATGCGTAACATAATATTTATTTCTAAAAATGTGACGCGATCTGAAGAAAGGGACCTTAGAAGCAAAAAACTATAGGTTATGTTTGCAATTTTTGAAATGAAAATACCAAAAAATGATCAACTGTTAATGTTAATTATAAATGTTTAAGTTTTCAATTTTAACTCTGAAATATGTAATAAACACTGATTTTAATTAGCAAAAAGTAGAAAGAAACTTTTAATCAACAAAAAAGTAGCACTAACATAACCTTAAAGTGATTTGCTTCTCAGATCGCGTCACAAATAATAATGTAAAATAATATTTATTTTTATTAATGTAAAATGAGATCTCATGTAAATTAGAAAAATGGAATTTTTTAATTTAAAAAGAAAATGGATTTTTTTTTTTAATTTAAAAACAAAAATAGAACTTTTTAATTTAAAAATAGAATTAAAAAAGAAAAAGATAAAACAAAAGTTTTTTTTTTAAGTTAAAAACAAAAAAATTAGAATCAATACCTCAAAGTCTGGGTTTGACGTCTTGTCTGTCATTGCTTCAATGGCAACAGACATTGAGACCCTTATCACATAACAACAAAAGTATCCTCCAGTCATTAAGAGGACCTGAATGTGTCTACAACCAAACAGAGCTGAGAACAAGAATTTTTTTTTTTTTTTATAGCCTATTTACAATATTTCTCTCGTAATAGTTGATAAATTGTTTCGCAGTCTTATTGCACTTAAAAGAAAAACCAAACACAAATTAACATACACACTTATTTCTTGTTTTTTAAAAATAAAATATGTTTTTTTTTTAATTTTCATTTAACAAAAAGAAAAAAAATTAATTTTCATTTAAAAAGAGAAAAAAAAATTGTCATTTTCATTTAAAAAGAGAAAAAAAAATTTTCATTATCATTTAAAAAAAAGAAAAAAAGATTTTCACTTTCATTCTATTTTAAAAAATTTTAAAGAATAAGGCAAAAAATGTGGGTGGAATGAGAAAAATTGAATTAGTAGTAAATTTATTATTATAAATAAATTTAGAAAATATTCGAAAAAAAAATTTTGGTTTCAATTTCTTTTTAATAACATTTTTTTCTCTTTATTTTATTTCTAATTTTGTTTTCGAAAGTTATTATTTTGTAATTCATTTATTTTTTAATTTTACTTTTAGTCTTATTTTTTCGAAAATTGTTATTTTGTAAAAATTTAATTTAGTTTTATTTTTTAAATAATTTTTTTATTATTTTTATATTATTTTTATATTATTTTTTTATTATTTTTTTATTATTTTTTCTAAAATTAATTTTCTTTTATAGAAAGTATTTTTAATTAAAGTGGAGTAAGTGAAAATGAAAAAGCGTAGAGAACAATCATTTGTTTTCAGGTGAGAAACAGTGATTGGAATGTCTCACAATCGATAAGATTTCACAAACATCAAAGACCAGAAGTTTTACAGACAAGCAAACAATGACTTTTTAATCTGACAAATTTTCAATTCCACTTTTAATTGACATTGATTTTATTTTTCCCCTAATCTCACCTCTATAATATTACATTACTTATTTTTTTTCTATAAACGAATTTATTTTATTCAACATTTTTATAAAGTACTTTTTCATAATGCAATTTTTTTTTTTTTTTTAATATGATTTTTAGTACAATTTTTAATTTATTTATGTACATTATTTTATTTAAATAATAAATAACTTCCGTTTAAAAGAAATAAATAAATTTCCATTTTTTATTTTATTTTTTGCATTTTCATACTTTATTTTCAATAAAAATATAAAAAAAACGAAAATTAAGTTAAATGAAAAGAAGAATAAATTTCCTTTTCGGAAATCAATTATTCGAGTAAATAGTAAATAAATAAAAAACGTAAGAACTCAATGACCAAAAAAGTAAAAAAAAAACATTAATAAATTAAATTACTGTAATAATAATTAGATAATTAATCGGAAAAATTTTCGTCATTAAGATTTAATAATTGTTATCGCACAAATTATGAAAATTATTGAAAATTATTGTTTCGATACATCATAATTTTTTTTTTCTTTCTCTCTTTTTTTTTCTTTGTTGATAAGATTATTTCGTGTTTTAAACGAATTTACAAAATTTCAAAGAAAATCTATTTATACATTGTACGCATTGCAAATGGCAATATTTTTAATTAAAATTTTACAATTTAATCACGTGCAGCCTATCGAACACTGACGTCTTTTTAATTGATAAAAAACAATTTCTCACCCAATTAACAAATCACCGCACGTGCTTTTTTTAACATGAAAAAAAAATATTTTATTTATTTATTCAAATTTTTACACGCATATTCATCAATTTTTGCAGTCATTGTTTATTTAAAACGAAAAATAACATTTCTTTTAAGTTTTTCTGGAAAAAAAAATTTTTTACAATTTAGAGAAAAAACAATTTTTAATCTGTATTTTAAAAGCAATAAAATTTTCTATTACTTGTTTTAATTAAACATTAATTTTCTTTTGCAATAAGAAAGGAAAAATAAGTGTAAAAAACAAAATAATTTTATTTTCAATATTTTAAATAAAAAAAATTTTTTTGTTTAAATTACTAGAACATTCATTTTTTTCTCAACTATTTAATTAATAGAATATTAATTTCTTTAAGAAAAAGAAAAAGAAAAAAACAATTTTTCAATTTGAAAACAAAAAAAAATTTAACTTGCAATAATTTCGTATAAATTTTCGAAACATATTTTTAATTTTGATTAATTTCTTTTTTTTAAACTAAATTAACGAACGATTTCATTTAAATACAAAGTTATAAGAATAAAAATTGAAATAAAGAATTTAAACAAAACAATTTTTTTAAATTAAACAAAAAATTTTTTTTTTTAAATTAAAAAATAGAAATACAATTTGTTTTATGATAAAATTACCTTTTGGTTTGTGTAATGGTGTTTTCATTTTTTCCGAAATGGAAATTCGCCGGGACGAAACTCTTCTCGATTGTGTCGTCATTTTTGACGAGAAATGAAAAAAACTTTTTTTTTTCTCGTCAACAATCAATTTATAGGAAAAAAAAATAATAATAATAATTCTATTAAAGAAAATAATGCTTCTTAACGACTGCGAGACATCGAACAAGTGACCACAGTTTTATGTCAAAGACTTCAAATGCGTGGATCCCCTCTTATGAGCCTTGTAAAACGTGATATGACCCTGTAATACTCCAGACTTACGCATCAAACCTGAATAAATTTATTTTCACGAAAAACAGAGAAAAAAAATCAAAATAAACAAAAAACAATAGTTAAAAAAAATATTTTTTTTTTGTTACACATCGATTTATATGTGTGTGTTTGAAAATTTTTTTCCATAGTTTTTTGATTTAATTTTTCATTATCGCTGCAGAATTTAAATGAGAGACTCAATCACAGAATGTGACGAAAAAAAAAATTATTGAATTATATTTTGAATTAAATTTTCGATTTTTTTTAAAGAAAATTTTGCCTTTTGGGAACTTTACACATTTTTTCTCTCATATAGTGTCGAGGTGCAAAAAGACCTAGTCTAGGGATTACGTACCAAAGCAAAATAAATCTGCTAAAATCGCACAATAATTACTGACAAGAGAAAAAAAATTTTATTTAAAGATCTATTTATTTATTATTAACAATTTAGACTTTTTATGCAAATAGAAGAAAATTATTTTGAATTTTTTTAGCAAATAGAAAAAACTATTTAGAAATTTTTTTTAGCAAATAGAAAAAATTAATTTCGAAATTTTTTAAGCAAATAGAAAAAACTATTTAAAAATTTTTTTAAGCAAATAGAAAAAACTATTTAAAAACTTTTTAGCAAATAGAAAAAATTTATTTAGAATTTTTTTTAGCAAATAGACAAAATTTATTTTGAATCTTTTTGGCTAATAGAAAAAATCTACATTGAATTTTTTTTAGCAAATAGACAAAATTTATTTTGAATCTTTTTGGCAAATAGAAAAAATTTACATTGAATTTTTTTAGCAAATAGAGGAAATTTATTTTGAATTTTTTTAGCAAATAGAAAAAATTTATTTTGAATCTTTTTGGCAAAGCTTTCAATATTTTTTTTACGTTTATTGTTTATTAATGATTAATTCACAAAATGAAATATTTTTAAAAATATTTATTTATTCAATATATTTATTAACAAACTTATAAGTAAAAAGTACAATAGAAATAAGAAAAAATTTTAAGACAATAAAAAATTTTATTTTCAATATTTTAAAGTAAATTGTTTACTTTTGAAATTTTTTAAATAATTTTTCAGATATTAAAGTCAGTAAACAATAAGAAATGCCAAAACAATTAATAATTCAAAAACGTGATTTTTTTAAACAAAAAAAAATACTTCATAAAAAAATTGAAACAAAAATAAATTTTATATAAATAATTTGAAATTTGTGATTAATAATAATAATAATAATAATAATAATAATAATAATAATAACAATAATAATAATAATAATAACAATAATAATTACCATTTCTACAAAAATTAAAACACAGGAATTTTTAAAAAACAAGAGAATTTTTAAAAAACAAGAGAATTTTTAATAACAATTTGGTAAATATGTACAGACAGAATAAATATTCCGGCATTGATACAATGCAATTTTCATCAAAATAAATAACAAAAGAAAATTTTTTTTTCTTTGCCAACTGAAGACTTGAAAGGCAGAGAAGACGTCGTAGAAACTCATCGTCTAATGTACTTTCCAGAAAATCTCAATTGCAATTTTATAAACAAATTTCCAAAAATCAAGTGATTAGAGAGAAAGGCGATTAATTTTCAACTTTTTTTTCATACATCTCGAGATTATTTTTACTTTTCCCCTCCTTTCTTGCTTTCACTTCAATTGGATCGTTCCACCATTGAATGTCCGCTCTTCCAAAAATAATGAATATCAAATTGCCAGCAAAGTAAATAAACGTCGATATGTAAAATACAATGTGCCATGAATGTTGATCAGTCTGAAAATTAAAAAATTTTTACATCTAGTAGACCTAGTCTAGGACTTACGTTTCTTAACTTGGATGAAAACATTTTTCCTTCTTTTTTTTTCTAACAACAAGCACTGATTTTATGAAGAGAGAATTAAAAAAAAAATTTGACTTACCTCATCACGAACTATTTCCCCAACGATAATCGGTGCAATAATGGCAATTACGGATGCAATGCAATTTGTAATGGACATCATTGTTCCGGCATAATTTGGACTGAGATCGATGTGATTTATTTGAAAGCCGCACAGTGAACCGGCATTGAGTCCAACTGATAGGACGAGAATCAGTACTGGTATTGTTTTATTATTGAGATCAGTTGGTACAAAGCAAAGGCCCAATAGTGCCAAACCGGGTCCCCAATGGGCAATGGTGTTGCAGACTTTTCGTGTTGTTCCAATACTGGCTCCTTTTTTTAGGGCAAAATCCGAGAGCCAACTCGCCGGGAAGCTTAGGAGCCACATGGCCAAGTATGGAAGTGCAGACGTCACGCCACTCTGAGAATGAGAGGAAGGATTATAAATATTTTTTCGGTGTGGTCCTAAATTAGCGTAATTGGTGCTAAATTATCCTAATTGGGTCTAAATTAGCTTAATTGATGCTAAAGTATCCCAATTGGACCTAAAGGATCCCATTTGATTCTAAAGAATCCCATTTGATTCTAAGGATCCCATTTGGTTCTAAAGGATCCTATTTGGTTCTTATTATTATAGATGATCTTAAGGAATCCCTGTACTTATCAATAATATTCTGTTGGAGCAAAAAAATCACTATTAACCCGGATTTAAGGATGATTCGATCATTAATAACATTCTGTTGGAACTCACCAATGACAAAAACAAACCAGTGGCAAAATAATTTAGGTCCTCAACAAAGTTCTACTTCAGATGGGTGTGACAAAAGTTTGAAAGAAGAAACTTTATTATCCGAACGAGTCAAGCCAGTTGCAGGTCTGTTTTCAGTAATGCTTCTAATATTAACAGTTCCAAAGTAATTGAGGTGATCAACAAAGTTTTTGCAACAAACTTTACAACAATGTTCTTCAGACTACTTTGAAAGAAGTTCGAAGGAAGAAAAACGAGTCAAACCAGTTGCAGTTCTGTTTTCAGTAATGCTTCGAATATCCAACAAGTCCCAAAAGAATTTGTGTGGCAAAAAAAGTTTCAAACCTAAAGATTATTCTAGAGAACATCGAAGGAAGAACACTACAACCATCCGGACAAGTCAAACCAGTTGCAATTCTGTTTTCAGTAATGCTCCTAAAATCAATTAGTGGCAAAGGATTTAGGTGATCAACAAAATTCTATTAGAACCACTTCAGATTAGTCTAAAAAAAAGTTCGTATAGGAAGAAACACAATCATCAAGACGAGTCAAGTCTGTTGCAATTCTGTTTTCAGCAATGCTTCTAAAATTAACTAGTGGCAAATTAGGTGGTTAAGAAAGTTCAGATTATTCAGATAATTCCACAGAATTTCGAAAGGAAGAAACAATCATAAAAATAAGTCAAGCTTGTTGTAAGTCTACTTACACTAATGTTTCTAGGACCAAACAGAAACTTTGGTGCCTAACAAATTTTTAATCCCTAAGATTGTTGTAGCGAAACTCGAAGTATACAATCATCCAAATGAGTGAAACCGGTTGCAATTCTGTTTTCTGAAGCTTTTAAAATCAACCAATAATGGGTCATTCATGATGATGGTCGAAACTAGCTGAAAAACTATGATGACGATGGCTACTTGTCCAGGAATCATAGTGATCTTCTCTCCAAGCATTAAAGGCTCTAGAATTTCCATTTTTTTCATCATCATACCATTTTCTCACTATCATACCACCAATCAAAAAAAAGAATCATGATAACAGGCATTAATATCAAAAATTACAATCACTGGTGCTTTCTCAACAGTAATATCATCAATTACGTCACCAAGTCGTCAATTACCCAATTACCCACTGTGTCTAGTGTCCGTATTCTCTAATCTTGTCAGCAAGTGTCATTCTATAAATCCTCAAAATTCAGTTTTTTAACATAAAAAACGATAAGATTTCCGATATTGTAGTTGAAAGATATACTTGCATTCTACTCTTATCTTTTCCTAATTTCGGGGGGCATTGTTTTCCTCATCATCCAAGTCAAGTGACAATTTATATAGCACCTTTATTCTTCAGGTAAAAACCCAAAAAGATTTATTTTTTTTTTTGCTCCTAACTGTAAAAAAAAGGTATGCTGAATCGTAACTATTTTATTTCGTATCAGATTTGATAAACGGAATTAAAAAAATATCTCCCGTAATCATGTGTAATTATCACCTGCGCACTTGAGCAGTGGATTATTGAACCAATTGCCTAGTTATCTATGTGTATTCGAAATAAAGTCTTATAAATTGAATTATCTCTCTTAAAACATAATTTTATATATATATAGATTGCAATTAAAGGCAGAATCATTGTATATACAAATTGACCCCCATGACATTTTCCTTTATTTCACAATGAAAGAAATTTTCCTTTCATCGTGTTAAGGGTCAAGTTTATAATAAATATAAATTATCTTCAATGACTTGTTGTATTCCATTTGAACTATATTTTCGTCGTACTTGTATATATATATATATATATATATATCACAAAGTTAGAATATTTACTTTTCTTCAAAATAAAAAATCAGGGAAATAATATTGAAAATGTGACGCGATCTGAAGAAAGGGACCTTAAAAGCAAAAAATTATAGGTTATGTTTGCAATTTTTTTTGAATGCGGCAATTTAGAGCAACTTTCATTAGGTAAAAATAAAAAATCCCAAAATATATTTTTTTGCTCCTAACTATAAAAAAAGGTGTTAAAAAACAAAAAGAAAAGTAATAATCACAAATAAATTTCCTTCTTATTTTACCTCTTCGATGTTGAATTTTAAAATATTCTTCATGTAACTTGGCATTTCGGTGAGGAGCATCCAATAACCCCAATTTTGTCCACAGTGAACTATTATCAATGCCCACATTGGTATCGAAGTAAATATTTCCTTCCACGGTGTCTCTGATTTCTAAAAATCAAAAAATTGTTACTTTTATTTCAATTTTTTTTTAAATTATTAAGAAAAAATTGTTTTTCGACAATTCTATTTACAGATGTCTGACGTTATCAAAATAGTAAAAAATGTCAAATTTTAAGAAAATCTTATAATAAAATATCAAAAAATTTTAATTAGTCACCAAAAAACAATTATATTTATATAGAAAGTGTAGTACACTTGTAGTACCGTCAAAAGTTAGTCACTTCTATATCAGTACCGAAAAATGAAAAAGATCATTGTCTTGACTAATGATATCATTAATAAAATTACTGAAAAATGTTTAGTACGAGAAAATAGTACTACTTGAAATTATTCAAATTAATTAAAATACTACAAAGTAAATAATAATATTAATAATAGTAAATATAAAATTAATAAACGCAAAATAAAGTATAAACAATAAAAAATTAAAAAAAATTCCAATTCAGCAAAAGAATTTCGAGAATAATTTTTGTAGTACCTCTACAGTACAGTTTTAATTTATTTCTAATCATTTTAGTACCAAAAAATTCAAAAAATCAGGTCTCATAGTGATTAAAAATCGAAAAATTGTTACTTTTATTTCAATTTTTTTTTTAAATTATTAATTATTAAGAAGAAATTGTTTTTCGACAATTCTGTTTACAGATGCCTGACGTTATCAAAATAGTAAAAAATGTCAAATTTTAAGAAAATCTTATAATAAAATATCAAAAAATTTTAATTTCAGAAATTTTCGTTTTTTTTCGAAAAAATTTATGAGGGTTTTTTTACCAAAAAGGGTGGAGAAACAAAAAAATATCGTCTTTTTGAAGATCCCATAAATTATTAAGCAAAATCCAGTTAGAAAATTGAATTTTAATGTTATAAATTTTCATTTTTTTCGTAAATTTTTTAATATAAGGTTAGTTTTTTAACAAAGAGTGGATATCGAAACGGATCAAAGGATGTTTTTTGAAGAGAAAATTTTATTTTTTAGTAAATTTTATAAAGGGTAGTTCTTTTTATTAAAAGGCAGAACCCAAAAATTATAAGCAAGAAGGGAGTTTTTGAAGAGCCGAAAAATAATTAAGCTAAATCTTAATAAAAAATACTAAAAATTAAAAATTAATTAAAATTTTCATTTATTTGTAAATTTTATAAGGGTAGTTTTTTTTAAAGGCAGAACCCAAAAATTATACAAGAATTTTTAAAGAGTTCTTAAAGAGCCGAAAAATAATTAAACTATAAATCCTAATAAAAACAAAAATTTTAATTTTTAATTAAATTTTCATTTTTTTTGGTAAATTATATTTATTAAGGACCTAAACTTAACCGTTTTTTATAAAATTTACCTTTACTTACGTCAAGTTTTGTTTTCTCCGTCATTTCGCCCAAACTGCCCTGAATGTACAATTTTTCGCCATGCGAAATACTTGGATGCAGAACGGGACTGTCGAAGCCCATAAAATAGAAAGTAATCGACCACAATAATGCAATTGAACCAAATATATAGAAAATACTCGGCCAACCTATCGAGGATCCAGCCAAAAAACCGGAAATTGGCATCGTCACGACTGTACCGAATTGTCCCCCAGCATAGGCAAAGGTACCTGTGTAAAAAATTACGTTTATAAATGAGAAAATCAATTTTTAATCTTTTTTTTAGTAATTTTTATATGACGAAAAATTTAAAAAATGAATTACAGAAATCTGCACCGACATTTACCGACATTAAGCTGCGTTCACACTTTTTGATGCGGTTTTTTTTTCGTTTTTCTTATTGTTAATTCTAACTCTACAATAACTTCTTTTTTTATAGCTACACGAATAAAATTGTTTGTGAAAAATTTACGCGCGCAACATTATGCTCCTTCTACAATAAAATTTTTTATGGTTCGACTGGCGCATAGTTCTGATGAGTTTTATTTGTACGGCGATAAATAGCGATTGTGAAAGCACCTTAAAACTAGTTTGCCTCTCTCTGAAATTTTCGTAAGTTGGCAAATACATTTTTTTTCAACTACCCAACCCTGCTGAAAGGTTAAAAAAATTTTTTTAATAACTCCCGAACCTTGTTGAAAGGTGCTTCTACAATATTAATTTATCGTATTTTGTATTTGCAATAAAATTTTCACTTGGCAGCATGGTTGGGTAGTTAGAAAAACTTACTGGTCTTTAAGGTACCTCAACAATAAAATGTCTACTTGTCAGCAGGGTTGGGTAGTTGACAAGACATACTACATTCTTTAAATAATAATTCTTTAAGGAACTTCTACAATAAAATTTCTACTTGTCAACATGGTGGGGTAGTTGACAAAACTCACCACGATCTTTAATAATAATTCTTTAAGGTACTTCTACAATATTATTTATTGTATTCTGCAGAAAAAATTTACACTTTAAGGTACTTCTACAATAAAATCTGTACTTGTCAACAGGGTTGGGAGGTTGGCAAAATTTACTACGATCTTTAATAATAGTTCGTTAAGGTACTTCTACAATATAATTTCAAGCCGTTTCTACAATAAATTTTGTTTTTTTTGTCATTTTTTACTCACCTAATCGTGCTCTTTCATTGGGTGGCACCCATTTTGCAAGTAGAGTTTGCGTCGAGGGCAAAAGACAACCTTGACAAAGACCCATCCCCACTCGGCATATACAGGCTGCTATCCAACCGCCATGTGAACTGACAATTGGAATTAAAAGCGTTAATATTCCACAGAAAAATATTCCTATTGAAACCAATCGTTGAGCGCTCCATATTCCCGCCACATAACCTGCCGGTATTTGCGTCACTGTATAACCCCAAAAAAATGAACTCAATACCATTGACTTTATCGACGTGTCCCATTTGAATATCTATAAAGAAAAAAATTTTTAATTTTTTTTTTAATTTTAAACTTCATTCTAAATTTTTATTTTTGTACTAAATTTTTATTTTTTATTCTAAATTTGTATTTTTTATTCTAAATTTGTATTTTTTATTCTAAATTTTAATTTCTATTGTAAATTTTAAGTTTTTATTAAAATTACATATTATAAGTTTGACTCTTACCTCGAAATTGGAATCGATTGTTGAATTATCAGTCATGGCAACAATCGCAACTGACATACTGACTCGTAGTCCATAGGAGATAGTCATTCCCAAAAATAAGAGGAAAACTTGAAGATGACGTTTTCCCAAACCACCTGATACAGAAAAATTAGTTAAACTCCTTAAAAGATAAGTATTTTCATTTTCCATTTTTTGTTTTATTTTTTTTTTATTATTATTGAACGAAATTATCCAAATGACTGAAAAAATGAAACTACTGTTGCAAAACAAGAGAACGCCAATCTATACTTTATTCTTCATCTTTGACCTTGACTTTCATATCGACACATTCTTTACTAATTTTTTTTCCATTTATGTATGTACAACAATTTCGTAAGTACTCTTTTATTATCTCGTGTATGAAAAATATTCCAGTGGTACTATATTGAATGAATGGAGATTTTACCTTGTCTTTACAAATGCAATCGATAGTTCAAAAGTTATTCTTTCGAAATATTTAGTACTGAAACAATTTTTAGTTAAATTTCTCGGTACTACAAGGTTAAGAATTTCAGTATCGGCACGTTCAATACAGTTTTTTGAAAAAATAAGTAGATTTTTACTTTTTAATTATAAAAGTAATTATTGTTTCTAGAATTTTTAAATAGTACTATTTGAAGTAAATAGGGACTATATCTAAATTTTAAAGTTGCCAACGATAGTTTAAAACCTCACATTTCGAATTTTGTGGTACTGAAAAAGTTTCAAGTAATTTTGAACCGTACTACAAGGTTAGAAAGCGTTATTGCTATTTTAGTAACTGATCTTTTGAATTATGTGGTACTGAAACAGTTATAACTTCATTTGACCGGTACTACAAGGGAAAATCATAAAAAATAGTTTAGTAATCGATCTTTCGAATTTTGTAGTACTGAAACAATTTCAAGTAACATTGAATGGTACTACAAGGGAAGAATCGTTAAAATTAATTATTTACCGATCTTTCGAGTTTTATCGTACTGAAACAATTTTAAGTAACACTGATAGGGTAAAGAGCGTTACTTTAGTAACCGATCTCTCAAATTATGTGGTACTGAAACAGTTTAAAGTTAATTTGACCGGTACTACAAGGGTACAAAGTTTTATATTTTTTTAAGCTAATTTCCCGAGATATTTGGTACTGAAACAAATTTAAGTAATTTTGAGCAGTACTACAAGGGCGAAAAAAGGTTATTGAAGGTTAAAAGAAATATTTTTTCGAATTCGGTACTGAAACAATTTGACACGACAGTTTATGCTACTACAAGGATTCAAAATCATCATCAGTAATTAAGAAACTGATTTCTCAGATTATTTAGTACCATTAGTCACCAAAAAACAATATATTTATATAGAAAGACTAGTACATTTGTAGTACCGTCAAAAGTTAGTCACTTCTATATCAGTACCGAAAAATTAAAAAAATCATTGTCTTGACTAATGATATCATTAATAAAATTACTGAAAAATGTTCAGTACGTGAAAATAGTACCACTTTGAATTATTCAAATTAATTAAAATACTACAAAGTAAATAATAATATTAATAATAGTAAATATAAAATTAATAATCGTAAAATAAAGTATAAACAATAAAAAATAAAAAAAATTCCAATTCAGCAAAAGAATTTCGAGAATAATTTTTGTAGTACCTCTACAGTACAGTTTTAATTTATTTCTAATCATTTTAGTACCAAAAAATTCATAAAATCAGGTCTCATAGTGATTAAAATCAAATTTTTTTTCAAAAATAATAGCAACTTATTTTTTACTCGATAATAGTAGTTAGAAAAATATTTTTATAACTATTTTCTACTATACATACACAGTAATAAGTATTAGCCATTTATTTCTTATATTACTATCAGAAAAAACAAAAGAAATTATAGATAAGTAAACTGGCCATAAACATTTCCTAGTTCCAAGTAACGCGTATTGGAATAATAAATTAATTTATATCCATTATTATAAATTTTATACAATATTGTATATGTCGAGAAAAAATTTTTTATTTTATGACATACTAGAGTCACATATTTTACTATTATAATTTGCAATTAGGTACAATTAGAAATTTTTTTTTTATCATGTCTCATATAAAAAGAATCTTTTTATTTAAATTGTCATTTTATCAGAATTTTTTTTCTCCTTTTAGTAAAATAATTTTTACTTTTTTAAATTTAGAATTTTTTTTTTATTGTTTTGTTCTCTTTTTTTGCTTTGATTTTATTTATTAATTATTTATTTATCAATTTTTTTCCACGCTGTCAAGTTTCTTCTATTTTTTTTTCTATTATAGGAATTCTTTTTTTTGCCTTCACAAGAATGTACTTAAAAATCATTATACTTTCAGTTTGCAAAGAAAAAAAGGGAATAAATATTATAAATAAATACGGAAATAGAACAGGTTGTGAATTTCCGGAAATTAGAATTTTTTTTTCTTCTTTAAAGTAAAAATTTCAATTGTTTTACCTTATTCAGCACTTTTCTTTAATACTGATAAGAAAAAAATTCATTAATTTTGCATAAACAAATATTCACAACTGTAAATAATAATAAAAATAAAAAAATTATGTAAAATTTATTTTTATCATTATAAAAAAATTTAGAAGACATAAATTAATTTTATTAGTAAAATTTAAAAAGTTTAAATAAAAATTAAATTAAATGATAAATAAAAAATTTTAATTTAAATTAATGAACTTAAAAATTATTAAACAAATTAGTAATTAGTTTTTAATAAGTAAATATTACTGTCAATTAAGAATTAATAACAATTAATTAATAATAATTAATTTATGAATTGAAAGTAAAATTTTTTTTTAATTTGTATTTTGATTAATTTATTAATTTGTTGTTTTATTTGTTTATTGTTTTACTTACATAATCATTTATTTATAAATTTATCTTATTTTTTGGTTAAAATGATAAATTTTTACTTATTTCTTCTTTAATGTTATGTTTATTAATTTATTTATTTTGATTTTGTTTATTTACATTTTATAAATTTATTAATTTCTCTTTTGAGTGTTTGTATTAAATATTTTTTTATTGATTATTTAAATAATTATTGATTTGTTAGTTAAATTTCATTTTTTTGTTTTTGTTAAATTTTTCTTTTCATATTTATTTTTTTTTATTAATTTACTAATTTATTTATTTCTATTGTTGTTTATTTACTTATTTATTTAATAATTTTCATTAATTTGTTTATATTGTAAAATTATTTGATTGTTTTTTTATTTTTCAATTCTTTGTTTTTTATTATCTAACTAATTTGAATCTTTTATTTGTTTATTTTGGTTATTTTTTCCATAATTTGTTTATTTATTTATTTAATAAATTAATTTTCTTTAAAGCGATAAACAGACAAAAATTTATTTCAAAACTTTCTTTCCGGTTATTAAATGTAAAAAAGAAAAAAAAATTACACGTTAGATTAGAAAAATTGACAATTATTACATTTTTTTTTCTATAATTAATATTAATTATAACAGTTATATTTTGATTTTAAGTAAATGGTATAATTATACATTTAGTCCCTGTAATAGTGACCCAATTATCAATTTCCTAGAGAAATCTAGAAAATTATATTTCAAGGGCTTTAAACAATATTTCCACAGTTCATAAAACCGAAAAACTTTTTTTCTTCTTTTTCTCTTCGTTAATTTTTACAAAAATTATTTTTCCAATGAAATTCTTTTCTAATAGTTATAATTATTTTTCATATATATATAATTCCTGGAAAATAATACGCGTTTAACATATTTCTTTAAAAAAAAATGAAAAAAAAATGTTTTTATAATTATTGTTCAAGAAAACAAAAATTAAATACAAATTCAAAATTAGTTACTTTACTTTTAGTACGATAAATTCAATAAAATAAATAAAAATTTGATAAGGAAATATTAATTAACTATTTAGGTGATTGAATAATTAATAATAATAAATAATGTATTAAAATAATTATCTAATTAATTAATTAATTAATTAATTAATTAATTGAAAAACAAAACGAATGAAGCAATTAAATAATTATTTAAATAATACTTAATTAACAAATTAAGTTATTAATTACATAATAATTAGTTAATTAATTATGTAATTAATTGGATGATAATTAGTAAATTAATTATGTAATTAATTGGATGATAATTAGTAAATTAATTAGGTAACTAATTGGATAATAATTAGTTAATTAATTAGGTATTTATTTAAATAATTTTTAATTAACTAACTATGTAATTAATTATTTAGAAAATTAATTATACAATCAGGTAATAATTTACTTTAGTAATTATCTTATTAAGTTGATTAATTAGATAATTAGTGATTTACATAACTCAATAAAGTATCAAATCGAGTTCTTCAATTTTACAGTTTGTAAAATATCTAATTAATGATTAATCATCTAATTAATTAATACATTAAATAATTAAATTCTTTATTTAAAAAAATTAATTTATTACTTGAATTTTCAAATAATTTAATAATTTTAATTTAGAAAGTTTCAATAATTTTTTTTATTATTATTAATATTATTATTTAATAAATTTTAATTAACAATTGTATATATTAATTTATTAATTGTGATTAATTTGTTTTAAATTATTGTAAATTACGAACACAATTTAGTTAATTAACTATTACATTAACTAATTAACACTCAGATAATTTTCTTTGCTTATCAGAATTTTTTCTTCTTTTTTTTTGCGGAAGATTTTAAATAGCATTAAATCGAGTCAATTACTTGGAAAGTTTTATAATTTAAAAATTGATATCAATTATAAAGAAAATGAATAAAAGTCAATAGATTATTATTCGCGGGACTTTCCTGGCCGTGAATTTCAAGGGTAATACTTAATAATTTTCATGTTTTCGTCTACGTAACAACACGGTCCATAAGCAATTATCTATTTTACAATCGTATAAACGTTTGTGAGAAAAAAAAATTTGTTGAAACCATCAGACAATGATTTTTAGACTAAAATTTTGTTTTTTAAGAGAAAAATAAATGGAAAATTTTTTTTTTGTAAAACAATTTTATTTCAATTTCTATTCATCTTTTTCTTTAATAAATAATAATTATTTCGAAAACCCATCAAATGTTTAATTATCGAAAATAATTTTTAAAAAAACATTTAATTTAAAAAATAAATAATTGAAAAATTGTTTTACAATATTATATTTATATAAATTTTGCAATTTCTGTTTAAATTAAAATTTAACAAAAAGTGTACATTTGAAAATTAGTATAAAAAGAAAGAAAAATAATAAAACGTAATTTGAAAAATTAATTACGCAATTAACAAATAAAATCAATATATTTAAATAAATTTTACTAATAATTATATTAATTAAAAAATTAAAAACTGAAAAAGTTATAAAAAAAAATTAATTAAAATTAAAAAATTTAATAATTCATTTTTATTTATTTCTATTTATGAGATTTTAATTTAGAAAAAATTGGCGAAAAAAATTGCTATGAAAAATGTGAAAAAAACATAAACTAAATATTATGTAGAAAATATTTTTCCTGTTCATCATTATTATCAGAGGAATGATAAAAATCTTATAAACATATTTTCTACTTGGCGATTATTAACAAAATTATTTTTGCCTCCCATTTGCGAAATAAATATTCATATAATGAAAAAATTTTGAATTTTTGAAAATTTTTATCAAACAAAACAAAACAAAAATATTCAGCGTACACTTAAATTTATGTAAACAATTATTTAGTAAAAATTCTATTGTACTTACGTTTTGAATAGATAATAATTAAACGAAAAAAAACACAGTTACAAAACTTTAAATGCAAAAAAGTAATACAGATAAACTATAGTGGAAAAAATGAACACAAATTTTTACACTTAAAAAATAGTAATAAAATATTTTACAAATAGATTTTTTTTAAAAGAACTTTTAAAAGAAACTAATTTTCTTTTTCTTTAAAAAAAAGTATTCTTATTATCATTTATTATTTCGTTAAAAAAACGGAAATTATTATCTTTCTATTGTTGTTACATAAAAAAATTTTCGCTTTAAAATATTCTTTTTAACTTTTTTTCGTATTTTGTATGTTTCATTATTATTTTTTTTATTATTTATTTATTATTATTATAATTATTATTATTTTAATTATTTTAATTATTTATTATTATCAATTATTTTTATTTTTAATGTTTATTTTATTTATTTACTTTTTTCATTTATTTATTTTTATATTTATATTTTATATTTATTTTATTTATTTATTATTTTTATTATTATTATTATTATTATTAATTTCAAAATAACTATCGTACATATAAAGGGAAAAAATTATTTAAACATTTTATCAAAAAAAATTTTCTCAAATACAAAAAATAAGAAAAAAATTTTTTTTAAAAATATTTTATTAGAAATGAAGAAATTGTTTATAAACAACTTACCTGGTGGAGTGGGAGGTCCAGTGTATGGACATATTTCTTGCACTTTTGTTACGCTCATTTTACATTGAAAACACAATTTTTTGATGATTCAAGTGTTTATAAGTCGTGCCCCTCTTTTTACCAGAGCGCTTGAATATTGCAAGATCCCCACTACTTTTACAGCACACCGTTTGATATACGTCTAATCTCACGCGCTCACATAGCTTTATAGTGGAAAATCTATCGTTTCCGTTAAAGTGCAAAAAATAATTGTATACATTTTTTTTTTTTTTTTTTAAAGAAATAAGTACGAAAAAATGATTTTTTTTAATAGATGAAAGAAAAAGTTTTTTTTTGAGAAAGTATAACCGCGAAAGCAATTTTTTTCAAATGTGATCAGAAAAATTTTTTTAAAAAGAAAAAAATTTTTTTATTTATAAAAATAACACTTTTTTTAACCCTTTATTTTTATTTATATAACGATAAAATTGAATATTTATATACAAATGTTAAAGTTGTTTAAAACATAAAAAATTAATTAATTTTTAAAAATTCAGTCGCCATATTGGATCCGCCATTTTGAATTTTTAAAAACTAACATCAAATTCGTAGTCAGCGACCCCAAAAACCCTCGAGTAGCAAGTGTCAGGTGAATTCGTTTAATTTTAAAAAATTAGTCCGCCATATTGGATCCACCATTTTGAATTTTTAAAAACTAACATCAAATTCGCAGTCAGCGACCCCAAAAACCCCCGAGTAACAAATTTTAGGAGTTTTAAAATATTTTCAAATAATTCGACCGCCATCTTGGATCCGCCATTTTGAATTTTCAAAAACTAACCTCAGATTCGTAATCAGCGACCCCAGAAACCCCCGAGTAACAAATTTTAAGAGTTTTTAATAATTTTCAAATAATTCGACCGCCATTTTGAATTTGTATAACCTCACTACAATTTTTTTGCAAAACAATTATCGTTTTTTCAGAAACTCGTCCGCCATATTGGATCTGCCATTTTGAATTTTGTACTTTATTGGCCTAAATTGTATACAAATTAACCCTAAAAATGTAGATATAATAAAAAAAAACTTTATTCAGGAAACTCTTACAAATTTTAATGGTACTTAATCACTTTCTAATCACTTATCCGCCATTTTGAATTTTTTAAATCCAACTTTAAATTTGAACCTAACCATTGACCAAGTAACACTTGAAGTGAAAATAAAAATTTTCTCAACTTTGCACTTATTTTATCAAAGTCGTATTTATTGAATCGAAATACGAGTTTAAAGACATATTTAAAAAATTCAAAATGGCGGATTCAATATGGCAGACGATTTTTAGAAAAATTGTTTGAAGTTACTTGAAATTTGATACTCAGACGTTTTTGGAGTCAGAGATTACGAATTTAATGTTAGTTTTTGAAAATTCAAAATGGCGGTTTCAATATGGCGGACGATTTTTATAAAAAGCTGCAGATTTTGCATAAAATTTTGTTACTCGGGGGTTTTCAAGGTCGCTGATTACGAATTTCATATTAGTGTTTCAAAATTCAAAATGGCGGATCCAATATGACGTTTACGGTTAAAGGTAGAAATAATATACAATAAAATAACTCTTTCTTTTTATTCTCTAATATCTGGTATTTATTACTATCAATGTTTATAATATTATAAAAATTAATATTTACTATTTTCATATCATTTAAATCATATTATTCATTTACATTATTAATATTTCTAAATACAATAACTTTATCATTTCATAGTATAAAAAATATCCGTTGGACGTTAGTATTTTAAAAGAGCACTTATTTTCATTTTTCCTATTTTATATATTTTATTCAAAGAAAAAAAAACGATTTTTTTAAATGATTTTTTTAATACTCTAAAATAGTATAGTCGTCTAATTATTACAATAAACTATTGTTTTTAACAGAATTAGAAAAAAAAGTTACATGAAATTAAACTTTAAAAAAATATATATATTTAATATTTTTTTTTCTTTTCGTAATTACAGTCAACTATTTTTTTTTCTTCTAACTTTCATATTATTTATTTAAATTTATATATTTATTTATATTTAATGTTAACGTGTTCTCTTACGTTGTAATCGTCGTTTTTTCGGCGTTGGTTCTTCAATTTCATCTGTTTTATTAATAAAAGAATTTTCTTCATTGTCACCTTCGGATAATTCACTTAAGGAGAGTGATCTCCTCTCTCGTCCCTCGGAATTTCTTCGTGGCGTTGGACACAATTCGAGATCCGGTAAACTGTAAAATACGTTTTTTCTACTTTTATTATTTTAATAAATCCGCCATTTTTCAATCAAATATAAATTCGAAAAAAATTAATTAACTTTATATTTAATTAATGGGATTGTCCTTTAGTAACAAATGTCAATTATTTATTAATTTGAAAAAAATAATAACGTTAAGTTCTTAGTCGTGTCTTAAGTCATAATTTTTACGTCTCGAGTCTTACGCCTTACGTATTAAGTCTAAGGGACGAGGATTTTTAAATTATTACCCATTTTTAATTTTTACCATCATCTTATTTTACATTATTATTTTTATTATTGTTATTATAATTTTTATAAAAAAATTAACTCTAAAATATAAATTTATTGACAAAAAAATATCTACTCTAGACTAAAATTATTAATTGCCTTTTCAGTTTAAGTTTCATTGCGTTTCAAAATTTAACTGACTCTGATTCGAATATTATTAATTTTATTTTAGTATCGGACAGTAGTTTGACTATAGTCGAAGAATAAAATTCTACATCTTAAAAAAATGATTTTTTCCCGTCAAGGACAATTTTAAAAACAAATGATAAACATTAGTTTCCTCTTTAATCGTCAAAAAAAATTAGTGACACTGTCCCGATATAGATTGAAGAACTAATTTCGGAATCAAAATCTTTATAAAGTAATTATATTAGAATCTGAATCGTCTAAAAATACTGATATCGGAATAGGAATCTTCTTCAGATAATAATATCTGTATCGGAATTTCTTTTAAAACAATCATATAAAAATCTCTTTCAAGACTCTGAATTATATTTTACATTTTTAAAATCCAATTCTAATTTATAATTTTTCACCCTTCTTCTTATTCGTCAATTTATTACTTTTCACTGAGTAGTGGTGCATAACGATAAGAGATTATTGTTCGTCTTATGGAAATCTGTAGTTTACAACAAAACAAAACAAAATTATATATTAGATACTCAAAAAAATTCTATTACATTTATTTAATTGGAAAATTATTCACAAACATCAATAACTTCATAAAGTTCTTCTTTTAGAAAATTCAATGGAAATTCAATTATTTACATACAAACATAGATAATTTATTGATTATTTAAATGTTTCTAGAAATTGAATTCTTCTACGTAATTTTTAATAAAATTTTTTCAAATATTTACTTTTCTGGAGAAATTTCATTAAAACTGTATTAAAAATAATTGAAATTCTGCAATGAGTTTTATTATTTCTAAAAAAAAATTAACTGCCAAATTTACAATCACTAGATTATTTTGGAAAAATGTATGCAAAATGCAATGATTTTAAATAAATGAATTCATATGAAATTTTACTTTTTGGAAAATAATTGAATCTTTGTGTAGAATTTAACTCAAATTTTTGTTTAATAATTGAATTATTTTGGGAAATTTTATGAAAATTATAAAATATTGAAAACCATTGAAGAAAAATTTTTGAAAATAAATTAAAATTTTGCTATTTAATTTTATGAAAGTTTTTGAAAATAATTGAATTTTATTACTATTAAAAATAATTGAATTACTGCGAAAAATTTACTGCCAAATTTACAAACAATTAATTTTTTTTAAATTTATAGAAAATACTATTTTAAATAATTTAATTCATGTGAACTTGTACTTTCTGGAGAATAATTGAATGTTTGTGTAGAATTTAATTAAAATTTTTGTTTAATAATTGAATTATTTTGGGAAATTTTATGAAAATTATAAAATATTGAAAACCATTGAAGAAAACTTTTTGAAAGTAATTAAAATTTTGCCATGAATTTTATTTAATTTTTTTTAAATAATTAAATTCTCGTAATAAATACTGTTCTTTATGAAAATGATTGAATTTTACAATAAATTTTATTAAAATTCTTGAACATAATTGAATTTCAGCGATGACTTTTGATATTTATAAAGATAATTAAAATATTAACGAATTTTTTTTTTAATTTTGAAAATAACTGAATTTTTGGAAAGAATTTTTAATTTTAATATTTTTTAAGAACGTTGAATTTTTTCAATGAATTACGTTAAAGTTTTTAAAATTGAAACTAATTTCTCCACTAGATTGAAATTAAAATGTAACTTTTCCCAGAGCTGTGGTAACCCTTTAGGATAAATTTTGTGTTTGTCATATCGAAATAGTAATCAGCCAAAATGATCCGTTAGGATAAATTTTGTTTTTGTCATATCGGAATAAAAATCATTAAGAGGATCCTTTAAGATAAATTTTGTGTTTATCATATCGGAATAGTAATCAGCCAAAACAATCCTTTAGGATAAATTTTGTGTTCGTCATATCGGAATAAATATCACCAAGAGGATCCTTTAAGATAAATTTCGTGTTTATCATATCAGAATAAAAATCAATCACAAAATTTATCCATCTAAAGGATTCTTCCTTTAGAAGGATAAATTTTCTGTATGTCATATCAGAATGAAAATCCACTACCAGATTCTAATTCAAATATTTGAATTGAAAATGTACTCTAATCGTTATGCATCACTAGGGACCCTTTTTTTCTTTTTTGGAAGAAGGAAATGAAACTAAATATTTTCTTACTTAGTGACAGGATTATTATCCGGTTTGTCACAATTCTCCTCCATGTCATTATGATCCGAGCATGTCGCCGCCTGTTGTTGTAATCCATCATTAGTCTTCAATAAATCCTGTTCATTAATCGATGGCTGACTCATTTTCTGCGACTGCGTCAAATAACGATTCTTCTGCTGCGTCAAATTATTCAATTGTACCGGCGGTGTTATTCCAAATGTCTTATATGCCTTATTCACCTCCAATGTCGCGCACTTGGTACAATTATAAGTCTTATAAATACCAACCAAATAATTCGCCAATTCAAACATATTGAATCTCAACGATATCACAATAAACTGTGCATTCTTCGTTCGTTCTTTTATATAATTGCCGACAATTGACACATTCTTAAAGTCCAAAGCGGCGTCAATTTCGTCCATAAAGTAAAATGGCGTCGGCTTATAGTGATGGAGGGCAAAGATCAGTGCCAGGGAACTCAGTGTCTTCTCGCCGCCACTCAAGTTGCTGATATTTTTCCAAGACTTCTTCGGTGGGCGTACACTGAAGACAATACCCTCGCTGAAAGGATCTAGAGAGTCGACAAGTTCCAATTCGGCGTCACCACCAAGAGTTATCATTTGATACATTTCCTTTAATTTTGTCGTTATTATTTTGAAACCATTGCGAAATTCTTCCATTCGTCGTCTCTTGGCGCCATCGTAAATGTCACGAAGATTATTCCTCTCGGTTGTTATAGCATCGAGTTCGGCCGCTCTCTCCAGGTATAAACGATCCTTCTCCTGATAGTCCTTAATGTACTGCATATTCGGTATTTCCTCTGGTAATTTTTCCTTCGCTCGTTGCAAATTTTGTTGGATTATCTTCTCATCCATGTTGTCCAATTCCTCCTGAGTTGGTTCGATTAATTCCTCATCTGCACTTTCGGGAATTGCGTGTAGTTTCAATCCGCGAATTCTCTTACCATACTCTGGTATTTTACTGCCGATTTCTAGAATCTTCTTCTTTAGTTCGCTGATTTTTTGATCGAAGTCTATTTTTTTGGATTTCAGTTCACTCTCGCTGGTTTGGAGAACTGAGAGGGCTTCTTTTTGTTCGGTTGTTGCTTCCTCTCGCTCTTGGAGGAGTTCGTTTAGGTCCTTGAGATCCTTGAGTAGTTGTTTGCCGATTTCTTCGAATTTTTCCTTCTCTTGCTTGGCGGCGAGGATTCTTTGTTCACAATTGGTGACATCAGTTTCTAGAGTGGCGATTCTTTGTTCTGTTTTTGTGGTGTTTCGGGCGGCGGTTTTTATTGCGACGTTCAGACGAACTATTTCGCCATTCGCCTTGTCAATTGTTTTGGTGAGTTCGGCGATTTTTTTCTGTTGTACTTTCACACGATTACCGGCAATTGTGTCGATTTCTAGATTTATTTTGGCAACTTTCTCTTCGGTGGAACTTGAGGTCTCTTCGGCGGTTAGGAGACGTTGTTCGGCACTTTCGACGCTTTTGGTCAATTCCTTGACGCGTTGGGGATTCGCCACTGAATTTTTGGTCTTCCTCTCCTGTTCCTTGAGTTGTTGTTGTAGAATCGGTTCCTGTTCGGAGAGATTCTTGAATTCGAGTTTGAATCTGTCGCGAGTGACTTCCATTTCGCGGAGGGCTTTCACGAGGGTTTGATGCTGACTCTCGAGGGGATTTTGCTCCATTTTCAGCTGATTGAGATTGGCGAAGAGTTGATCGAGTTCGGCTTGAAGTTGTTGGATGTCGGTATCGCTGGGCTCGTTTCTCACGACTCGTTGGCCCATTCGACCGCGAAGGGACGAACGACCGCCGCCGCTCATCGTTCCGGCGAGTTCGATTAATTCGCCTCTAAGCGTCACGACGCGATGACGTTGCGAACCGTAAGCGATTCTTGTCGCTTGATCCAAATCGTCAGCGACGAGTGTATTTTGCAACGAGTAGAAAAATGCCGGAAGTACACGTTCATCCTCGACTTGAATCAGATCAAATAATCGCGGAACTTGTTCGGGTGTTTGAATTCTCTGACGACATTGTTGCGCGAAACGCTGTTGCTTCTCGAGGGGTATAAATGTCGCGCGTCCAAGTTCATTATCGCGGAGATATTTTATGCACATTTCCGCGGTGCTCACTGTATCGACGACAATATTATCGAGGGGACCGCATGCTGTTGATATTGCCACATCGTATTTGGAGTCAATTGCTCCCAGATCGCCGAGACGACCGAAAATGCCCTTTAATCGGCCATTGCGTTTTTCACTCATAAGCGCGTCGAGAACACGATTACGCGAACGACTCGCTTGCATTGATGATTTTTGATCGTCAAATTGCACCCTTTTTGCACGTAATTTATGTGTTGCTTCTGCCTCACGAGTTTTTAAATCATCTAATTTACGTTCTACTTCGGCGATACTCTTCTGAGTGGCGGGAATTTTTCTCTCCAATTCTCCTAATTGCTTTTTTCTATCCGCCAGTGTCTCGGTTGTGCTAATTTTGAAAGAGAAGAACAAAGAGAAAAATTAAAATATTAAACAATTAAAATGTGCGTAGTAAAAAAGAAATGAAAAGCATAAATAATTTTTTTTTTAGAAGGAAGCAAAAAAATAAAAGAAATGAGAACGTAAAAGAAAACAAACTCAAAGAATAAATGGAAAAAATCAAGTTTAGCATTTCTGATATCAAAATTTACCTTTGTCGCATTTTGTCCAACACTTAAAAACTATTTTTATAAAATTTGATATAAACTTTCTTTCCGTGTGCTTTTCAGAAAGAAAGAACAAAGAAAGATTCGTAAAGAAAGTGAGGAAGAAATACGAAAAAAGCCATATAAAATAAGGAAAGAAAAACTTTAGAGTAAAAATAGAAAATAACAGAAACAGAAATGCGAATATAATAAAGAATAAAATAAAGGCATATTGAATTGTAATTTTTTTTAACGAAAAGTAATCAAAAATTAAAAAAAATAAGCCAAGAATAATTTTTTAAAGAAAAATATAAACGAAAAAACCAACAATAGTATATTGTGCAACTAGTGGAGAACAAGGGCGATTTCTCGCGAGCTTGAAGTTTGCTGCTCGAGCGCAGCGAGAGCAGCAATCAAGCAAGCGAAAATCGCTGTTCTCCACGAATTGCACATAATACTTTGTCCAACAACTGTTTAAACTTATTTTATTTATATTAAATTTAATTTATTGAGTTTTTACATGTGTAAGCAATGTTAAGCTTACTTTTACTCTCTTGCTTACTTACTTGAAGTAAGCAACTTGTTTATTTAGATACTTCCTTAAAACAATATTTGCAAAAATGAATTAGAGAAATAAATGAATTGTAAGCCAAAACACAAATAATGATAAACAAATAACTCCATTCCTCCACTGGACAAACTCATTCCTCCACTGGGCAAACTCATTTCTCCACTGGACAAACGGCCAGTGGAGGAATGAGGTACATTCCTCCACTGGTGCCTAGTGCACAATGACTCCATTTCCCTGAAGGCGTTGGACAAAAATATAAATTATTTAAAGAAATAAAAGTAGAGAATTATTTATAATATAAATGTATAATATGAAAATAACAAGAATGTAAATAAGAAATTAAAGGCAAAGTCTCATTTTTGTAACAAAAATATTAACGAAAATAAGTTTAGAAAAATAAATAAATGAAAATAACGATTAAAAATATATAAAATTGAAACAAAGAAGCAATTTTAACGAAAAATAATATATATGAAATTAAGGAAAAAATATAGATAAATAAAAAGAAAATGGATGCAAAAAAATAGTTTTTTAGTGTAAAATGAAAAGAAAGAAGTGCAGAATTACGAATTTCTGTGCACTTTTCCAAATGCTTCATTACCGAAGTAAATTTTACAATTTTCAAGTATAAATTTCAAATAGAATTAGTGAAATTTACTTCAAAATTTCAAAAATTTACTCTAGAACTAAAAAAATTGCTAGAAATTACGAAAATTATAGATTTCTACTTTTAAAGAATGTTAAATTTGCTTTATATTTCTTTTTCATGTAATAAAAAAAAACAGAAAAAACAATACGAAAAGTTTTAAGTAAAAAAAATTATGCTTAATTACTAAATCATATCGGAATAATAATCAGCCAAAATGATCCGTTAGGATAAATTTTGTTTTTGTCATATCGGAATAGTAATCAGCCAAAATGATCCGTTAGGATAAATTTTGTATTTGTCATATCGGAATAAAAATCACCAAGAGGATCCTTTAAGATAAATTTTGTGTTTATCATATCGGAATAGTAATCAGCAAAAACAATCCTTTAGGATAAGTTTTGTGTTTGTCATATCGGAATAAAAATCACCAAGAGGATCCTTTAAGATAAATTTTGTGTTTATCATATCAGAATTAAAATCTACCCCCCGAATTCTCTAAAATGAGATATTTTGTGTTTTAGACCATTCTACCCCAAGCGAACAACCAAAACATGTAACAGAAAAAACGTCTAACAATTAATCGAAATTAGATTTTTTCAATGCTATTCCGTCACTCCTATTAAAATGTTTAAAATGTTTTTAATCCATTCAAAAAATTCCCTTTTTAATTTATCCAAGAACTTTGAAAATAAATTTTAAACTTATATTTTTACTTTCTTTAATGAAAATTCATTTATTTGAAAAAATTCAAATTTAAAACAAATAGTTTTTGAACTAATTTTTTCTTTTATTTTATGCACTTTAACTGAAATAAAAGTATTTTAAAAATAGTTTTTTTAAGTTAGAAGTTTTTGATTGTCCGCTTCGCGTAGAACACTCTTGTTTTTCATATCGGAATAAAAATCTTCTTGAATGAGAGATTTTATTTTTTTTCATATCGGAATTAAAATTCACTTCCAGCTTCCTCTAGAATGACGAAATTTTCTGTTTGTCATATCGAAATAAAAATCATCAGAAGTTCGTTCCTAAATAATTATTATGCTAAAAGCAAAAAAACAAACAATAAAATAAGTCAGAAAAATAAACAGAGCACAAGTTGTAATTTAAAAAAATAGATAAAATTTTTTTTTTTTGAAAAATCGAGACAAAAAAATAAGAAAAATGAATTTTTAAATAAATGTAACTAAAAGAATTTAAAGTAAAAATAGAAATAAAAAAATGAAAGTATAAAAATAAATAAAAAATGGAGAATATAAATAAAAAATATATAAGTATAAAAATAGAAATAGAAAAATAAGAATTGAATAAAAAATGGAAAATAAAAGGTAGAGAAGTAAATATAGAAAAGAAGAATTAAAATAGAAAAGATTCAGAAACTAAATGAGAGGCAAAAAAGGAAAAAAGGCGAAAAACAGTAGAAAAGCAAACGAGAAATAAACAATTTTTGAACCTAGATAAAGCCTCTTGTAATTGTTGTAATTTCCCCTTCTCCTTCTCCTCCTCGGAAGTGTAGAGTTGCAGTTCCGATTGGGCAATATCGAAGGCCGATTTAGCCTCGTCGACCTTCTTTCTCAATTCAATAAGCGCCGTCTCCTGTTTGACACGCTCCTTCAGCAATGGTTCTGTTTTCTCCTTCAAACTACTCATCATTGTTTTCAATGTCTCCTCCTCTTTTTCCCTCTCGACACTACTTTTCATCATCAATTCCTCATATTCCTTAATATCTTTGGCATTCTTCTCAGGAACACGCTGTAATTCCTCCAATTTTCCCGTTTCCGTTTTAACAGCCGCTCTATTTTTCTTCCTTCGATTATTCGTCTCAACTAATTCCTCCTGTAGTGCTTGATCCTGTTTACGTATCTCATCGAATTCCACCGTCTTTGCATCCTTATCGTTTTGCAATTTCTCCCATTTTTTACTCCTCTCCTTGAATTCCTTTTGCTTTTCAATTTTCTCCTCTTGTATTTGCTTCATTTTCTCAATTAATTCATTATAATCCTTCTCCTGTTCGGCAAAATTCTTTTCCTGTTGGTCGAATTCAATTTTTGCATCATAACGCTTACGATGATATAATTGATGTTGATATTTGATAATTGAATTTTCACATTTTAAAAATTGCACTGCATCCTGCATTGGTTCTTCGAGATCTTTCTTTTCTTTCTCAACGAGACGAAGACGATGTAATTTTTCCGTTCGTCGATCTGTCATTATTTCGACTTTTTCATTTAATTTCTCGAGTGGCTCTTTATAGCGATTTGTGCCAATAATGTCCTCGAGAAATTCTAACAGACCAGTGTCACCATCGCCTTGGCCTTTTGGTTTCATTAGAGCAATTTGTTCAACTTCTCCCTAAAACAAGAGTGAGAAGAAGTTGTATATTAGTGAAAAATTGGAGAATGTTCTTTTAGGAATTTTCAAGTCTAATTTGTTTATAATAAAAGAAAATTGGAAAAAGAAAAATTACCTGCAAAATTAAAAATCGATTATGATCCAAATCGACGCCATGCGAACGGAGAAGTTTTGCGATTTCTTTGAAAATGACTTTTCTCCCATCCAATTGATAATACGATGAACTGTCCTTAAAAGCCGTTCGTGAAATTACAAACTGACTATTTGGCACGACCTCGTAATCATCCCCGTCCTGTAATTAATTTTTTGTTAACGGAATGTCTATTAAAATTAACGTCCTCACTCAAAGAATCAGTTAGGATTTTTTAAGCTTAAAATCATTAAGTCCATCTAAGTCAAAATCATTTTTAATCCCAATTTTTCGAACAATATTTTGGTAATCTTCAGACAAAAATTGAAATTTAAAATCCTTTTCTATTAGAGTTTGAGAATTTTGAGTCTTAAAACCAAGTTCTTTGATTAGGATCCTTAACAAGACAATTATTTCAAAGTCTAACGTTGGGTATATAAAATTATACATTTTGTATAAATGAGGAGCAATTTTTCAAAAGTTGATAAATCCATTTTAAAAAAAATTGAGATAAACACATATCTTTAGAAATCCATTTATCACTGTTCAATTTTAGAAAAAAAATAATTTAATAAAGAATTTTCAGTTTAAAAAAAATATTTCGGCCTAACCTTGATGATTTTTAATTTCTATCTTTGTATATTAGAAAAAAATACTAAAACCTTTAAATTCCCTATTACAATAGAATTTAGTTACAAACGTAGCATTTTAAATAGAAAAAAACATTAAAAAATGAATAATTTATCACATTTTTTTCTACATTAAAGATAATTTTAACGGTTAAATGTGAGAATTGTCATTTGTTTAAATTTCTCGAAATGACAAAATTTGGATTTATCAGGTTTTGAAAACTTACTCCTCAAATATATGAGTAAGTATTTCGATTTCGAGTCGAAATTTTTTAAATAAGGGCAAAATTCCAATCATGATAGCTCAGATTTGAAAAAAAACAAGTTGCTTTATATATAAGCGATGATTCGTGGGACTTTTCACGATCATTTTTTTTGCCCCCATTACCTTGTCAATAATTTGTTGAAAGTGAATAGAGACAGTGCAACTTTTCACATTGAGATGTTCACTTGAATTGTGAATGAGGACGGAGATTTTTTTCGAACGAATTTTACTCGCTCTGTAACCAAAAACGAAGAGCAGTGAATCAATCACGTTACTCTTTCCACTTCCATTTGGACCGACAATCGCTGAGAAACACTGAAACAAAATTTATAACTTTTATAGTAGAAAATAAATAAAATTGAATTTAAGAAAAATATATATAAGATAGAAAACAATAAACGAAGCGAAAGTTTTCTCGTTTTATAAAATATTTTGGACGTTAAAGATTAAGTAGAAAATAAAGTACAAAGCGAAACCTTATGAAATGGTCCGACTGTTTGCTCGCCGGCGTAACTTTTAAAATTCACATTATGAATGTGCGTTATCATTAAACGTGGACCAGTTGTGTCGACTTCGCCGAATTCCGTCGGTCTCGGTGGAATATAAATTTCATCATCAATTCTCAGTCCACCTTCCTCGTCGGAATAAAATCCACCATCCTGGTCTCGATCAATGTCCATTTCCTCATCCTCTTCAACGTTCTGCTGATTCTTTTGTGCCATTCTATGAAAGAAAAAAAAACTTTTGAATCTTATTTTATTAATTTTGCTTTCTAAACACAATATATTTTTTTTATATGCAAAAGGTCTACGAATAAAATAGTATTTATTAAAATAATTACAAAATTTCTCTCTCCTTGAATTAAATTTTAAATTAAAAGAAAATTCAATTCTTTTACATAATTTTTATTGCCAAATTTTGCCATGGATTTCATTAAAGTTTTTTAAAAATTAAATTATTTTTATTACTTTTAACAATAATTTAACTTCTGCAAAGAATTTAATGCCAAATTTTCAAACAATTGATATTTTTTTAATTTATAATTTATTTTTTTATTTATTTTTAATTTTAAATAAATTAATTCATGTGAAATTTTACTTTTTGGAAAATAATTGAATGTTTGAGTTGAATTTAATAAAAACTTTTGTTTAATAATTAAATCATTTTCAAAAATTTTATTATTATTAAAAATGTAAAATATTGAAAACCATTGAAGAAAAATTTTTCAAAACAATTGAAATTTTGTCATGAACTTTATTAAAATTTTTGAAAAATAATTGAATTTTTCTTCTAAATATTGTTATTTATGAAAATAAAATTGATTTTTCCAATGAATTTTTGATTAAAATTCTTCAAAATAATTGAATTTTTTCCAAGAATTTTCCTATTTATTTTATAAAGATAATTGAAAAGTTGACGACAATTTTGTTGCATTTTATTTAAATAATTGAATTTCAACGAAGAATTTCATTCAAGCAATGGGAAATATTTTACTTTTTTTTAGAGAAAGAAATCCCGCCTGAAATTATTTTTGAGGTTAGGTTAATCAAAACATCGAGAATAAATTCATGTTTACGAAAAGAATTTGATTAGAATTTTCCCGATAAACATAAATCCAATGCTTTGACGATACAAAGCAAATAATATTATTTCACAAAAGATAAAAATTAACCCCCTTATTTTTCATAGAAACAAAAGTAAATGCGTCAAAAGAATATTTTGTCACTTCTCTAACCTTAAAAATGGGAGAAAAACATTTTTTGCCTTCTTTTTAGAATAAAAATAGAATCAATGACTCACCTTTCAATTAATTTTTACACAAACAAATAAACACAAAATTCAATTGTTTATCAACATTTTATCATTCACAAAATCACAATTAACACTTTTTTTTGTTTCAAAAATACGAACACGGAGGTGAACGCGAAAAATCGACGCCTTGACAAGTGACGCCATTCGCAGCCAAAAAAAACAGTTGTTGTGAATGGTTTCATTCACACACTTCACGATATAATTTTTAAACAAAAATAAAGTCTTTTAATATTAAAATTTTGTTATTCAAAAATTGTCATCCTTTTTTATTCACAAAATTATCACAAGGAAACGAAAAGAATGAAAATTTTGCAATTTACAGTAATAAATAAGAAAGAAATAAATGTTTAGAATTTTCGAAAATAACGGCCGCCACAACGGAAGTCACGTGACATGCTCAAAAACCTTTTTTTACAAACGAAATGATCTAAATTTACAAATTACTAACAAAATTGGTTTATAAAAAATCAAATATTAAAAGTTAACATTACTTTCCATTCTGTCAGTTAATTTACTATCATAAAAAATCCTTTGGGAAAAAAGTTTATTTGAAAGCGGGAAAAATCGACCGGAAGTGAATACACTTCGAGTAATCGATAGCAACTTTAATATTTAAAAAAAATTTCTGATTTTAAAATTAAAATGTAAGTAAATTTATTAATTTTAAAGAAAATTGTCAAATTAGTGAATGGAAAATTATTTTCTCCATTGAATTTTCTTTGGTTAAAAAGTATTTACTGCCTTTGGATGGAATCGAGGTCACGCGCCACTAAAAACAACGGTGTGAAAAATCGTTAACATAATGACTCCGTGGCGCAACGGTAGCGCGTCTGACTCCAGATCAGAAGGTTGCGTGTTCAAATCACGTCGGGGTCAAAAGTTTTTTTTTACACAAAAAATCAATTTTTCAGGTCTCTTTTGAAAAAAAAGTAATTTTTCATTTTTATATCCTTCCTGTTCTTCGTTTTTATTCAAAATTATGAAAGAATAAAATTATTTTTATTTTAGTTTTTTTTCAGTGAAATTTATATTGAAAAAAAAATTTGAAAATTAAATTAATTATTAAAATTAAATTAGTTATTAATGTAATTATTAATATTTAATAAATAAATATAATTATTGCAAAATTATTTTCAATACTATTTATTAAATTATGTTTTATTATATATTATTATAATTGTATTATTATATTGTATTTGTTATTATTATATTATTTTTAATAACCTGAAAATAAGCAAAAAAAGAATTTAGGGCGAGAAACAAATTTTTCACTAAATTTGAAATTTCGCGGGCTTTTTTTGTTTAGTGTTCGGTTTTACCGACCGAAAACCAACCTAACCTTATTGATTTGACATGCAACCCGCAACCCCGTGAAAATTACATAAAATATTTTCATTTTAAATGGTTTTAATCTTTGATTGTTGTTTTTCGAACGATTTTAACAATTTTCTCGGGAATATCAGTGAAAAATGGTGAAGGAAAGTGATACGGAGCATTCGAAAAAGAGAAGAAAATCAGTCGAAACAACAGCAATGAAGGACGGAGATGTTTACAAGGTTTGTGGAGAAATTTTCCTTTTCTTTCTTCTAACCCTTCTAACGAAACTTATTTACCGAAAATACTGCATTTCTTGTAATTATACAATTTACATTTGATTTTTCATAGACGAGATTTAATTTTTATTTATACATTTAAATATTGCGAGAGGTGCGCGTAACTTTTTTTTTAACATAACCTCAAAAAAAAAAATTTTTTTACTCCAAAATTCCGGCAAAAATATTTCTTTGTCATAAAAAATGTATTTACAATGAAAACAATCGGAAAAATAATATTATAAATTAGACATTTTTAAAATTCTTTTTATTGATATTAACGTAAATCGATAATTGATAAATAGCGAATAGAAATATAAATATCAAGACTTAAAAATAGAATCAATTTTGAATAAAAATGGAAAGAATTGAATTAGTGCTGACACTTAAAATTTTATTTTAATTCAGATTTTTTATTTATTTTTAATTTTATAAAAAGAAATGAAGCATTCTTTTGTTTATAATGATAATTTAGACGATAATAACTTACGAGGAGAAGGAAGCAATCGAAAGATTTTCCGAGAAAGATTCCGAGACTTTTCTCAATATTTGCGATGAAATTCGCAAGTCAATGACGAAAATTGCGGAATTAAAGACCAGCAGCGATTCAAAAGTGAGTAGAATTTTGTCTAAAATTACCAACTAAAATATTAAGATCGAAAATATCGGGTTTTTAATCCGTTTATTTTTATTTTCAACTTTTATTTGATTAAAATCGTAGTTATTTATTTAATAGTAATAATAATAATAATAATAATAATAATAATAGTATTAAATAATAAAATACTAAATAAATAATAATAGTAATAATTAATAATAATTAACAATAATAATGATTAATTATTAACTATTAATAATAATAATAATAATTATAATAATAATAATAGTAATAAATAAAAAAATAATAAAATAATAAATATATAATAATAGTAATAATTAATAATAATTATTAATTATTAACAAATTATTTATAACTATTTTTTGTTGTTGAAATTTTTGATTTGTTAATTATTAAAAAATAATATTATTTAGTCGTTAATAATGTATTAATATTTTGAAATATTTTGTAGGCGAAGGAGGAAATAAGTGAATTACAAATAAAAACATCGTTGGCTTTTATTGAATTGAAGAAACTCAATCGAATGGAAAAGTTTCGAACAAAATTTGCCCGTGATTCGTTGGCAAGCGCAAAAAGCAATGTGGACAGTCGACATTTGCATTTACAAAATTTACTCTACGAAGTGATGCATTTGAAAAAAGAAGTCATGAAATGTTTACAATTCAAGTAAGTAAAATTTAAATTTCTTTTTTTTTAATTTTATTTTGCTAAAATAGTAATAATATAATAATATAATAATAATAATATAATAATAATAATAATTTTCTCGCAGATCAAAAGACGAAATGATTGAATTAGTTTCCGAGGAGGAATTTTATCGAGAAGCGCCCGAAACAATTTCACGACCTGTGAGTGTCGTTCCTTTTTTTTCTTCTAAATCGACTTGAAAAGAAATTTGAATAATTATTTACTTATTTATTTATAAGAATATTAATAATAGTAAAAGTAAAATATATTAATTATAAAAGTTAAATGTATTAATTGTAAATGTAAAATATATTAATAGTAAAAGTAAAATATATTAATAGTAAAAGTAAAATATTTTAATAAAAAAAATAATATTAATTAAATGAATAAAATAGATTAATAAGAAAAATTATAAGAATAGTAATGAAAATACCAAAAAAAAATGATAATAACAATGAAACTTTATTTTAGTTGAAAAAACAATTTTTTCAATACTAGAAAAAAATTAATTCTAAGAATTATTTTGAATAAAAGTTTATTTTTTAATTTCTAATAATCAAATTTGTCCAAAAAAAATTTTTTATTTTAACGCTTTTTGTTGGTTTATGTTTACAATATTATGAAAATAGAGAGGAATAAATTTTTCCTTCTTATTGCAGGAAATTACGAAGAAAGATGAACATCAATTGAAACTCGCACGTCTCGAATGGGAATTGACGCAACGAAAGCAATTGTCATCACTTTGCGATGAACTTTCGGACAGTAAAAAAGGCGTCGCTTCGAGTATTGAACAAAAACAGGCCCGTTTAGATAATCTCGCTCCGCAGCTTCGCACAATTTTGGAAGTTAGTCTTTTCTCCACTTTCATTTAAATTTCACTAAAATCGTGTGTTTAGATTTATAATCAAAATTCTTCAACAACAAAAATTTTGATTATTTTTCGTTAATATTTTTCAATTTCAAAAGATTTTCCATTACTTTAGGAAGATTTTATATCTTAATTGTTATTTCGTTTATTTTTATTTATAACAAAAAATTTACATTTTCAAGAATAAAGATCAATTTTCGAATGATTAAAGATTCGAAATTTTAATAATTCACTTATTGAGGACAAAATATTAAATATTGTTTATTATTCAAAAATTTTATTAAAAATTTCTTTGCCAAGAATTTTTATTATTCTCATAAATAATACAATATTGTTAAGAGCAATTTAATTATTTTTAACAATTTTGATGAAATTTAAATCATTTTCAAAACTGTTAATGAAATTTCTTCAAAAAATGCAATTATTTTCTAAAATTTGGAAAAAATTCTTCAAATGAAATCAATTCTTTTCAGAAATAATAAAACGTTTCGGAGGAATTCAATTATTTCAAATTATAAAATTTTTTTTAAATTCTTTGTAAATTTCGATTATTTTAAAAATTTTCAATTTTTATTATTTTAAAAACATCAAAAAAATTGCTCTAAAATATAAAAAACAAAACAAAACAAATTTTCTTCTTTCAATTTTTTTGTTTATTTTTTCTCTTTTGTCTTTTCTTTCTTTTTTTTCTTGTTTTTATTTCTTAAAATTGCTTTCGAAATTGAATGAAAATTTTTCATAAATTTCATAAAATTTATTTAAAAGAGTAGCTTAAAAAATAATTTTATTATCTTTAAAAAAATGAATTTTTGGCTCATGTTTCTATTAAATAAGTTAAAAGGGGAATAGTTACCTTTTTTTCTAATGATAATTTTTATTGTTTCTTTTTTGCATTTTTTTAAAACTTTGTTTATTAATTTGTTAATTTTATTTTCTTTTAGTCGAGTAAACCGTTACAAGAGAGTCTTGGACTTCCGTTGGATAAAATTCGTCAGGAACACAAAATGGCTGCTTTATTGTCATCACCACTTTACGTTCTTTATGCAAAAACTTCCGCCTATCGCGACGCTTACGGTTAGAGGATTTTTTCAATTTTTACTTACTTTGTCATTTCATTTACGAATTTTATTAAATTTTTTTCATTCTTTTCTTTCTTTCATTTTATTTTTTCATTATTTTTCTGTTTCTCTCTTTATCTTCTTTTTCCTTTCTTTTTATTTTATTTTTTGTTACTTTTCTTTCTTTTTTTCTTTTATTTATTTTTTTGTCTTTTTTCTTTCTTTTTTTTTGTTATTTTTCATTCTTTTTTTTCTTTTATTTTTTTGTTTGTTTATTTTTTTTCTTCTTTTTGTTATTTTTCTTTCTTTTTTTTCCTTTTTTATTTTTTGTTATTATTATTTTCCATTCTTTTTTTTTCTTCTTTTAATTTTTTTGTTTATTTTTTCTCTTTTTTCTATTCCTTCTTTTTCTCATTTATTTATTTCTTTCTTTACTTATTTATTTCGCACGCCCTTTGAAAAGTGTTAAAATTTTTTTTTTTGTCACCTTTTTTCTAGATTCATCATTAACAGTGACGATTGAGGGCGACGAGGACGAGGCGCAACGAACGAATAATCAAGAGAGACCCCAAGAATCGGATTCGGATGCAGAAAATGCGGGGGAAAATGTTGTTGAAGAGGCGCCGGTGCACAAAAAACGGCATCATCGAATGTCGAAGGAGGCGCGTCAAGAGGATAAAAAATCGAAACTCCTTCAACGACATCCGCTCAGTGTGAAATTAATCATTAATTTCGCAAGTGCGTTTAAAAAACTTGTTTCATTTTATACTCAATGGAAAAGATTTTTTAAAAAAAAGCTGTTTTATTCTTTTCTTTTCTAATTTTTTCGAATTTTTTTTTGTTTCAGAAGACACAAAATTAACTCTACAATTATACTATTTGACAATTTTGAAAGTTGTAACTGTTGAGTCGAATTTGGAGAATGTCGACATTGGCGGCGTCAGTGCTGGGTAGGTGAATTTTTTTTGGAAAATTTTTGTTTATTATTTTGGTTTATTTTTGGTTCTGTTTTTGTTTTATTTTCATTTTTTTTTTGGTTTTGTTTTTTTTCGTTTTTATTTTCATTTTTGTTTTGTTTTTTAGTTATATTTTGATTTATTTTGTTTTTGTTTTATTTTGATTTTTTTGTTTTGTTTTTTAGTTTTATTTTGATTTATTTTAGTTTTGTTCTGTTTTTGTTTTATTTTAATTTTTTTTTATTTGTTTTTTAGTTTAACTTTGATTTTATTTTTGGTTTTGTTTTTTTAGTTTTATTTTGATTTATTTTGTTTTTGTTTTATTTTGATTTTTTTGTTTTGTTTTTTAGTTTTATTTTGATTTATTTTAGTTTTGTTCTGTTTTTATTTTGTTTTTGTTTTATTTTGATTTTGTTTTTTAGTTTAACTTTGATTTTATTTTTGGTTTTTTTTTAGTTTTATTTTGATTTTTTTTGTTTTGTTTTTTAGTTTTATTTTGATTTATTTTAGTTTTGTTCTGCTTTTGTTTTTTAGTTTAACTTTGATTTTATTTTTGGTTTTGTTCTTTAGTTTTATTTTGATTTATTTTATTTTTGTTCTGTTTTTGTTTTGTTTTTGTTTTATTTTGATTTTTTTTTAGTTTTGTTTTTTAGTTAAACTTTGATTTTATTTTTGGTTCTGTTTTTGTTTTATTTTGATTTTTTTAGTTTTGTTTTTATTTTTTTATTTAAAATTCATTATTTCGTAATAAGTAAATTTTTTTTGTTTACAGAGATATGTTAATATCTGAATCGATATTACGCGAACTTTATCCAAAAGACACTGGCTTGGAATCGCCGAATCCGGCAAATCATTATCAATTGGAGAGGCATCGACTTGGCGCGTTTCATTCATTGGGACTTGGCTATCCTTACAAATGGGCGCAAAGAATGGCGGGAATTTATTTCGATGCGCCGGACGTTCAAGAGCAGAGGGCAAATGTAAAAAATTATCTTTTTGTTTCTCTTTAAGGAAAGAAATTTAAATTTCCACAGTCGTTTTACGTCGATTTTTTGTTTTCTAAATATAGTTTATTTATTTTTTTTTGCTTTATTTCTATATTAATTTATGTAGTTTCACCACTTTCTAAAAATAATTCCATACGTAGTTTTCTAAATTCAAGAGACTAGACTTTTATTTTCTCAAAAGTAGTTTTACGTAGTTTTCTATATATTTGAAAATTAATTGTTTGTTTGTTTTCTATTTTATTCTATTTTCTGTTTCTTTAAAAAAAATTCTAGATTTCTATTTTATTTATTTTTTGTTTAAATTTAGAAATGATTCGATTTTTCAGGTGACGAGTCAACAACTTGCTCACGACAATATTGAGAATGTATTGAGAGAAGTGAAACGACGAGTGAAAGCGCGTCTCGCATTATGCACCGAAATACAGCAATTGGAATCGGGAAATTTGCAAATAATTCCCGAGACAACGGATCCAATGCCAACGAAAATCAACACGTATTTACATAAATTCGTCACAATGTCGTGGCGGAGTTATTGCAATAATCCCGAGACGCCATTATTTTGTCGTGAGGGTTTAGTTAATTCTGTCGATTTTTTCTACGAAGCTACTTTCCGACGTGATAACAGTGAGTTCTCAGCGTCATTTTTTTTCTAAATGATAATTTCTTTTTTCAATTTTTTTAAACCATTTTTTTCAATTCTTTCAATTATTTATTTATTTCAACTCTTTGAACAATTTATTTATTTCAATTCTCTAAACTTTTAAGATCATTTACTTAACCATTATCATAGAATTCAATTTTATAAAATAAAAATGACTAAAATTTTGTTTCTCTGACAGAAACAAAATTGTAAAATTCTAATCGTAATTCTCGACTTTAATTTCTTTTTTTTTTCTTCTGCAGATGAACTTGTCGCTCGTATTGCAATAAAACCCGACTATCCAAAAGTGACGCCCGTCTTCAGTATAAGCATGAATTCAATGAATTCAACGTCGGCCGACGTTGTACGCGACATGGAGCGTGAAATAAATGTGATGTGGAAAAAACCACCAACACTCACGGCACAAATTCAAAGACTACGTGCTTGCTTTGATATTTTCCTGGAAACAGAGGGTCGCGCGACAAGGGAGAAAATTTTCTTCTATTCAGTTAAGGGTCGAACACGAGCACGTCCCTATAAATACGTCCCACTAGGCGGAGGTATTTTTACACATCGATAATTTAGAAAAAAAAGTTCCATACAATAAGAATTGTACAATTTTTGTTTCTTACTTTTTTTTAAAAACTCATTTCAAAATATTTCTCAATAAAAATCATTTTCTTTTTCTCAAAAAGAAAAAAATATTGGAATTATTTGAAAATAAACTTTTTGTAAATAATTAGTTTCCATTTAAAGGCCTCGTAAAATTAATTTTGACAAAATATTTCATAAACGGACGTAAAATTTGTTTAAACAATAATAATTACTATTAATTATTAATAAAATTTGTTAATCTATTTTTTTCGTATTTTATACTTGATTTTAATTTATTTTCTTATTTTTCGTGAATGAATGATTTACAGAGAGAAGATTTGAGACGATGGACAATGATGATGATGATGATGATGATGAATAAAAAATAATGAAGACTTTGCCCCCTCCCCCCAAGAAATTGAAAATTATTTTCTTTTTTGTGTGTATGTGAAAGAAAAATGAAAATCGGTGTCAAATCATTGGAATTTTACGTGAAATTGATATCAGGTATGTACGAAGTTTATTTCTTAGACGATTATTTTCGGACGCAAGTCGTGAGCGTTCTTCTTTCATTAAAATATTTTCCGCCTTCACATGATTTATTTGTTGCCAAAAATTGTCCATATTATCGTAGAGATCGACGATCTGCAATCAAGAAAATTGCCACATTTATTTTTTTTCAAACTAAATTTAAGCATTTGAAACAATAAAGAAATCTAGAAAGTGAATCTAAGAATAAAGAAATAAACATCGTAAATGAAAAAATAAATAAATATACAAAATTTCTAAATAAATTCTTTAAATAGAAAATTATGGGAAATTTAGTAATTTATTTATTTTTCTAGCTAAATTATTAATATATCAACATTCAGTAGATATTAGAAATTATTTTTTAATTCCTTAAAAATAAATAGACGATAAATAATAATTTAAGATGAGAAAATATTCACAGTCCGATCTCTAGAAACTTTAAGATTTTTTAATTTTTCTATTTTTATTTAATTTTTGAATTTGAAATTAATTTCTTAATTACTCCTGTCGTTAATATCTCTCTCGTCGACTCGGTGTCTTTTACAGAATATTTCTTAATCAACAAAGGAGGCTCAAGATCGGCACAAAGTTTTGTCAAATACTGAATCGTGCAACTTTTTTCCAAAAGTCCTCCAAGTTCCTGCAAAAAAATCAAAAAAATGGTGAGTTACTAATTCGAAAATTTATTTTTTTATTATAATGAAAACGCAGTTTTACAATTTTCAATAATCGATAAAAAAAATTGTAATTCCCAAATTGAGTTCAGTTATTGAAAAAAATTTAACAAAGTTCTTTTCAAGAATTCAATTATTTTTAGAAATAGTAAAATTATGTTCAAAAATTTATGTCAAAATTTCAATTATCTTTGTAAATAATAAAATTCTTCAATATTCAATTAATTTTTAAAAAAATTTTTAATTCTCGTTAAAATTTTAATTATTGTTATAAATAATACAATTCTTCTTTAAAATTCAAATATATTTAAAAACTTGAATGAAATTGTTGTTCAAATTTCACTGTAATTCAATAATTTATTAAATTTTTAATAAATTTCTTTGGAATAATTCAATTATTTTCATAAATAATAAAATTTTCACGTGAGTTCATTTATTTAATATACAAAATTTTATGAATTTCTTTTTAAAATATCAATTATTTAAAAAGATTTTTATAAAATTCGTCGTATGAAGCAATTATTTAAAAAAAATTTAACAAAGTTCTTTACAAGAATTCAATTATTTTTATAACTAATAAAATTCTTCACCGAAATTCAATTATTTTAGAAAAATTTTAATAACATTTTTGAAATTTTTTTAAAATTATTTTCATGAATAATAAAACTCATCGCAGGATTTTAATTAATTTTGGATACAATATTTTAATCAAATTCCTCGAAAAATGTATTTAATCTTAAAAATTTTATTAAAATTTGTCAAAAGAATTCAATTATTTTAACATTTGTGGATAAAATTCTTTATGAGAATTCAATTTTAACAAACATTCAATTATTCAATAAATGATTTATTTTTCAATTTAAATAATTAAATTTTTCTATAATTTTCTAATAAAAATTGATTAAAAGATGAAATTACCGAATAATCGATTTATTGTTTATGAAAATAATTGAATTATTGCAACGAATTTTATTAGAATTTTTTCAAATAATTGAATTTTTATGAGAAAATTTACTACTTTTAGAAATAATTGAATTCTTGCGAAGGATTTTATTAGGATTTTTGTAAATAATTAAATTTTTGTTGAAAAATTTTATGGTTATTTAAATTATAACAAAACATGAATTGTTGAGTTTCAAAAAGGTTTGAATTTGAATGTTCTGAAGAATTTTAATTCCCGTGGAAAAGTAATAATTAAATACTTAATTGAAAATTTAGTTATTGATGTTTTTGAATAATTTTACAATAATTATTGAAATTTGTAAATAAATTTAATAGAACATTTTTTTTGAGTATCTAATATAATTTTTAGAGTGAATCAGAATATTTTTCATGGTCAGGGAAAAAGTGAAAATTTTTTCTGGAAATCAGGGAAAAATAAAATTAAATATTTGTGGTAATTCTTTAAATTCTAATTCGAATTAGAGAAATAATTACAAGGAGGTAAAAATTGTGAGGAAAGCGAACCTTGATAATATTTCCGCTAGTAACACTGAGACGTTTCAATTGCAGTGTATCGATGGTTTGCATTAATTTCATATTTTGCCGTAATTTCCAAATTTTATTTGCCAATCTTTCCAATTGTGATTTTAATTCGTCAATAGTTTCGTCACTTTCGCGCTGCGTTGTGTGTAATTCGTTTCTTAAATTTTCAATTGTCTCGAATAATTGACCATGAATTTTGGGGAATTGAGCGAATTCGTGAATATTCACCTCGTCCTGCTCCTTTAAATATTCATATTGCTTTCTTTTACTTTCCGTCGATGATTCATAACTGGAAATTACGTTTTGCAATTCTAAATTTTCACGTTCCATTAGAGATTCAATGCGTTTTTTTATCTCTGCCATGTCGCCTTGTTTCTGAAACAAAATTTTTCTAATTTTTATAATTATTGTTTTTTATTATTTAATTTTTTTTTTGTTTCATTAAAATCTTTTTTTTGTATTTTTAAATTTTTGTTTCTTGTATTTTCTTTTTTAGGATTTTTACACTTTTTACTTATTTTTTCCATATTTTCTTGTTTAGTGTTTTCTGTTTTAAAGTATTTTTGTTTTTTTTGTATTTAGTACGTAATTTTGTTCGATATTTTAAATTTTTGTATTATTTTGAATTTTTTGTATTTTTCTTGTTGTTTTCTTCTTATCTGTTACATATTTTTTTTCTTTTTTTTGTATTTTTCGACTTCTTAAATTGAAAAAAAAAAATTTTATTACCGAATATTCGATGGTGTAGGTCCAGACGGAATTTTTGATTTTCGTCTCGTTTATTATTTCGTCAATAGATTTTCGTTGGGAATAAATTATTCTCTCAACATTTCGTGCATCGTTTTTGAGAATTTTTTTCAATTTCTCAAATTCCATTTTGTCAATAATTTCAATTTTCTCCAACGATTGATGATAAATTTTTCTTAAAACTTCCAAACGCTGCTTGCCTCTTACTGAGTGAATTTTGGAGAAAAAAAATTTTTGAATTGAATTATTATTATTATTATTATTAATTGAATTAAATAAAAATGAATGAACTTAAATTAATTGAATAATAGAAGTTAATTAATTTAATTAGTATTTTTATTTACCTATTAATGTATCAATAATGTCAATATGTCCCTCTTGCAGTCTCCGATGATCGAGATCGGCGATTTCCAATTGCTCGCATAAATTATTAATTACAGCGTCTTTTGCATTCACTGATTGCAAAAAATTTTTCCATAAATATTCAACTTCTTCATATAATTCTTTACATTTTATTTTCCTCAAAATAAATCGCCATTGTTCGTTTATTTTCGCCGTATTTATTCGCGAAAATGCGTCTTCACGTTTTAATTTATTCTAAAAATTATTATTATTATTATTATTATTATTATTATTAATATTTCTCTTATTATTATTATTCCTTAGGTTAACAATAATTTTTAACCTTATAGGACAGTTTTCTAATCCGTAGAATTAAAAGCATTCCATTTTAACTCTAGGGTCAAAAGTGATCATTTTACTCCCTTGAATTAAAAAACGACGAGGAATAGAGTCAAAATTGGCTGTTTTTATCCCTAGGTTCGAAGGAACATTATTAATATATACAAATTATTGTTATTACTATTATTATTGTTTTAAATTCAGAATACAATTTATTTTTAAAAACTTTACTTCCCTAGGGAGAAAAAATAAATTTTTTTAATCCTCAGGAAGTGAAAATAAATGTTTTTAATCCCAAGGATGTAAAAATGAATGTCTTTAATCCCAAGGATGTAAAAATGAATGTTTTTAATCTCGAGGCAGTAAAAATTAATGCTTTCTAATCCCTAGGGAGTAAAAATTAATGCTTTTTAATCCCTAGGGAGTAAAAGTGAACGTTTCTAACGCTAGAGAATAAAAAAATAATGTTTAATCCTCAGAGAGTAAAATATACATAAATGTTTGAACACTAGGGAGAAAAATAATCGTTTTCGACTCTAGGGAACTAAATAATTTATTTTTATTTTATTACCTTTGTAAAAACTGCAATTAATTCCTGTTTTCGTCTCTTTGCCTCCAATTCAATTTCTGCTCGATGTTGCAAATAACGAGCACGTTCCTCGTCACTCATTCGAGCTAATTTCGAAGATTTACTTTTCTTCTTTCCCCCCATTTTCTATTATTATTATTATTATTATTATTATTATTATTTCTACCCTCTTTCTTAAAAAAAAAAATTACAACTTTAATGAAAAAGTAGCTTTAATAAAAAAAATTGTTTTGTTCTAAAATTATTGAAAAATAATTTGTTTTTTTTCCAATAAATTTTATAATAATTTTATAATTCAATAAATGAAATGTAATTTTTTTTTGTAATTTGAAAGATGGGATAGAGAAAAAATGTGTTAAATGTGAAATAAAATTTTAGAGAAAGTGAAGTATTTATAATTTTTTTTTATTTTATTTTCTTCTTCAATATTTCTCTATAAATAACACGTTGAATGGTTAATCTCAATTTTCTTTTTCTTATTAACTTATATATTATATCTTATATAACTAGAAAAGCTCGTTTCAATTCCGATTTAAAGCCGACAATGTTTGGTCGATTTTTTACCCTAATTACTCGTCATAGAGACAAAAAAGCAATTCATTTCAATGAAATGTTCTTTCTCTATTTACAAAAATATAATTGCACTTTCATTATATAAAAAAAAGCTTGAAATTTTATTTTCAATGTTTAATTTTTCAAAATAATATTGTAAAATTAAAATTTTTCTAAAATTGTTTAAATTTACTAAAAAAAAAATAAAATTTTAACCATGGAAGGAAAAATATAATTATATTTTTCCATCTATGTTTAAAATTTAAAATAAAAGTAAAATTTTTGATTTAAAAAGTAGAGTGAAAATATTGAACTAAATTTTCTAAAATTAAAAAAAAAGGAAAAAAACATGGAAATCCATGTTTAAAATTTCAAATAAAAGTAAAATTTTTGATTTAAAAAGTAGAGTGAAAATATTGAACTAAATTTTCTAAAATTAAAAAAAGGAAAAAAAATTCTAAAAATAGTTTCTTAAAATATTCGTAATTATAATATAGAAAAAATATTTTGTTTGGTAAAGTTTGGCAATGTAAGATATTAAAAAAAAAGAAAAATTTTTTACAACACGCAGAAGTAAAAGTTTTCTCAATCAATTAAAAAAAAAATTTCCATAATGGCAATTTAGTTGGAAAATTTTTATTAATTGATTTATTTTTTATTAAATTAATTTCCCCAATAGGAATATTAATTTTAGTCTTATAAAATTTTTTTGTTTGTTTTCTTATAATATTGCAACTTTGTTATTAAAAAAATCAAGTCCCTTGTTTCATTTATTAAGAGTTTAAAGAACCTAATATTTTTACAATATGGATAATAAAACCCTTATGTTTAACTCCCTATAGACTAAAAACGATTATTTTTCTTCCCTAGGGATTTAAAATGATCATTTTTACTCTCAAGGGATTAAAAACGTTAGTTTTTTCCTCCTAGGGATTAGAAACATTTATTTTTTCACTCTAGGGATCAAAAACGTTTATTTTTTTACTCAAGGCTTAAAAACCTTAATTTTTATCTCCATGTGTCTAAAACAATTACTTTTATTTCCTAGAGATTAAAAAAGTTCATTTGTTATTACTAGAGATTGAAAACATTAATTTTGTCACTCTAGGGTTAAAAATGGTTCGTTTTTTTACTCAAGGCGTGAAAAAGCTTAATCTTTATTCCCATAAGTTTAAAAACGATTATTTTTATTCCCTAGAGATTAGAAGGGACCATTTTTACTTCCTAAGATTAAATACGTTAATTTTCTCTTTCTAGGGATTAAGAACATTTATTTTTCACCCTAGGGACTAAAATCCTAAGTTTTTATTCCCTACAGTGTGAAAAATGCTTTTTCTTCCATAGAGATTAAAAACGACCATTTTTACTCCCCAAGATTAAAAACGTTTATTTTCTCTTTCTAGGGATCCATTTTTTCTCCCTAGGGATTAAAAAATCTCAATTTTTACTCAATTTTGAAATGAAGAGTGACTTTTTAAATCTAGGGAGCAAAAAAAGGTCATTATATCACTAGGTTAAAAATCGATTCATATCAATTCTAGTGTAAAAACTATTCATTGTGTCACTAGAGTAAAGAGTGTTTGTTTTTAACTCTAGGGAGTAAAACAGTCCCTTTTAACCCTAGAATGCAAAAAATTACCATTTCTAATTCTAGGGCTAAAATTAAAAAACTAAATTCCACAAGGCTCTTAATTTTTCAACAAAATTGGACAAAAAAAACATCGTCAATTCTTTGAGCATTAAATTTCTTCTTTTTTTGAAGCACGACCAGCGAGCGTAAAAATTAATTGATTCGAATATGTGTTTAGCAATGTTTGCGAAGTGTCATTGAGCGTTCCTCAAGTAATAATAATGGCTTTTCTTTAGTCGTTGGAATGAAACTTTGAGTGCGTCTTATTCGCTCGCGTCCCTTTGTCGGTCGAACAGTCACTATTTCGGCTTCAAGTAAAATTTGCGCCTCCTCAGCGCGTCTCACTTTTTCGCGTGCCGATTTTAATTCAGCGTCGAGATTCTTTTTTTCAGCTTCCAATTGTTGAAGACGATGCTCCGCGTCTGTAATTGTAATTTTTTTTTGTATATGGGAAGTAAAATAAAATCTTTTTTTGCACTAGGGAGAGAAACGACTGTTTTCGACTCTAGAGTACAAAATAGTACAAAGTGGTATAAAATCGTATAAAAAAGTATAAAATTGTATAAAATAGTATAAAAACGTATAAAATTGTATAAAAATGTATCAAATTTTATAAAATTTTATAAAACTGTATAAAATAGTATAAAATAGAATAAAATATCAAAAGTTGTTGATTTTAACTACTTGGAGGAAACAATATTATTCTTGGAGTAGAGAATAATATTTTTACCTTCAGGGATTAAAAGGAATATTTTTAGTCAAAGGGAAAAAATTATAATAGTGTATTTTTGTTTTATGTGGAAAGTACGATTTTTTTTACCTTGAAGTTGCATTTCGTTTTCTTCTTGTTGACGCTCGAATTCGAGGCGTTTCTTTTTTTCCAACTCCAAAAGATCTTGCTGCTCTTTTTGCAGTCGTTCCAATTCTTCGCGTCGTTCCCATTCCTCGCGAAGTACACGCGCTTGCAGTCCTCTAACTGTAATTTATTTTTAGATATTCATTTCAAAAATGGGGTAAAAAAGAGCTTTTTTGCTCCCTAGGGATTAAAAACCATCAAATTTACTCTCTCAACTTAAAGACGTACGTTTTTCTTCTTAGAGAGTGAGAAAAAATGATCGTTTTTTCTCCCTAGGGATTAAAACGTTTGTTTTTACACCCTTAAAATTAATAATGTTCGTTTTTTCTACCTAGGGATTAAAACGTTTGCTTTTTACCTCCCTTAAAATTAATAATGTTAATTTTTGCTTTCCAGGGATTAAAACGTTTGATTTTTTCTCCCTAGGGATTAAAACGTTTGTTTTTTCCTCTCTAGAGATTAAAACGTTTGTTTTTTCCTCCCTAGGGATTAAAACGTTTGTTTTTTTTCTCCCTAGGGATTAAAAAGTCTGAATTTGCTCCCTAGGGACTAAAAACTTTCATTTTTAACCCTTTATAGAGTAAAAAGTACAAAAAAAATTTTCTCACCTATTTCCTCGTCTCGTAAGGCCTGCTTTTCCTCTTGTAATAAAATTTCCAATTTTCGTTTAACATCCTCCAATTCTTGAACTTTTGCATTCTCCTCTTTTGACAGAGCTTTTAATTTTCGTGCCTGTATTTCAGCGGCAATTCGCGCCTGTCGCTCGTGCTGTAATTCTATTCTTGTTTCGTCCCTCTCCTGTCTCGTGGCCTAAATATATAAATGAAAAAAGATTATTTTTCCACCCTAGTGAGAGAAACAAGTGTTTTCCAACTCTTAAGGGTGTAAAGAATTATTTTTTACACCCTAGGAATAGAAGTGTATGTTTTTAACTCAAAAGGTGAAAACAAGAAGTATTTTTCCATCTGTGTAGGGAAAAAGATGTTTTTTGAAAAACCCTTTCAAGGAGTAAAATCAAATTTGGAGTTTTTGACTTTGGAGCCAAGGGGGAAAAATGATTATTTTCAAACACAAGAAGGAATGGAATGTTTTTCAGCCCCTAGGGAGTAAAACAGCGTTTTTCGCACTCTAGCGTGGAAAACTGGTATTTTCAACTCTAGGGCAATAAAACAAGCTTGTTTTTCGCTCTCTAGGGAGTAGAATAGCTGTTTTCGATCGTCCTTTTCGAATTGAATTGTGTAACAAAATATTTTCCACACTAGGGAGAAAAACCATTGTATTTCCACCTCGAATGTATATGTCTAAAGAAAAATAACATAAGTTTTAACAAAAAAATTTCCATTTTCTCCATAATTAATTTTTATACCTGACGACACGATCGCCGTTGATAAGCGAGTGTTCGTTGATAGCCAATTTTTTCCGTTGAATGCTGAATGGCAATTTGAATTGCTGCCAACCATTGTAAACGGCCACGATGATCCTCGGCACCAAGCTCAATTCCACGATGTTCGGGAGTGCTGAGAATAAATCGCCGATCGGGTTTGCCCCCATTACTTGAAGCGTCCGCCCACGAATTTAAATCCAATGGAATTACACCCGACGGTTCTTTATGCTGTGAATCCTTGTAGTACGTCAATTCGCCGGGTCGTAGGACGAACCAAAAATAACGAAATGTAGGCAGTAAAAAGCCTTTCTTCATTAGGTAACCCTTTTTTTTGGAAATACAAAATTTTTTATTAATTTTTTAAATCTCTAGGAATGAAAAAAATTCATTTTTACTCTATTTGGCGTCGTTTATTAATTCTAGGGAATAAAATTAATGCTTTTGACCCTAGTGGGAAATATCAAAGTTTTTAACACTAGGGAATAAAGGTTTTGACTCAAAAAGTTAAAATTGTATGGTTTTAATCACTAGGGAGCAAATTTTAAGGTTTTAGTCCCTAGAAAGTAAAAAAAAGAACGGATTTTTTACCCCTGGAGAGTAAAATTCGAGGTTTTAGTCCCTAGGGAGTAAAATTGTACTTTTTCCCCTGGGGAATCAACTTTAACGTTTTCTAGTCCCTAGGAAGTAAAAATAAACATTTTCTTCCCTAAAGAGTAATATTTGAAAATTTTAATCCCTAGGGAGCAAAATTTGAGGTTTTTAATCCCTGGGGAGTAAAGTTTGAAGTTTTTCAGCCCCTTGGGAGTAAAATTGTACGTTTTTTCCTCTAGGGAATTAATTTTAACGTTTTCAAGTCTCTATGAAATAAAAATAAACATTTTCTCCCCTAGGGAGTAAAAAAGAACATTTTCTGCCCCTAGAGAGTAAAATAGTACGTTTTTTTCTCTGGGGAATAAATGTTAACGTTTTTTAGTCCTTAAAGAGTAAAATTGGACGTTTTTAACCCCCAGGAAGTAAAAATACGTCTTTCTACCCCAAGGAATAAAATAATTCTTTTTTTTTTTACTCTCCAGGGTTAAAATTAATAATTCAGGATTCTTTTTTATTAAAAAAAATTTTTGTTTTTTATTTTTGTAAAGTATTACTTTTTTGAGCACATCCTCGACATATGTTTGATACATGTCGTCGATTGCCTCCGTTAAAGCTGCTGGATCAACAGTTCCACAACCGGAATATTTTGATTCCAATACTGCCAGGAAAGTTGGAAATCTTTTTTCGTTTTGAAAATAGAAAAAAGGAGAAAGAAATAATTAAAATTAGGGTTAATTTTTTTTGTCATTTAAAACTTATTTAAAAATTAAAAAAAATTTTTTTTTTAATTTCTGTTTAAATTTAAGTTTATTTTTTATTTTTTTTAATATTTAAGAAAGAATTTTCTTCTTTGAATATTTTTAATGTAATGGAGGGGGGAAATTATTTTATTTGTAAAAATTACCGAAAATTTCCAATTGCCGCGGCTAATGCTGAAAAATCCAAGGGATCCCAATTTAAACCCAATGAAGTGACAAATTGTGATGCAATTCGCGCCACTTCGTCGCTATTCGCTGTTACCTATTTAAAGAAATATTAAAAGAAATAAAATTATTATTATTACTATTATTATTATTATTATTATTATTATTATTATTATTATTATTATTATTCTTTTTCTTATATAATATTAGGTGAGAAACGCTTTTCTATATTGTTAACAGTTAAAATTATAATTAAACAATAAATCATTAAAAAAATTTTTCTAATCAATTTTAATAACAATAATAAAAATAATAAAATAAAAATTAGTAAAAATGAAAGAAATTAATAAACTATATATTCGAAATTTAATGAATTATTATATTATTATTAATTTAATTAATTTTTTATAGATTTAAAAAAAATAAAAAGTACAATAATTATATTATGTATAGGTAATTATCGTATTAAATTTTTTTTTTTTAATTATTAGCAAGAAATATTTTTAAAAAATTACCAAATATGAAGAATCTGTAACGTCGGCCTCCATTTCCGCTAGGAGGCAAAATATTCGAAATAATTGATAAACGCTGTGATCTTGAAAAATGGGATGGGTTCGATTTAAGTAAATTTTTCGACAAACGAGCCAGCAAATTTCGTCGATTCCTTCCTCTAATGATCGACATGTTTGAATTGGCGTTGTTTCAGTGAGCGATGAGAAAACCTATAAGTACATTTTGTGGAGAAAAAAATATATTTTCTTTTCGATCAAAATTTACCTTTTTTTTTGAAAAATATATAGAAATTAAATTTATTTATACAATTATTTTAAATAATTTATTTTTTTTGTCATATTAAAGTTATTTAAAATTAAATAATTTAAATTAATATTTTTAAAAAATTTAACTAATTTAAATTAAAATATAATATTGAACATATTAAAATGATAAAATTATCTTTAAATAAAAGATTATAAAATATATTAAATATATTTTATTTCCAATAAAAAAATTCAATTAAGGAATACATCATCAATTTCAAATTTATCATTATTTTTTTTCAAAAATAAATAAAAAAGAGGGAAAACATTTTCTTTTCTTTCAATGGAAAAAATTTTCCTTTTTGAAAATTTAATATTAAATTAATAAATAATATTAATGTGGATGTAATTTCGGTTATTTTTACCATAAAAAAATTTTTAAAAATGGGAAAATATTTTCTTTTCCTAATTTCCAAAGGGGAAAATTTGCTTTTTTTCTGCAAAATATACTTATATTATTTACTATTTATTTATTTATTTATTTTTCATTGCAACAGAATTTAGAACAGAATTTTTAATTTAATCTCTATTCTTAGAAAATAAACTATTTTCGCAATTATAATAAAGATGATTTACATTAATTTGAATTGCATTGAATTTCAAAATGATAAGAACTTCATTAGCTTTTTTAATGTTGAACATATAGTCTTAATTTACATTTTCAAAAATTTATTTCCAGTATTTTTCTCGAAAAATAAATTTTTTTTCAATATTTTTTTTTTTTGCTTAAATTTTTTCTAATTTTAAATATTTGTTTCCTATTGTTTCAATTTTTTATTTTCTGCCTTCTATTTTTTACTAAGTATTTCTTCGATTATTTATTATTATTATTTATTATTTCGATTTTATTTATTTTATATTTTTATTATTTCTACTATTCTTATTTTTTTTATTCGAAGTAAAAAATTTTTTTTTAAGAAATATTTATTTTTCGCATATCATTTTTTTCGGATAAATTAATTTCGTTATAAATGATTTTTAAACTTTTAAAGTAGATATATAGGAATTAAATGAGTTTTGATTGTTTTTAATGAAAATCGTGAAGTTTTACACAAACAAAATGTGCTTCTAAAATGAAACGATAAATCACGAGAAACGATTTGTTTTAATAATGTGAAGAAAAAAATTGTTTAATTCTTTTTTCTTTTTACCTCTTTTTGCAGATAGTAAATGTATTGTTCGAATGTCAATGTTTGCGTGCTCCGATAATGCTCCAAACCCTTTTCAATGCCATAAAGATCCATCAAAGTTCCAATATTTGCAGTTAAAACCTAAAATTTTAATTTTTTCCCTTTTTATTAAAATTATTAATTTTTTAATCTTGTTTTTCAATTTAACTATACGTTTAATTAATTTTTACTATTTCAAAAATTTGATTTCTTAAACAAAATTTGAATCATAAAATTTTGTTATTACTTAAAGAAATTTAAATGTCAAATTCAAAATTGTTTCTGATTTTTAAAATATCACTTTTCGACTGATATTAATTTTTAAACATGAAAAATCATTTTTTAACTGAAAAAAAATTATTGTTGACCAAAAAAGGTTTTATTATGAAATGTGTATTAATTATATGTAAATAATAAATTTTTCTATAAATAATTTATAAAAAAATGGTATTGAGTTGAAAAATTTAATGAAAAAATTAAAAATTCGTTAAATAAATAAATGTAGTAAACAAATTGGCTATTTTTTAAAAATGAATTCATTTAACGCTTCCGTTAATTTAATTGACGAATTTTTTAAAAATAAATTAATTAACAATACGAAATAAGTTAAATAATATTAAAAATTGAATTAATTAACAATAAACCGAAATTTATTAATTAATAAACTTCTTTAGTTTGGAAAACATTATTTTTCGCACTAAAACTAAATGAACTTTGTAAAGTTATTTTTTTTTTTTTGAAAAAAAAATAAAAACAAAAATTAGGGGGTCGAGGTCGAGTCAAAAATAAACCACACCCGAATTTGGAAACTGAAGGAAATATTAAAGAAACATTCGGCGCGACCACTTAAACAAAATTTTTTTTTCTCTCTCTCTCTTAACACAATAAAAGCGCGATTCGTAATAATTAATAATAGACCCACCTTTAATTTGGATTTAGCGACAACAAAAGCATCTTCGGCTTGCAAAGCATGAAATGCATGCCAAATACTATTTGTGAGATTTTTCAACAAATGGGTCATGCTTTTCTTGTAATATTTATTTTGAAAAATATTCAACAGGTGTTGCGCTTTTCAAGCTCACACACATATTTCCCGACACTCACTATTATAAGAGAGCAAATGGTTGAATGACGAATGACGAATCTCACTCTCTTTCTCTCTCTCTCTCCCTTACACGCAAACACACTATTTTCTTAACGAGAATGAGTCAATGAGAGAAAAGAGAGTAATTCTTGTCATTGACTGTACTTCAATGTGTCATGTCGTCGTCAGCTTCCATCTGTATCTTATCTTGAAAAAGAAGAAAAAAAAAGGGTGGTGAATTTTTTTTTCCTCTCGCAAGTCCTATTATATAAAAAAACCACCTGCTTTTTGTTCTTCCTCTTCTTCTTCTTCTTGACAATTATCTAATATTTAACACTTTTTTTTAATTTTCAATTCTTTTATTAAAATAATTTTTTAAATATTTTTTTTAAACTGATTTATTATAAATATTTTATTAAAATAATTTTTTTAATATTTTAATAAATAAATTTTTTAAATACTTTATTAAAATATTTTTTGAAATACTCTTTTAAATATTTTTTTAAATACTTTATTAAAATAATTTTTTAAATATTTTATTAAAATAATTTTTAAAAATATTTTATTAAAATATTTTTTTAAATACTTTATTAAAATAATTTTTTAAATACTTTATTAAAATATTTTTTGAAATACTCTCTTTTAAATATTTTTTTAAATACTTTATTAAAATATTTTTTAAATACACTCTTTTAAATATTTTTTTAAAATACTTTATTAAAATATTTTTTTAAAACACTGTTTAAAAAATACTTTTTTTTACTTAATTTTCCTCCAAAAATTAAGTTTTAAATTTTTTAAAACACTTTTTAATATAGAAAAATATTTATATAGAAATAGAAATAATTTTTTTTTTGTCTTTAAAGTAAAAAATTTGTTAAAAACAAGAGAGCGTTTTTTTTTCAACGGAGTTATTTTCCCGAGAACGACAATTTGTAAACTGAGAAAATTTATTTTTGATAATATTCTCGCGCGCAGTTTTCGAAACTGCGAGTGTATATTTATATCGCGATCTTTTTCCATAGGGGCATAGAAAGGGGAGATGGGGGGGGGATAAATTATTAAAAGATAGATTGGGAAAATTTGTCAATTTTCCATGGAATTAGACGCGTATTTAAAGTTCTATTAATATATTATAAAATTTGGAAAATATTGAAAACATCTTTATTCGGATCAGAAAGAATTTCGATCATTTTTGTATTTTATTTCAAATTTTTTTTTAAAAAACTAAAAAACGAAATTCATTAAATTACTTTCAATTATTGAAATTAAAAAACAAAATTTGTAAATTATAAATTGAGAACATAAATTTTTTTCATTTTATAATAGTATCGAAAAAAGGAACAACAAATTTTTTTTTTTATTGAAAATAAAACGGAAAATTGAAGTTCAAAAAAGGAAATTATTTTTAAATTATTAAAATACAGGATAAAATTTTAAAAAAGGAAATTCGTAAAGTCTTTGAATTGAAAAAATTATATTTTAAAAAGAATAAAATAAAAAATTTTTAGACGGCAAAAATGGAAATCGACTTTTTTTAAGTAATTATTTAAATGTATCGTTATAGAAATTTTGTGAAACAAAGAACAAGAAAGATTTTTTTCTTCTAAATCGAAAATTTGTTGCTCCTTTTTTCGAAACTATTATAAAATGAAATAAAAACCTATGTTCTCAAAAACCGAATATTTTTTAAGTCCAAAACAAAGAAAAAACTTTTTCTGAATTTCAATTTTCCGTTTTATTTTCAATAATTTACAAATTTTGTTTTTAATTTCAATAATTCAAAGTAATTTAACGAATTTCATTTTTAAAACTAATTATAAGGGGAAAATAAAAAATTTTCTAGTCTTTTCGAAATCTAATAATAAATAAAAAAAACTTCCTACAATAAATATTATTATAATGAATAAAATCGGAAAACAATGTTATATGGGCAAAAATAATTTTTCATTAAATAATTCTTTGTCTTATTAAAACTTTTGTTAACAAAAAAAAATGTTTTCTTCTATTAAATATGTCATACTATTTCTAAATTTTTTGGATCATTTCTGACAGAAAAAAATAATAAACAGAAACATCAAATTTTTCAAGTAAGATTAAAAGTAAATACTTTTATAAGTTCAAAAGAAAAACAAACATGTAGGGAGGAAAAATAGTTTTTTTTTTTAAATTTACGTGTTATTATAAAAACATAGGCAAGAAAAGATTCAAAAGAACGTTTTTTTATCCAATTTAAATGAAAATCATTTTTTTTAAGCAAGTAAATAAACAAAACTGAGTAGAAAAATTTGAGATTTTTATAAAAAATGTTGAAAGCGGATATTTTAAAAATATAAAAAAAGGAACTATTTTTTCAAAAGTAGATACATATCTAAAAGCATGATTTTTATATATTAGAAAATTTACGGAAAAAGAAAACAGCAACGGATTAATATTCAAATAAAAATGTTTTTTGTTCTTTGTCTCGAAAATTAATATTAACAAAAAAAAAAAGGAAATTTAGTAGATACATATTAAAAAACAAGATTTTTATATATTAGAAAGTTTACGAAAAAAAAGAAAAAAAGTAATGATTAATATTAAAACAAAAATGTTTTTTACTCTTTGCGTCGAAAATTAATATTAACAAAAAAATAGGAAAAAGGAAATTTTCTAAATTCATGTCTACGAGATTTTATAAAAATTACAAGAAAGAGATAGAGAGAGGGAGGGGGGGGGGGGTAATTTACGTTTAAGATATTTTAATAAAAAATTATAAATTAGTGAACTAAAGAAATGAAATAAATGAAAGTAAAAGCAAAATGACTTCGAAAAAAAGGGGCTAACTATCAATATTTTTTTTTATTTCTTTATGACGAACTTAGATTAAACGAGACTAGCTTGCAATCTTTTTTCAATTCTTTATGACGACTTCAGATTAAACGAGACTAGCTCGCAAATCTTTGTTTTTTCTTTATGACGACTTCAGATTAATCGAGACTAGCTCGCAAATCTTTGTTTTATTCTTTATGACGACCTCAGATTAAACGAGACTAGCTCGCAAATCTTTTTTTAATTCTTTATGACGATCTCAGATTAAACGAGACTAGCTCGCAAATCTTTGTTGTATTTTTTATGACGACCTCAGATTAAACGAGACTAGCTCGCAAATCTTTGTTTTATTCTTTATGACGATCTCAGATTAAACGAGACTAGCTCGCAAATCTTTTTTTAATTCTTTATGACAATCTCAGAGTAGACGAGACTAATTTACATCTCGTAAAATTCTTCTTTCAAGACATTGAACTTTATTTATTTCAAAAAAATTATAAATCCTGTTCAATTTATTTATATATATATTTTTAGCTCTTTCCTTTCTCTATGAATAAAATGAATCCTTATGGCGTGAGACGTTTTGGATCACGTGGGAACATTGAAACTTTTCGAATATTGTCTAATCCAAGATACAACATTACGACACGTTCCATTCCAATGCCACCTCCAGCGTGTGGAGGACATCCATAGCGGAATGAGTCAATATAGGCTTTTATTTTTTCTATATCTGTTTAAGTGAGAGAAAAAAAAATTGATTAAATTTTTGACATTATTTATAGGATTAGAAAAATAGATTTTTTTTATTTACAGGCTAAAAATAGATTAATAAATAGATTTATTTATTTATAAAAATTAAAAAGGAATTATAAAAATAGATTTTTTTGTTTATAGATTAAAACGGGATTATAGAAATAGATTTTAGCCCCTTTAACTGCCATGGTAAAGATTTGACGGAAAAAATCTTTGCCATGGCAGTTAAAAGGGGTTACAAAGTTTTTAGATTGTTTTCAATCTTACCAATTCCGTGATGCTTTGCTCTCTCCGTCAAATATTGCGGATCGTGAATTCTTTGAGCTCCGGAAATTATTTCCTCACCTCTCATAAACATATCGTATGAATTGGAATATTTCTGCAAAATAAAGAAAGAGAGAATATATGGAATTAGTTTTTTTATAAGTAGAAAAAATCTGAGAGAAACACTTTTTTGTAACTCACTGGATTATTCGGGTCTGGCATTGTGTAGAATGGCCGCACGGCAAGTGGATATTTATCCAGCATGTAAAAGTCTGTGTCGTACTGAAAATAAACGTAAATTACAAAAAACTGAAAAATTAATTTGAAATTTAGATAATAATAATTATATCTATTATAATTATAATTCTAATAATTTGTTTTTCAATTTATTGTAATAATGAAATTATAATAATAACAAAAGAAAATACTTTTGCTTTGACGAGTTTTCCAAGAAGTTTCTCATCAGGTGTCGACAAATCGTCCTCATCGCCAAGAGTAACTCCAGCTTCGGCTAAAAGTTTAATCGCCTCCGGAAACTCGAGTTTCAAAGGTGGATCCAAAAATTTGAACGGCTCCACTTTATATTGTTGATTTACTGCTGCAATTTCGTCTGCGTAACTAAAAAGAAAAACAAGAATTATTATTTATTTCTCGTTTCTCAGCTTTTAAAAAAAAAGAGAACATTTACTTATCACGAAGTCCTCGAAATAGGTCAGTGAACATTTGTCCAATTACTTCAACAACTTCATGATAATGATGTTTAAATGCCATTTCCAAATCTAAGCCAACAAATTCCGTCAAGTGTCGATGCGTATTCGAATCCTCGGCTCTGAAAACTGTAGAAAAAAAAATGTATTAAGTAACTTAAATCAAAAAATTTGTAGAAAGAATTTTTTTTTTTAAATGAAATAGTATATAGTAAGCTAATAATTAGAAAGAAAAAGAAATGTAAACCTGCGCCAACCGTGTAAACACGATCGAAATCGGCTGCAATTGCCATTTGCTTGTAGAGTTGTGGTGATTGCGCCAAATACGCGGAGCCCTTGAAGTACGAAACAGTGAAGACATTCGCACCGCCTTCACTCGCCGCTGAAATCATTTTCGGTGTGTGAATCTCCACGAAACCCTGCGGAAAAAGAAATAAATCTTTATTATTAATTATAATATTAAAGAATAACAATTAAATTTTAAATAATAAAGAATAATAATTAAATTTTAAGTAATAAAGAATAATAATTAAATTTCAAATAATAAAGAATAATAATTAAATTTTAAATAATAAAGAATAATAATTAAATTTTAAGTAATAAAGAATAATAATTAAATTTCAAATAATATATAAAATGAATAATTTTATATGAAAATAAGAGTAATTTACTATTTGAAAAATTAATGTGCTTAGAAAAATGAACGAACTTTGCTGTCGAGAATGTCACGGAAGAGTTTGCAGACACCGGCCTCAACTCTGAAGATTGCCTGATTTGCCGGTGTTCTTAGATCGAGAACACGATTATCGAGCCTCGTGTCCTGATTGACCTTGATGGCGGGTCCCGATTCATCGCCCTCGGGTCTCGCTGCATCCTCAATTTGTAGCGGAAGTTGAGGTTCGGCAGCGCTCACAACAAAAATTTGCTCAATATGAACCTCGCAGTCTTTTTGCGAGCAGGATTCAATTTTCGTTGGTACATTAACGACACGCGCCTCTACATCGATTATCGATTCCTTCGTGATGCTGATAAAAGGTAAGGGAAATTTTTATTATTATTATCATTATTAATTTTATTATTATTATTATTATTATTATTACTATTATTATTATTATTAATATTATTAGTATTATTACTATTATTAATATTATTATTATTATCATTATTATTAATATTATTAGTATTATCATCATCAAAATTTATTAATATTTATTTATCATTTAATCAGAAAATTTTGTTGATCTTACTTCGAGATGAATTTAATCATTTGCTTGCTAATCCTCTCGTTAACGGCTACAAGACCCTGAACGGTATACGATTGTTGCCTTATAACAATGAAACATTGTTTTCCTAAGAGAAAAATCATTATTTATTTATATTGAAAAACTCATTCTCATTAGGTAAATTTAATATAAAAAGAAACATGAGATTTTTTTTTATTTTTTGAAAAGGGTTCTTCAAAGTTAGAAATTTTTTTAATGACGAAAACTATATTCGTATCGCTGATTTTTAAAATTTAAAGGGGTAGAAATAAAATAAGAAATGAATCGTTCGCAGGGATCGCAGTGATTTTTTACAGTGCGACATTAAATAAAAGAGAATTTTCATTTTTAAAAATGGGAATTTCGAAAAAGGGTTTAGTTAAAAAACGGATATTTACTAAATAAAGTTAAAAAAAACTCATTTTTTTTAATTATACAAACATGGAAAAAAGAAAAAAAAAGAGAAATGAAAAAAAGAATAAAATGAAAACGGAAGTATATTAAAATATTATTGTCAGGTAAAATTAGTAATAAAATAAAATTTTCCCTAAAAATAGTAAAATTTGTACTGTATCAAAAATTATTATTTTCAGAATTACTTTTACTCTTTCCGAAGCAAACTTCTTTGGGAAATTTAGAAAAATTTACTTTAGAAGGAGTAAAAATTTATTCTGGGGTTAACAATTTTTAATAAAAACTTATATACTACACGTGGGAAGAAAATTGATAAAAAAAAGTTTTATTCAAAAAGTAACTTGTTGAAATTAGTTAAAAATTATTTAAAACTATAATTATAATTATTGAACTTTTAAAAAATTATATTCAAGGTAAATTTTGATAAAAATTTGGAAATTATTCATTTAGGGCGATAAAAGAAGGAAACTGTGATCTCTGCGTATGATTTAAGGCAATATTAATAAAAGCGAAATGGGAGATTTTCTAAAAAAACAAAAAAAATCATGAAAAAGGGTTTTAATTTTTATGAAAATGCGATTTTTGTTTCTTTATGACGACCTCAGATTAAACGAGACTAGCTCGCAAATCTTTGTTTTATTCTTTATGACGACCTCAGATTAAACGAGACTAGCTCGCAAATCTTTGTTTTTTCTTTATGACGACTTCAGATTAAACGAGACTAGCCCGCAAATCTTTGTTTTTTCTTTATGACGACTTCAGATTAAACGAGACTAGCTCGCAAATCTTTTTTTAATTCTTTATGACGACCTCAGATTAAACGAGACTAGCTCGCAAATCTTTGTTTTTTCTTTATGACGACTTCAGATTAAACGAGACTAGCCCGCAAATCTTTGTTTTTTCTTTATGACGACTTCAGATTAAACGAGACTAGCTCGCAAATCTTTTTTTAATTCTTTATGACGACCTGAGATTAAACGATACTAGCTCGCAAATCTTTTTTCAATTTTATTCTTTATGACGACCTCAGATTAAACGAGACTAGCTCGCAAATCTTTTTCCAATTCTTTATGACAATCTCAGAGTAGACGAGACTACTTTTGCAAAGTGTAAGCAAAATTAGTATGCAGTTTTACCTTTGGCTCGACTCGTGTGTAAACGACCACGCAACCAAAGTACTTGATCCACACGATTGGAATTTAATTCCTTAATGTCAACATATTTCCTTTCCAAGTGTGCATCTTCGCTTTGAATCATTTTTAAAAATCCATAACGCTCCTTTGATACATCTTCTTCATTTGTAACCGGTTCCTGTTCCGCCTAAATTTTGAAAAGAATTAATTAAACAAATTAAATTAAAAATTTCAAATAGTTTGAATTGAATAATTCTAAACATTAAATTAAAAATTCTAAATCGTTTAAACGGATTAATTTATTTTCTTTGGGGATTAATTGCAAAGTTGAATATAGGGAAAAAATTGTTTTCGTTATTTTTAATTTGTGTAAAAATTTCGAATATTAATAATAATATTCAATATTGTATTTATATATTAAACATTTTATATATTAAATTACTGTAAATTGTTTTATTCCGATTATTCTTTTTTCTTCTAAAGACGGATTTGACTTACGCGTTTTGCAGCATGTTCTGCTTTTTTGGCCGCTTTTTCTGCTTCTTTCATTGATTTCTTCAAGGCTTTCTTGGAAGGCGCGTTTCTGAAATAATTTTTCCAATTTTTATTACTTTCACAAAATAATTTTCTTTTTATTTTAAACAAAAAAAAATTGTTTTTTTTCTGTAAAATAAATTTTCATATTTTTCTACATCAATTCTTTTTTATTTTAACAAAAAAAAATTATTTTTTTCCCTGTAAAATAAATTTTCATATTTTTCTACATCAAATTTTATTTTCGTTCTACAAAATGAATTTTTATCGTTTTTTATTTTTGCGAAAACAAATAAAATTTTCATTTCTTAGATCTAGAAATTTTAAATTTAATTGTTTTTATTTTCGAAAAATAAATAAATTTACAATATTTCTTTATATTATAAAAAAAAAAAAATAAAAATTTATTTAAAAAAAATACAGGATTTTTTAATTTTCGAAAATAATTTACTAAAATTTTTTTATTTTTCATTAAAAAAGAAAGTTTGTTTTGTTTAAATTTTCGAAAAAAAAACAAATTTGCAATTATTTTCTTATTTTTATTTAATATATAAAATTTCCGGTGTTTTTTCACGTCTTTTAAAACGAATTAATTTTTAAAATATAAAATTTTCAGTTTTCTTTTTATTTTTACAATTAAAATGTTCAGTTTTTTTTTGAATTTCGAATTTTATTTTTGAAAAAGTAAAGAAAGAAATTCTCTTATTTGTTGCTTTTCAAGAAGTTAATAAAAGATTTTATTTTCCACTTTTCGAAAATAAATTTCTCTGAAAACTAAAGGAAGATTTTGATGATAGATGAAAATAAAAAAAATTTTTTTAATTTCTAAATTAAATATAGAAAATTTACCCTTCGACTGCAGGAGGAGCAGCAGCTTTGTCAACACCCATCTAAAAAAAATATTCGTAAAATATCACACAAGTTTCATCAGTTTTAAAACAAAAATTACAATTTAACTGCGATAAAAAAAACTTATCCTTAACCTTCTTATCTTTTGCCGTTACGAACAAGAAAAAAAGTATTTTCGTTATTTTTAAGATTAAAAACGTGGCTCAATGAATAAACAAAAAAGGAGAAAAATCGAAAAAATAGTTGTTTTTTAAGGTTATGTTCACTTACTATTTTTTGCTTTTTTGATATTTTATAAATTAAGAATAGAACATTTACTCACCTTTTTCTTATTTATTTCACGAAATCGATATGAAAAAAAAACTTTTTCCAATTTTTTTGTTTATAAACTATTTTCCACGCATACTACTTTAACCGTTATTAATTAATTAATTAACAATTTGTTCAACAATCAAGTTCCCCTTGAATGTAGTCGCAAATCGAGTACGTAGGAAAAAAATTCACCGGAAGTGTTGCGACCTCTGGACAATTTTAACGTGAACCGAAAATAGCGCGAATTTCAAATTTTTTTGTAATTTATATTTGTATTTTGTTTATTTAAACAAATACTTACTATCTTTATTAATAAATTTATAATTAATTAAAAGAACTTTGTAAATAGACAAAAAAAAATTAGTTTTATTATTTATTTTATTACTTCTACATATTATTTTCTCCAAAAGGGCATTTATTTTCTTTCATTACTTTTCTTTTATTGAAAAACAAATTTAAAGCCATGAAAAAATTGGGGATTTCTTTTATTAATTTTTATTTATTATACTTTACATATTTTTTTCGAAAGTTACATTTTTACAGATTTCTCTCTTATCATTGGAACAGCAAAATAGAGATCTGAATTTTTATTGTTACCATCTATCGATATTACCGACAGTTGAGATTTTCCCGCGCTTTTTTCAATACCGTTTATCGATATTTAAAATTTTAAAAACCCTTCGTCGCCAATAGATGTCACTTGCGGAGTGAAGTTAGCCGCTTACTTTTCTCTCTCCCCACCCAACAAGAACCAATGGTGTTTGGAGGACAAAACAAAACATTGTCTAAAGTGACACGCGATTGGTCGAGAATTTACCTCTCTTGTCCTTGTCATGCGCACAAACTCCATTTTTCGACTTACATTCCACTCAGACAAATCCAAGAATGTTTTAGAACCGTTGCGGCGATGCTAACAAAACCTGATGTATACTGATATAATCAGAAGAACGCGGAATTATAAAATCGAATATTTGAAAAAAAAAACAAACACGTGTGTTTTAAATAAAAAATCAAAATCTTTTTTATCAAAAGAAAATTACTCTCTAGAGTTTCATTGTGAAGTTAAGTTTTGAAAAGTTTAGTGTGTCCTGTGAAACGTTAAAAAAGAAAATTTCTTGAACGGAGCCAGGTGGCTCAGCAGGGTTGCCAGGTTGAACCAGGTGAACGTCAAAGCGTGTGGCCTCTCTCTCTATCTCTTATTGCCTGATTTTCTGTGTCGCGGTACTCAAAAGCAACGTGTCAATTTTTTTTCCCCAACGGATTATTAAAACCCATTTGGATTTTTTGACATGTGGGAAATCAAAAAACTACTGGATTATATATATATATAAAAAAAGTGTTTTTGTGATACAGAAAAATATCGAGAATATTGAGGTGTTTTTTTTTCTTTTTTTTGGAATAGAAAAATTTTGCTGTGTGCACGTGTGTTGATCCGCATTTTCGCAACAAGTGGTTTTTTTTTCTCTCGATTTCGTAAGAGCGGGAGTGTATTTTTAAGAAAAAAAAAAAAAGGAAAGGAAATTCCCTCTCTTTCAATTCTTCGTCGCGTCGACAATGGTTTGGTACCTTCAAGGGACCACTTTTATTGTGAACGCAAGTGAAATGGTGAGCGAAGGGTCCCGTCGCTTTAAGAAATAAATGCGCCGTTGCCAGGTGTGTCGTGGGTGACGGAATATTGTAAAAAAAAAAAACACTTGAGAAATAAGAGAAAAAAAAAGTTTCAAGAAGAACCTTTATTTTTTTTTTTGGTGTGTGCGGTGCATTCTTTCGGGGAATGTGTGTTTATAAAAAAAAATGACAACGACCATGAAGTTTGAATCGTGGAAAATTGGATTGGTGTGAATATTAGTAGTTTTTGTGTTTAAAATTTAGAAACTTTTTTTTTTATTAGAGAGAGAAGTGGCGAAGAAAAGGAGAAAAAAAGCTTGGCAGAAATAAGTGACAACTGCCAAGCAAATAAATATGAATGAACCCAGTGAGTGTTTGAGGGCGTCTCGGCCATTTAGGAGATTATTTATTTGTTTCTTTGTAATTCTCGTCGCTGGCAGCGCATGGAGTACAGGTGAGATTCTATTGTTTTCTTTTTTTCTTTCATTGTTGTTATATTACATAGTGTTAACCTGTTTGTGCTCTTTCTTTTAAATTTCATAAGTTTTACAGCTATAGTCACTTTTTTACTTGTTTTATAATAATAAAGGCGGTTAAATTATTCACAATATTTGAGAATAGATAATATTTTAATTTCAATATTCATAGAAATTATGTGATTTTCAAAGAACTTGTTTCAAATATTCTGGTTTTAAATAAATAAATGTAATATTTTAAAATATATTCTGATTTTTTTAATGTATTCGAAATATTAACATTATTTTTTATATTCTTTAAAACATTTTTTAAATCTTTAAAATGTTTTCTATATTCCTTCAAAATATTTAATAAATCTTTCAAATATTTTCTTTTTTTTTAATTATACGTGAACAATATTAACTCGAAAAATATTTTAAAAATGTAGAGTATTTTACAATTTTTAAAAAAAGTATTCGAAATATTTAAAATATTCTCAAATATTCTTTAAAATATACTGGAAATCTGTAAAATACATTTTAAATATTTAAAATATTTTAAAATTATACAAATATTCTCTAGATTATAAGACTTTATTTAAAATATATGTAAAATACGTTTGAAGAAAATAGAAAATATATTTGAAATCTTTAAAATATTTTGTAAAATTGAAATATATTGAAAATTTTTTTAATTCTTTTTAAATCCTTTAAATAATTTTTAAAATTTCAAAAGATTTTCTATATATAGACAATCTTTAAAATATTTTCTATAAATTTAAAAGAACTTCTACCTTTTAAAATATTTTCTATTTTGTAAAAATATATTCAAAATCTGTAAAATATAAATATTGAAATTATTATTTACGTATAAAATATTTTAAGAATTTTTATATTTTCTAAAGTTTTAAAAGTATTCAGAATATTTATATTTATATTAAAATTTTTTTAATATTTTAAATATACTTTAAATTATTTGTAAAATATTTTATATAATTTAAAAATGTATTTAAAGTTTTAAAAATATTTTTAAATCCTTAAAATAAATTCTAAGGTTTAAAAATATTTTCTATATTTTAAAAATATATTCGAATTCTATATAAAATGTGTTTTAAATATTTAAAATATTTACAAAAGTATTTGAAATATTAAAAAAAAAAATTTCCAATTCTTTAAAATATTTTCCATAAAAAAATATATTTGAAATTTGAAAAGTATTTTGTATAATTTTAAAATGTATTTAAAATTTGACAAATATTTTCTATATTATAAAATATGTTTCGAAATCAGTAAAATGTGTTTTAAATATTTTAAATATTTTCCAAAGTATTTGAAATATTAAAAATAATGTCTATAGTTTTTGAAATAATTATATATTTAAAAATTTTGAAATATTCTCTATAATTTAATAAAATATTTTTAAAAATTTCAAAATATTTCCTACATTTGAAAGTATTTTCTAAATCTTTAAAATATTTTCAATAAACTTTAAAATATATTTAAAATTTGAAAAATATATTGTATAATTTTAAAATGTATTTAAAACATTTGAAAATATTTTTTAAAACCTTAAAATAATTTCTATGGTTTAAAAATATTTTTAAATGTTTTAAAAGTAGATTTGAAATATTAAAAATATTCTCCATATTCTATGAAATATACTCAACAATTTTTAAATACATTCTAAATCTGTATAATGTTTTATATAAAATTTTTAAAATATTTGAAATTTGTCAAATCTTTTACGAAGCTTAAAATATTCTCGAAATTATAGAAATGTATTTGAAATCTGCAAAATTGGTTCTAAACATTTAAAATATTTAAAAAAAATTTTAATAGTATCTTAAAATATACTCTCGACTTGAGAATGTTTTAAATATTTTTGAAAATCTATATGAAAATAAAATCTAAATTCAAAAATAATTTTAAAATGTTTCTTAAAATTTTGCATCAATTTAAAATTTTTTTAAAAACACTTGAAATATAAACGCATATACTAGATTTTATATTATATTTAAAATATTTTTGAAATAATTTTATTTTAAGTATCTTTTAATTCATTTAATTTAACTGAATATATATTATATATTAAAATTTTGTTTTAAATTTCAAAAAAAAAAAACAGTCCGAACTTATTTACTTGAAATGTGCTTTTAAATATTAAGATTACATTTGAAATGGATCCAAAATTTGTTTGAAAAATATTTTAGTAATTTATATTCTAAATTTAAGATTGCACTATGGAAATTAGTTTGAGAATGTGTACTTAACACAGATTTTAAATTAACGACTTTTCATTATCAATATTATCATTAGTACTTTAAATAGATATTCTAATTTTAAGAAACATTTTGTACACTATATATATATTTGCTCTCGTAATCTATACGAGCGTCCTAAAGATTTGAAGTTATATATATATTTAGAAAAAACCAAAATTTTTAGTCAAATACAAAAGTTATATTTTTTCTGATAAGTTTCAGTTTATCTAAATTTTTGTTATTTAAAAGTTTTTTTTATTCCAGGAGAAAAAGTACAGTAAAGAATGAAAAATCACTTTACGAGCCATTTTTCTGTTTTTTTCTCTCTCTCTCGGAATTATTGTCATCTAATTTTTATAAATGAAAAGATTATTTTTGGATCACAGTCGATTTTTCTGCATGTTTGTTTTTTTAATTTATAATTTTCTTCGTAACATAAAAATTAAAAATTTATAAGATAAATTAACTACCAAAATTAATATGTACTTCCTATGGGGTGGAAACATTATAAAGAATTTTGTTAAAATAGTCGAAAATTTTTGAAAATACAGACAAATTTTTAATACTTAAGGGCATTTGAACCATTATGACGTGTGACAATTAGTGAAAAGCATGTGATTTACAAATGTGACGTCATAATTGTTCAAATGCCCTTAAAAATAAAAAATTTACTTTATTTATCAGCGATAGAATTTTTTTTTTTATATTATTAGGTCACATAAAGATAACTGAATTCAATCGACAGAATGCACAAGAGTTTATTATACATTGAAAAGAAAATCAAAGATACCATACAAAATATATACACAAATGCCACATATATATATATGTATAATGAAGCCATATAAAATCGATTGAAAACAATTTTGAGGTTAATTTGAGATTCCAAACGTCGAATAATTTACTCCGCTTAAATAAATCGGAAAATCCTCGAATCGATTCTCTCATTCTACTTTTTTATATATAAATCCTCTCCTCATTGAATTCAGTGAACTTCATTTTAATATCGAAACATAATTTTATCACCAATAGATAAGGCATTTTTTTTCTTATTTAATTTATATGTATATAAGGAAACAAAATGTTTAATTCATATTTTAAAATCAAAGACTATATACATAATTTGAGAAGTTGTATTTTTCTCTTTAGAAATAAAATCAATTGCGTGTGTGTTGGATATCATATTTTTGGTATACGAAAATAATTGTGGTGCATGAAAGGAGGATTGTTTGTTTGAGGTCAGATGTTAAGAATAAAGAGTAGCTTGAAGAATGATGAAGAAAACGGATATGGAGAGAAAAAGGAAGAATAAATGTCGGGTGAGTGAATAAAGTGTATATAATGGTTTTTTTAAAAAGAAAATTCGAATCGTATCGTGTATTTTATGTTTAACTCTTGAAAGAATCCAGTGGGATAACATTAGTATTTAAAAGATGGTTTGAACCCTTCTTCTTAGGTTAAAATAAAAACACAAAAATCGATATGGTTCAATTTTTTAAATCTTAAAAATAGCCATCGATTTTTAATTTCTCGTCCGACGCATTTCGGATTTTGAAAGTTTTACTTTAGATTCGTTATTAGCAACTCTAGAAATCCATAAATGTTTTAAACTATACTTCGTGGAATTTTTAAAATACTTTGTTGTATCCGCTAATTTGGATTTGAAAATAAATTAATTTCCAATTTTTTAAAATACTGTAAAGTAAATGAAAATGTCTGTAACTTAATAGCAATGAGTATAGCTTGAGAAAAAAGAAGAAGAAGAAGACTTGCGCTTTGTAAGTCTAACGTGAATATACAGTTACTTAAACATGCGTTGACACTATCATCTTAAGTACCGTCTGATGTTACCTCCCATGTTTTCTTTATAGAATCACACAATTGATAGTTTCATTGATGGCCTGAAAGATATGCCTCGTCATTTAGAGGCGACAGCATGTTCCCATTTCTCATCAGAACAGTTTGAATTCGTTTTTTGGAAAAATTTCCTACGAACCTTCAAGTTTGGAGTTCTCAAAACTAGATCCAAGATTTTTTTTTCTCGATTAGGTCCGATATCAGGGTATCATCTGAAAATAATAAAATTAACTAGGAGTCAAAAGTAATCTAAATGGAAAACTATTACTTCATTCTTAAAGTTTAAATAAAGGTTTAAAAATCTGAAAGAGGAAATGGAGTATTATTGCATAAGTAGGGTATGGAATTTAAAAGTCCTTTAGTGAATAAAGCTTCTTATCTGTCTGGATGCGCGAAAAATCAGTGAATTGAAAAGATGCTGCGTGTGAAGAGTGGTTTTTTTGATGTATATACACGAGCCCGAACTAATTGGGATTTATTACGATGTTAATTCGGGCAATTGTGCGAATCAAGTTAAATCGTTGACCCCTAGGTCTCTTGGTTTCTTGCATTGATTAAACAGACGTTCAGCACGTGTCGACGTAATACTCTGCACATAGTGTTGGTTTGTTTTACACCCTCTCTTCATATACCATATAGACATAAAAGCACACCAAAGGTTCAAATACATATAGGGCTTCAACTATCCGTTTATTGTTCCACATTAACAAGCGTTTAGAATTGAATACCCTTTTCACTCGATGCTTATTACTTTCAATAACATTCATAAACCATATAGTCATAATCAGTCTGTTTCTTGTTCTTCAAATCAAAAACATTTAAACTCATGAAAAGTTTTTTTTTTTTATTGAAATGTAAATTTACTTTCTTTTTATCTTTACTTAAGACTTGTAAATTACTAATATTTTTTTATCCAACAGGTACATCGTAAGAAGAAAAAAAGTTGGGCTTTTAGAGAACCAAATCGTAAAACAAAGTTCTATGGACTATTTCCCTGATCTTTTATTTTTCTATTGTATTTTTAGACAGAGGTGTGTCTATTGACACATATACGGTAGGCAGCAGACGGCTTGGCTGTTAGGGATTAACTTTAATCAGGCTTTGGTTAAACTCAGAAAAACTCGAACAAGTCTAATCTCATATGCTCTGGGTAATATTAACGTAGATTAGAACACTGATTATAGGAGGGAAAATAATAGAATTTCAACTAAAGAATCAGGTGTTTTAATCCCAATTTTAAATATCAAGGGTGGGTTTTTTTTAGAAGCATAGATTAAAAAAAATTTGTAGTAGTTCTTTAGCAGATGTAACGTTTATTAATTGAGAGGTAGGGTGGGGAATAAGAGGGTATAAAGGGTAATAGTAGAGGAGTGTAGGGTTGAATGTTGAGTTCATCAAAAAGGGGTGAATAATGTTAGATTGGAAAATAGGTGAATGTATTTTTGAGAATATAACGCAGAAAGGTGTATCTATCACTAGCGTCAGCTGAACCAGGTTACAATGGAAGTGCACAAGGGCCATTGCCTGCTCTCTTAAGAGACGTTTCCCCCTGGGTTTCCCTTTAGGTCGTGATTCCACTCGTCCATGTAAATTTTACTATAGTTACACCATCCCCGGTCCCTTTTTCAACCTCTCAAACGAGCCTCTCTTCCTTTAGTCATAAAGTTGTCTTCTCTTTTTCGCCATCATCAGTGTTCCAAAAACGAAATTCCATCTCTTATTTAGTGACTAAAATTGATCTAAAGTATCCATCAGTTTAGCCTCTTTTGACTTTTAGATCATCGAAAATAATTACATAAATTCTAATTCAGATTTAGTTGAATAATTTTTTTCCAGACAAGGAAAGTCAGGGACTTTTATGTATTCCAAGAGAATAGAAGAAATTGTGTTTCATTTCCTCCTGAGTTAATTTTCTCACATGCATTAATTAGCGAGCTAGCGTGGGACGAATTTTTCGAACCAATTGACATGATTTTTTGTTTTGCTTTAACGCTCTGCTGCATTTCTCACAAAATTGTATTTTTAAAAAAAAGCAACGAAAAGAGAACTGGTTGAAGGTTCAATTCTTTTTTTTTTTTCGTTGAAAAAAAGAGGTAGGGAAATGAAACACTAGCGCTCTGGGGAGTGAGATAATAATGAAGATGATGCGGTTGAGGAATAAAGAAAAAGAAGGGAGGGGAGCATCCGGTCGCTAAGAACGGAGCATTCAGACACGTAGGTGCTTCACTTTGATGATGCTAGCAAAAAAAAAAACAGCACCAAGTGCCCTTGACAATCAATAAAACTCTAGGTATCAATTTTCTACAACTCCCAAAAAAAAAAATTCTTCAACTCTGAATCTTTTTTAGTCTAGTTCAGTTTAATTGAATTTAGGACTAGGAGGTGCAAAAAAATTCTCGTCTAAATTTGTTACAAAAAAAGAGCCTAGTAGTCTATGATCTTTTTTTTTTTATAACGAGACACGAATTTTTATGAAAAATAAAGAGGATTAATAGTTGAACAAAGAGAATAATGGTAGTAATCGAGGAAAAATTTCTTAAACGTTAGAAAGAAGATGATATCAAGGAGTTGGATCATAATAGAAAAATTACTATCGGATCTAGTAGAGTGTGTGTAATCGCTTGTTGGTAGTGAAGGGGTGCATTAGAACTTGACCTTGACGGAGCATTAACTCCTATATAACTGGTTGTCTCTCATATATATATATATATGTATATATAGCTGGTTTGACTCGTTGCGGATGGAATCGGTGAACTTAGCGGACATTCCACGAAGGATAATATGATTCTGTAAAACGGATGCTCGTTTATTTTTTTCTTTATGCTAATTACGATAGTAACAATGTGAAAATTGCGATCTGTTGTTAACTATCATCTGCATTGTATTCTGTTGATAATTTCTCGAAAAATAGTGAAACTTCTGGTATATATAATTTATGCACCAAGCGTATAGGACAACGTGTGGTTAAAAAGAAGTTGGGATTTTAAATGTGGAACTAGGAATGAATGTAGTTGGAAAATGGATCAACTAGGAGTAGTTGTACTAGTTAGGGGACTTAGGGGACCTGTTTGGGTTTTAGTGACAGAACAAGGAGTAATTTTAGTAGTAGTAGTAGTAGTGGTAGAGGAGTATTTGACCAAATCCGATCAAACAATTTTCGAAGACTAATCAACAGGAAGAGGTTGCTTTCCTTTTTTTGTCTTCTTCTTCTTTTTTTTCGTGGTTCCACACAATTCCCATTATTATTCTTCTTGTTGAGTGAAGTTAGATATGTGGAAGTCTCTCTGTCTCTTTCTTTCTTTATCTCAGGAATATATGGTGGCCGTTCTCGCAGGGGCCAGTGACCGCCCCCGGCAAGGTTCTCGTATTCTTCTTCTTCTTATTCTCCTTTCCTTCATTCTCTAGTTCTTCGTGTAACCGGCTGGGGGTTTTGTTATAATGTGAGGTAAATGCGTGTCCGGTTTTTGTCTGCCATGTGTATATATATATATTCATACTTTATAAGTTAGTGTAGGTTTAGTGCGTAAGAAAAGGTTTGCTTTTCTAGGTAACGTTTTCACGACCGGTCACGCGACGCTCGAGTAATACTCAATAATGCCTAGAACACGCCTGATAACTCTTCTTAAGTCCTCGTGATTTTTATTTTTACTCGCACAATCAGCCACATATAGTCCAACACCTGTTATGTTCTCAATATATTGTAGATCGTAATTCAGTTTTCCCTAAAAGCGTTTTTTCTTATTGGTGCTTTAATGCTATTATCACTAATTAATGATAATAATAGTAAAATAATAATTGTAGTAGTAGCAGCAAAAATTTAATGAAACAGACGAAGTTGAAGTCCGCAACGTTTTTAAAAAGGAGCTTCTTTTTTTAAATAAAATTAATCTCTAATTTCCATGTGCCTTAATTTTTAAGAAATAGGGATTCTATTATATCAAAAAATAACATTTTTTACAATCAAAAATAAATGTATCGCTTTGTTTTCGTTTTTAAAAACGTTGTGGACTTCAACCTCATATGAAACAGAACAAATAAATATATTACTCAAAGTAAATAATTTCCCCTTTTATATTAATAATAATGAAATAGTAATTTTTAAGCTCGGTGCGACGAATAAAAATCAGTATTTATCAAAGAAAATTGTTGTATTATATAGGAAAAGTGAAAGTATTTAAGAAAACTGAATAGATATTCTAAAAATAATTAGTAGATCATCAGGAACAAACGCAGTTTTTATTTTTCTAATAAGGAATAACACATTCTTTGTGTGACTAATTGAATATGTGAGATGGTGATGATTCTCTTTTTCAAAACCGCATCAAGAGAGTGAGGTCGAGATACCGTAATTTAAGAAGGTATTCAGCAATTTGACCGTAGATTAACACTAATTAAGAAAGAAGCACTTGTCAGCTAATGAATGAAACAGTTTTTAATGAAACTAGTCTAGTTTAAGTTCTCGTTAAGAGTTAACAAAAAATTTCCCCTCTAATCTTTCTCTTCGCCATATATTCCTGAAAGTATACCATTTCTTTAGTATCATTATAGAAGGCTTTTTCAGAAATTGACAAATGCCAATTTTAAATCAATTTTCATTTTTCTTTTAATGTATCGAATTTTTAAAGCATTTTTCGAGAATTTTTAGAATTTAACAGGCTTAGTGAAGTATTTTAGTTAAAAATTTTTGGCAAAATACAGAGTAGTTTTTAAAAATAATAGAAATTTCGAGAAAATAATATTAAATATTAGAAATAATTAGAAAAACTGGAAAATTTTCTTAATATTACAAAAGAAAAAGGAAAATTTTAGGCTACAAACGATTATAAACAATGATGGAATTTTCTCTCTTCTTATAATATAATGCGACGACTACGGGAAGCGCCTACCGCAACTATTGGCCAGCTACCAAGAAACAATTTACTGCAGGGGTTTCGAAAAATTTTCCATTATTCGTATTGAACGTTTTTCGAAGCGAAAATAACGCCAACGATTGAATTAATCAAAATTGATTTTTAAAGAGAGAGAAAAGAGGAAAAAATTCAGTAGAGAAGGGGGGAAAGAAGTCGTTCGTGGAATTCCTAATTTTGAATAGAAGTCACAAATAGTTGTTTTGTACGTAAGAGAAAAATTGAATCAGGAAGGATTTTCATTTCAAGATTAAAACCAGTATTTCTTTATTATTATTACTATTAGAATCATAAATTCGATGGGGAGGAGGAACTATAGTATATCAGTCTGTCATTCCCGTTCTTTAAAACTCTTGTGGCGGCAATTTTCTCCTTTTTTTTTAAAGATCCAAAGATGTTTAATGAAAAAATTTTCTTCAACCGCAGAAAAACCTGTATATATGTGCATTTAATCTTCTCATTTTAAGTGTTATTTACACTTTGTGTTTTTTTCATATATAGATTATAGAAGCAAATGGCTTCTCTTCTCGATTTCTCAGAAATATTAAGTATATATATGAAGCAAAATTGAACTGAATAGAATTGTTCCCCTGGAAAAAATGAATAAAAATATGTTCTTTACAAAAAATTTTAATTGGATCATTCGTTTTTGAATTATGGGGATTTTAATAATTCGTTATGGTAAGGTGGCCGAATTCGGCATTTGGGTTTAAAACTAAATAAAAAGTTGAAAAAAAATCGAATATAATTTTATTTACGTTTATAATAGATTGTAACTTATGTATGAGAGTAACTTTTTTTGTTTTTATAGTCAAAATTTATATTTTTAAATAGTTAAAATTTTACGTTTGATTAAATTTTTCAAAATTACTTAGGTTTATTTTAAAAAAATATATATAGAATATGATTCCTTTTGGAAATGGAAATAAAAAACTCTCTTGACGCATTTCAATATAGAAACTAATTTTCAAGTTATGATAAATTTGAGCATTGCGAAAAATTCGGCCGCCGCGCTTTAACTGTTTAGTAAAATTTGCACAATAAGAAGAGTATTATTCCAACTAAATTCGGATAAAAGAAGTATTTTTTTTTAATTTTCGTGAAGAAGAAAAATTAATCGGTTTTTTTCTTTAAATTTTGTAATTTGTAAGTATATAAGTCTTTCTTCTTGACTTGTAGAAGAGAAGTTTGGGTCATAGAGGTTATTTCTGCTGTAAAATTAATGAATCGGAAAATTCGACTTATATCGATAATGTTATGTGTATCTGATTACAAATTACAAAATATATAATATAGAGGTGATTGCAGGCCGACTAATCGTATATGATCATCGATGATTTTCATTATTCGGCTGGTTGAACCGATCAAAGATTATAATGTACAACGACAGTTAATGAGTCTCTCTCTCTCTCTCAAACGGTCCATTGATGAAAAAATAACGGTGCAAAACGACCCCATGAGGTCATGCTCCCTTAAACTTTTTTTTCCCTCTTCCTCTCATTCTCTCCCTATCTTGTACGATTTTTCTCCCTATCGAGCACGCGTACACTTTTATATATATATGTGTGTACCGCCCATTTACATATCACTCCTGTGACACATGGTAGGACAGCTGCTCGTTTTTTTTCAATTTTCTCCTTTTTTACAAACACTCATTGAACTTGAACCTCCGCTCTTCTATATCAATTTATTTACCACACATACAATAGACATTGAGTTCATTCGGCGATAAATTAATTTCTCGTATCAATTGTTTTCTATTGAAATATGTTTTCTTGATATTTTCAAATTTCAATTTGGAGAAGAAAAGAGAGAATTTGTTTAAATTAAACCTCGTTTTTTCGTGAATTAACCCTCATCGTCATTAATTTAACCCCCTGTTCCATAAATTCTTTATAGTTCTCTATTCAATGAATTCGAACCATATAAGGATCGTTAGCTACAGCAAAAAGTGACATAAAAAGAGTAAAAGAAGTTTTTCTTATTGGTTTTTACAATTAATTGTATTTTTTTTTGATAATTCTTTAAATAAACAGTTAAAAATTGAAAATTATCGGTTGATTCATGTTCAGAGAGAAATTTAGAGGAGAAAAGTCTCTTACGCGAAGTTATTTGGAATAATTCTCGTTGAGTTATGAAGGATTTACTAAAGGCTAAAAGCGCGGCGGCCGAACATTGCGGCTTTATTAAATTCCTCATAACTCGGTTATTATTCATCGAATCAAAATGCGAGAAGAGACTTTTTTCTTCGCCTTGAGAAAAGAAATATAAATTCATATAAGTAAAAAATTTTTTTACCACTGATGGTAAATTTTAACCAAACTTTCTTTATTACAGAGTCAAGATTTTTTTTAAACTTCCAAAAAAAACTTATTTCCCTTAACTTATTAACTTCTTTAATATTTTTTTTGCTATTTTTAGAGTATTTAAAGTGAAATAAAACAAAATGAAATTGAATAATATCTAAAAAAAAAAAAAAGAAAATTCTAATTTTTTTTGGACAGAAATTTTTTTTTTTTTGCAAAAATGCGAATTTTTTTAATGGATAATAAAAGTTTTGTGGTCTTATATGTACAAGACGAAATGAGAAAGCGTTACGCGGAGTGTTATTAAAGCAGGAGATACACTTGCGTGACGAGAGTCCTCTTATGGAAGGGAAATGAAGGGTCTTTAAGTGAGAGGGATGAAAAGCTGGTTTTTAAACAAGAATTCAAGCTAAAGTAAAAAGTGGTCACTAGGTATACGTTGCCATTCAAGCTTTGCCTACCTCAACCTAGGTTTATATAAAAGTCTACACAGCATAGAATATACTCAAACGACAAAAGTAGAAATTTCTTCTCTTCTTTGTCTCGCTAAGAGAAAATTAAAAAAAGTAGAATTTTTTTACAAAAAACAAAAAAAGAATTTACTTACAAAAAAAAATTTTTCTTACAAAAAAACAAAAAAGAATTTTCTAACAAAAAACAAAAAAGAATTTTCTTTACAAAGTGAAAAATAGAAAAGAATTTTGCAAAAGGCGAAAAAAGACAAAGAATTTCGAAAAAAAGAAATACTTTTTTTTTTGCAAAGAGTAAAATAAAGATGTAGAATTTTTTTTTTTTGAAGGGAAAAATATAAGGAAGGACTTTTTTTTTATGCAAAAAAAACAATATATTTATTGTTTCCAAGAGACGATAAAAGGTTAACGACAATTTCAAGAGAAGTCCAAAGGAGACGTTACAATAGTCTTGTCACGACTCATCGAGAAATTATTTCTTAGAATTAAGTCGGTTAACAGGGAGACCAACAGTCGATATTTTAAATTTTTATTAGCCAAGTCAAATCTATATAAATTTTAGTGTATTTAATATCTATTTTTATCAGCATAAAGCCGCATTTATTATTATATATTCGCTCTTGAGGATGTTCTCCACCCTTCTCCCTACAATAATCGCAAACTGAAATACAATTTTATAGTCTCTTCTGCTTCCTTTTATTCAATCATTGAACCAGAACGAGCAGCCACCCCATAAAAAACCTCACTTCATAAGAAACGATAAAACCACATATTTTTTTAATCTACATTTCTCTTTAATGTTTTTTGTTTATAATATTGTTTTTTGAAAATTACATTTTTTAAGGTGAAAATTGATAATTATTTTAGTATTTGCTTATTGGGAATTTATTTCTCTTGACGAGGCGAAGAAGAGAGTCTCTTGTCGCATTTTGATTCGATGAATAATAAACGAGTTAGGAGGAATTTAATAAAGCCGCAATGTTCGGCCGCCGTGTTTTTAGCGTTTATTAATTGTAACCCAAAGGAAATTACTCCAATTAATTTCGCGTAAAAGAGACATTTCTCCTCTAATTTGCCCCCAGTTTTTATTAACTTTGGCTTATTGATAATTTTTTAAAAACTTGTCAAACTATTTTTTTTCTAATAATCATTCTCTTTTTTTTCTTATTTTGCAAGTTTTTCAAGTTCTTTTAGGTTGATTTCGAATTGAAAAATTGTTCACCCTTTGTTCTGACTTATTTCATTAAATGAAACAGAAATTTTTATTCTTCGAAAATAGTGTTTAGGAAAGGTACTAAGTAAAGTTTGCTTAAAATTTACCATCAGTGGTGAAATAATTTTTCACTTATACGAATTTATTTCTTTTGGCAAGGCAAAGAAAAAAGTCTCTTGTCGCATTGTTTTTCGATGAATAATAACGGAGTTAAGAGGAATTTAATAAAATCGCCATGTTCGGCCGCCGCATATTTAGCGTTTATTAAATCCATCCTAACTCAAAGGGAATTATTCCAAATAACTTCGTGTAAGAGACTTTTCTCCTCTAAATTTCACTCTGAACATGAATCATCCGATAATTTTTATTTTTTGACGGTTTATTTAAAATAATTATTAAAAAAACTTGTTAAACAAATTTTTAATATACTAAATTTTTCATAGTTTAAGGAAAATTAAAATCTAAAGAAAAGAAAGTAAATTACTTCCCCCCTCTTTTTTATTACACTTCAATTAGGGTTACAAAACGTGTAATTGACATCTCGTTCACTAGTGCTTCTTCAATTTAAAATTTTTATTTTTCCTTCTCTCGAAATTATAGTAATTTTTTTTTTTGAGTTGCAAAAAAAAGGAAAAATGACTTTCATTTTTCTTTACGAGCGAAACATAATGAAGATTTAGTATTTTAAAATTTACTATATGCATATATGTCTAATTATTGTTATTATTATTATTATTATTATTTGCGACGAGTGTGAATGTAGAAACACTTAAAGAGACGCGCATACGGTAGACGAAACTCTCTTGAATAAAATTCAAACTCGTCGGTGAACACGTGGCTGTGTAAATTTTAGCGTAAGTGCTCCACATGCCATATGTCTGGTTTTCCGAGTCAGTAAAAGTACTCTCCACTGGTGGCTGACGCCGACAACTTGGGCTATTTCTGTATACTGGAAAAGCAATCAAAAGTGCTACTACCTTCCTTCCTTTCTTTTTTTTTGTTTGTAACAATTTTTCTCTTTTTTTTGTTGCCATTTCCGACTAGAATTAGATTAAATTTCGCATTATTAAGCTTAGGAAAATAAAATTTTTATTTCACCCCCTCCCCTCTTATTTTTCAAGTTTTTTTAAAATAAAAAATATTATTTTGATTATTATTATTATTATTATTACTATTATTATTATTATTATTATTATTATTATTATTGTTATTATTATTGTTATAAATATTATTGTCTACTTATAGTATTATTTCATTTTTTAAAATAACTTTTCGTACATTATTTTTTCATTTATTTTATAATTTATAATATCAAGTGAGAAAGGATTTTTTCTGCCTCAATTAACTGAAATTTAGCCGGGAATTAAAGAAAATGAGCGCGCACCAATAGGCGTTGAGCTGCGCGCGCAGCTATGTTGGTATTAGTCGACGCAAAGCTCGAACGTGATTGGCGCGCGTTTAAAGTGTTGAATAATTGTTGGCAATTTTTCTTCTAAAACTAATATATGTAAACACGACACTTTTCTGTTGAAAATAATGAATGAAAAAATAAGTAACAAAATTTAAATGTTAAAATGTAATAAATAGGAAAATTTTGTTAATATTTAAAATAATGCAAAAAAATTCAGAAAATTAGAAAACAGATACAAATTTAAGGTAAATAAAAATAATAATAAAAAAATTATAATTGTTATTAATAATAATAAAAAGCATATTAAAAACTATGCAAACAAATTCAGAAAACAGAAAAAAACAGAAAACAGATACAAATTTATGATAAAAAAATAATAACAATATTAATAATTAATAAAAGGCATAATAATATTATTAATATTAATTAATATCATAATATTAATAATAATAAAAAATAATAATAATAATAATAATACAAGTCACAATAACAAATAAATAATTTTTAATAAGAAAAAATTTGTTTTTCAAAGAAAAATTTGTTTAAATTACTAAAAATGCGGGAAAAGGAGATAAAGTAACGAATGTTCTTGTCAGCAGAGAATGAGACGATTAATTTGGAAACTTTATAACTGAATTTTGTCATCATCATTATATAAAACGTAAAATAGTATTAAAGAAGAGAATTTATTGTGCTTCGGATTTGGAAAAGCTAATTTAAAATTTCTTATATATATATATAGAGAGAGAAGAATTATTTGCCAAATGAGGCTTCTTCTCGCACTGGGTTTCTGTATTTCCGACCCTGAACTTCGATTACGAGTTCGTAGACTTTTGCATGGCACGGGGCCAAAATGACTTTGTAATATGAGTCAACTGCAAACGTCTCCAATGTGTCTACAAGCGACTCTCATCTGGTTCACGACCCCCCAACGCAACGCTTGCAAAAAAATTTTTCATTTATATTCAACGCACATTCCAATTTCGCCCTATACTTTTTTTAAAATCGAAATAATTTTCCCTTCCTTCAAAAAGTGTGAATAGTTTTTTTTTTTAACAGAGGAAACACTTTGGAAAGAGGCTAAAATTACTGTTTTTTAAGATAGAAATAATAAAACTGTTGAGAATGGATTTTTTTTCAAAGTCTAGGGACTAAAGTGAGAATATTTACCCCTTGAGACCTAGATAAAGGAGAGGGAAAAAATTTTCTCTTCTCTTTTACTTTCGCAGTTAATTTTGTCCTGTATAGTGGCAAAAATTGTCACTTTAGTCCCTAATGCTTCGAGAAATTTAATTTTCCCTTCAATTCTCTTTTCAGTTTAAATTCAAAACAAAAGTAAATTATTTTAAATTAATTTTTTTTTAACTGAAAAAATAGATCCAGAAAGAAAATCCTTGTATTATTTTTTTATTTCGACTTTATTTTAAACCTTGAAATAAAAAAATATTTTCTTTTTCTAAATTACAGAAAAATTTTATCTTTTTTTCCTCTAAAATTTTTTAAACAATTTCCTTGTACTTTTTTTTATTTTAATTTCATTTTGAACCTTGAAATAAAAAAATATTTTCTTTTTCTAAATTTTACAGAAAAATTTAATCTTTTTTTGCCTCTAAAATTTTTTAAAACAATTTCCTGGTACTTTTTTTTTATTTTAATTTCATTTTGAAATAAAAAAATAGTTTCTTTTTATAAATTACAGAAAAATTTAATTTTTCTTTCCTTTAAAATTTTTTAAAACAATTTCCTTGTACTTTTTTTTATTTTAATTTCATTTTGAACCTATTGAAATAAAAAAAATAGTTTCCTTTTTTTAAATTACAGAAAAATTGAATCTTTTTTTTTTAGAATCAAAAAGGGAAATGGAATACAAATGCAAAATTCGTGTATGTTTTTAAAAAGTATCGTGGGGATTTAAAAAATATTTTATTTTTGGAAGTGAAAAAAAAATGAGAGACGACGTCTCTCTTAAACGTAAATATATATAAGAAATAGAGTAGAGTGGATATTTTTTCCGGTCGGCCACGTGTTCTAGAAAATGTCTTTCGGAAATTATTGTCGTCGCCCTCTTTTTAAAAATGAGCTTCCGGATAACAGCTGCAAAAGTCAAAAAAGAAAGAAAAAATAGTAAAAAGAAGGGAAAAAAATAGGGGTTGACGCCTGGCACAGGAAATAGTGGCACGACAATTGCAATTTTTGGTGATAAATCTTAACAAAAAAAATGCAACTCATTGACTAATTTTTATTTTTATCGCTTCCTATGTTTATTTCTTTTTCTCTCTGTAGCTACTTAAAAGAAAAAAAAAACATTTCCAATAAATTTTCAAGAAAATTTCAAGTTTTCAATATTTTGTATTTTTATGATTTTTATCTGTTTATTTATATTTTTAAAAATATTTTTTTCTACCCTTAATATTTTTATTTATTAAACAATTTGTTTTTTTCATTAATATTTTTTATTATAAATAAGTTTTTACAACTAATTTTTTCAAAAATTCATTTAACAAAATATTTAATAACATTTATTATAATTTAATAGTATTTATTATTTATTAATATTTATTAATAATCGTTTTATTATTACTGTCATTTTTATTATTAATAATTTTCATTGATAATAACTTTTTATCATATAATAATAACAATTATTATTATTTAAATTTTCGCAGAACTTTTCATGAAACAATTGTCAACTCATTCAATGTCAATTATGATTATTATTATTAATATAATATTTATTTAATAATAATAATAATATATTTTAATATATTTTATAATAATAATTATTATTATTTTTATTATTATTATTATTATTATTATTATTGTAGAAAATGAAAAAATAGGTAAAATAACAATTACTATTTTTATAAACAATAACAAAACTGTCAACAGTAAAAAATTTGAGAAAATATTGTTAATATTCAATTTTTTTCCATTTATGAAAAAAACTATTAATTTAAATAATTTTTTTTTCATAAAATATGATTTTTTTGTTATTAATTTTTTTTATTGTTAATATTACTAGCAATTACTATTTTTTGTTATTAAATTTATTATTATTATTTATTTTTTTTAATAAACAAGGAAAATATTAAAATTCAATTCTTTTCTATTTCTTTTAATAAAAAAAAAAGATTTTTTTTCTTTTCGCTTTTTTCCTCTCTGGAAATATTTTGTATTGCAAAAATATATATTGAGCGCAAGATCGAGAGACGACTTGTGTGCACATACATATATAAATCAAAAGTTCAAGAGCGTAACGAAAAAGGAAGAAATAAAAATTGGCAAATTTTGCAATATTCACAGTGCGAAGGAAAGTTCTAGAGCGCAAAATATATACACGTGTCCGTTAAAAACTAATTCAATAACGTGAAATCTTTTGTTGGTTTCTCATTTAGAAAGCGAATTGTGAAGTTCTTATCTCAGCGGAAATTATGAAAGACATTGCGCGCGCGCGCGCTCCCTGTCTTAACAGAATTTTTCTTTTTCGCGAATTTTTTTTTTCTCACATTTTCTTTTTTTGATTTTTATTATTTTTTAAACCAGTTTCTATAATATATATATCAACACTTCCTATTGGAAAATTTTAATCATACTATTTAAAATAGTGACAAAATTGAAATAGTAATAAAAAAATTACATGAAAAATAAAATAATTTTAAGCAAACAGTAACGAAAATAACAAAATAATAATAAAAATAACAAAATAATAATAATAATAATAATAATAATAATAATAATAATAATAATAATAATGTAAATAATAAAAATAATATTAATAATAATAAAAAAAATAATAATAATAATAATAAAAAGACTTAGAATAGTAATAATAAAAATCAATGTAATTTCAAAGTACTATCAATAAATTATAACAGGAAAAACACTCCTCTGGGTTGAAAACGAGCCATTTTAGACCCAAGAGTCAGAAAGAAATTATTCCTTCCTATAATTTTGCTTTTTCTGTCTTCGGGGCTAAAAATTGTTAAGTTGCGCTTTTTAAAAATAAATAATTTTAAAAAAAAATTTTATTTCCATTAGTGACTTTTTGGTGATTGTTCTTCATGATTCTTTGGCTTAAAAAAATAAAAGAACAAAAATTCTCTTTCGCAAAATTAATCGCAATAATACTTTTCGATTTATGGAAGATTTACTAAACAGTCAAAGTTCGGCGGCCGATTTTTTCGGTGAAGTTTCTTTTTATCGTAACTCGAAAACTATTTGTCGAATCAATGTGCGTCAAGAGAGGTTTTTACTCAGTTTTTCAAGGAGAATCCTTCTCCAAACTTGAAAAAATAAATAAAATTCGTAAATTCATCAAAATTGTAAATTTAATAAAAATATTAACCACAATTAATTGAAAAATGGAATTTTTGATTCTCTAACAATAATTAGTTTTATTAAAAAGGTAATTTTTGTAAAATATAGTTCTAGTAAAATGTAATTTCAGTAAAAATATAGTTTTAAAAGATATAATTATTTTAAAGTATAAGTTTAGTAGAATATAATTATTTTAAAATATAATTTTAGTTAAATATAATTATTTTAAAACATAATTTTAGTAAAGTATAATTATTTTAAAATATAATTTTCGTACATTATATTTGAAAAGTCGTTTAAGATAAAAAAAATGTTTTCACTTTAAAAAAATTTTTTTTGGTGAAAATATAAAAGGCGAATTTTTATTCACCGAGCGTTGAACCGTAAAGAGTTTCTTCAATCCTGCATTTTGAGCCTCCGGGGGGTAAATTCTGTATTCTATAGTTAAAAATTGAAAAAAAAGTGGAACTTTGATTAACGTATGTTTTGAAAGGGACAGTGTCAATGTGAGAGTAATAGTTTTTCGTTGGTTGGATGAGCTTTAGAAAAGCGGAAGTTACTAAACTATTATTCAGATAAAGAGATTGCAATGGAGCGCGAGGTTGACCACCTGCAGACTGCAGAGATGCACTTTACAATCCACATACACAGACACACGCGAAACTAACACAACAACTAGTAAAGCCAGTTGCGTTCAAAAAAGGGACGCATTGCGGAATATCTTCGCCTCTCTCTCTCTCTCTCTCTTTATTTCTCTTTCTAGTATTCGATGCAATATATTTTTTTCCCTCTCTCTTTTTTTTTTTTTTTTTTATTTTACTTGCTAGTACATGCGCGCCTTTCTCTGATGTGAATTAAATTCAAAAGGAAAAGACGATTTCGTGTCTTATCGCGCTCATCAACAATTCATTCAACACGTCTCAATTCGACGATTTTGTATTTAAATTCACTCTCTTGACTTATTCCTCATCATCCGCTGAATATAGGAGAAAAAAAATTGTTTTTATTTTTTACTATATTGTAGAATGAGCATTATTTTTAGGGTGGTTGCATTATTAGATAGTCCTATTGTAGAAGGACCTTTAATTTTCTATAGATTTCATAATTAAACATTTTTTTCATTGTAGAAGAACCATTAATTGTAGGGGATTATTAAAAGGAGCCGTCCATTGTAGAATGACCTTTATTGTAGGGTAGTTTGACGATTTTTTTTCTATTGCAGAAGAGCTATTATCTTTTTTAAGGAATTACCAAAAGAAAGTATCTTATTGCAAAAGGACCTTTATTTTAACAAGATTTCATAATTTTTCCATTGTTAGAAAACCATTATTTTCGGGGGGAATTACCTAAAGGAGCCGATCTATTGTAGAAGGAGCTTTATTTTAGGGAGATTTTATAATTAGACATTTTTCTATTGTAGAAGAACCATTAATTGTGGGGAATTACTAAAAGGAGGTCTGCTAATGCAGAAGAACCTTTACTTTCAAAAGGTTGCATAATTAGTCATTTTTCCATTGTAGAAGAACTGCAAATTATTGTTCTATTGTAAAATCACCATTTGTTTTAGGGTTCTTTCACAACATTATTAACATTTTTCTACTGTAGAGGCAGGATTTCTTTAAGGTGCTTTCAAAATGGGATTCCCTAGTCTTAATGTCTTTTTTTACTTAGATTTTTATTGTTATTTATTCTTATTGCAAAATCACCATTCGTTTTAGGGTTCTTTCACAACTTTATTAACATTTTTCTACTGTAGAGGCAGAATTTCTTTAAGGTGCTTTCCAAATGGGATTTCCTAAACTTAATTTCTTTTTACTTAGATTTTTATTGTTATTTAATTTTTTAAATTGTATAAAAAGAAAGAAACTGTTAATTAAAAGTATTAATTAAAAATAAAATCATTTGAATTACTTATAATTATTATTTATAATTTATAATTATTATTAAATAACAATTAGAAAAATTTCTTTAAAAAGGTAATAAAATTATTTAGCTAATAACTTTTTTTATTTCTCCATAAAATGAAAAAAAAAATTTTCCAAAAACTTCTTTTAAAAATTAAAAAAAAATACTTTTCTTAAAAGTGAAATGTAGCCAGATAACGGGATTCAATTGAGAGCAAGTTTAGTTATTACATAATAAGCTTCTTCTTCATTATCACTCAAGCATGGGCCCTTACGTTAGTTATTTATACACTACAATTTTATCTTCTTTCGTATATGTGTACATTTTATATTTCTATTCTCTCTATAATCTAATGTTTGCTTTTTTAAGAGTTTTTTTTCTCTTTTTTTTTTGCTTTATGGGCAAATTATTATCCTATATCACGTAACTTAATTTACTTTCGCCTTAAAATACTTGTACTTTTGGAATTTAATTTAATGATGACTATTAAAAAAAAAATTCTTCACGCGCAAGTAATTTGCAGTTAACACTGTTAATTAGGGAGAAAAGAATTTAAAAAAAAAGTGTTAAATATTTCTATTTAAAAATAATTGTTTAAAAAAAAGTAACACTAAAAAAGTGTTAAATGTATTTATTTATAAATAATTGTTGGTTGCAAAAATAAATTATTTTTGCAACCAACAATTATTATTATTATTTTTATTATTATTATTATTATTATTATGGTAATTATTATTATATGAAACATATAATAATAATAATAATAATAATATTTTAAAAATTGTTTAATAAATAATTTCTTCCAGAAAAAAAAATTGTTTTTAATGACTGTATTGGAAAATTTTACAAATAACTTTCTCATAACGATATATATTATAACGAAAATTGTTATAAAAAATATATTTTTAGTTTCCTTTAAATTATATATTTATATTTTATATTTGCAACCAGATTCATAAATTTTTAAGATATTTATAACTAATTTTAAATTTTTGTTTTATATTTTTACCTATACAATTATTATATAAATCTCGAAATAAAAAATTAAATAATTCGTAGTAATTTTAAATTTAGTTAATAATATCTTCATTTTTCATTATTTTTTTTATTATTATTTGAAACTAAAGTTACTTATAAACTTAGTTAATTAAATTAAAATTTTGACAACTTATATATATATTTCTAATTAATTTTTTACTATAATTGAAAATTTATTGGATTCTAATTTTAAATAATTAAAAATTTAATTATTTGTAATATAAGTTGTTAATTATATAGTTTATTCATAATTGTAATGTAATTGACAATGTTTATAATTAATTAAAAATATAGAAGATAAATTAAAAATAGAAATTATAAATATAAAATTACGTTAAAAATATAATCAACTAAAATTATAATTGAATCAAAAATAAATCAAAAATAAATTTAAAATAAATTAAAAATATCTAATTAGGTGAAAATATAATTACGTGACTTTTTAATCAGTTGCAAATATTAATTGGTAAATTTTCAAATATAGTTAAAAATTTAATGAAGTACATTTTTAATGAGTCGGAAATTAAGTAAATTTTTAACTATCTAAAACTTTAGCCAATAAAATATTTTAGGCTTTTTTTTAAAATTAACTTGATTACATTTTTCACTAATTAGATATTTTTAATTGTATTTTTAACTAATTTTAAAAATTAACTTTATTTCATTTTTAACTAATTAAATATATTTTTAGTTTCATTTTCGACTAATCTTAAAAATTAACTTGATTACCTACATTTTCCACTAATTAAATATTTTTAGTCTAATTATCAACTAATTATAAAGAATTAACTTAATTACATTTTTCACTAATTAAATATTTTTCGTTTCATTTTTGAACGAATTTTATAATTTTATTATTTTTTCATACTTTTTTAATTCATTAAAAGAAATTAAATTTTTTTTTAATTCACTAAATATACAATTATTTTTCTCTCCTTTTTATTTTTATTCATAAAAAGTTTACAAAAATTTTGACAAAATTTATTTATATATAAAAAAAAATATTTTGAATTTTATTTTTTGTCAAAATTTTAATTAAACTAATTTTCAAGAATGAATCATCCCAATAAAAAAAGGAAATACGGAAATTGCATTTATGCCTACCGTGTAATATGTAATAGAGAGTATACATACCCCGGATGCTGACTGATTCTTTACGCCTCGAGAATTATTTTCAATGGTGAAATAACAAATAAAAAAAAAAGCCCTGTGTGTACATGTATTTTTTTTTCGCTATATAATCTTGTTAATGATTTTAACAGAAAACTCTCCTCTTGATTATATTTTGTCGGTAACGCTTGGTTGATATCGGAATGATAAATCTTTTGTTTACCATGTGACCTACTCTATTTACGTTCTTTGATGACAAATTTTTCAGAAAACAGGGTCAATACCCTCTTCTTACATAAGATTGTCATCTCTCTTTATTTTCAATTTTCCTTCATTTATTCAGTGATTTTTTCTCTTTCAAATTTATTTTTTGTTCTTATTTCAAAATTATTAATTATTTCATAGAGAATTTTTTTTTTTTGATTTTGTAAAATTAAAATATTTAATTTAATGCAAAATTAAAATATTTTATTTAATGCAAAATTAAAATATTTAATTTAATGTAAAATTAAAATATTCAATTTTACAATTTTCCTTCATTTATTTATTGATTTTTCCCCTTTCAAATTTATTTTTTGTACTTATTTAAAAACTTTGTAATTATTTGAGGAAAATAAATTTTTTCAATCTAAGAAAATTATTTTTTTTTATTATGTAAAATTAAAATATTTATACATTTAAATTGTGATATTAGTGACGCAAAGGGGGAAAACAAATTTCATCTATTATAGAATTTTTGTTAATTACAATGTATTGGTGAAAATAATAATTACAATGTAAATAATTATAATAATTATTACTTCGAAAATTTAATTGAATTTGATTTCCCTTCTGTTGGATTAATATTTTACAAGGCTTTCTTTTTATTCAGAAAGATTTCTTTTTAAATTTTCATTCTCGATAATTATTTAGTAGAAAAATATTACTTTACTTTATAGACTCATTGTTTAGAGTCAATCAATTATGGAAAATAATGAATATAACTTTTGATAAATATTTATAGACACAGAATTTATAAAGAAAATTGAAGAGAAGAAAAATTGATGCAAGGAGGATAATTTTTTTTTTTTTTTTTTTTTTTTTTTTTTTAATGGGATGACCATGGGATTTTAGTGAAATGATTAGGTCTCGAATGCCATACACTGAGTCACTGCTATTAAATGCAGCACAAGGTATATAGTGTATATATAAAAATATGGTGAACCGAAAGGATGAAGATGAAAAGAATGTGAACAGCCGGATACCGTAGGGGGGGAGGGAGTAGGTCGTTACACATCAGCGTAAAACGACGCTACCTTTCTTGCCACAAAATAGTTTCGGTTTTTTAAAAAAAACTTCTCTTTTTCAGCTTTTTTAAAAATTGAGAAAAAAAAATTTTTATTCCAATTTTTTTAAAAGCGAAATAAAATTAAAATAAAATGGTTTTTAATAATTTTGGAATTTAAATAATGAAAATTTTCAATCATTATTTTAATTATTTAGGTATATATTTATTTCAAAATAGATTTTCATCTTGTTTATAAATTTATTTTAACAAAAACTATTAATATTTTGTTTGATAAATATTAATATTTTATTTTATAAATCGATTTTTAATATTTTTTTGTTTTAATAAATTTTATTATATTTTACGGAAATTTCTTTCAAAAATAGTAAAAAAAAATTATTTTGCTACAATCCATATAAATTTTTCAAAACTTTAGAATTAATAATGTTAATTCCTTTGAAATTTACTGCATTTTACGAAAATTTACTGAATTTTTCTAAAATTTGCTAAAATTTAAAGGAAATTTTAATAAAATCTACTATTTTACTGAAATTGCTGTCAAAAATATGTAAAATAGTAAAACTTTTTAATTTTTCTAACAATTTATTAATATAAATTTACAAATTTCCATTAAATTTAAATAATTTTCTAAAATTCTTAAATTCTTCGTTATAATTCAATTATTTTTATGAATAATATCATTTTCCGGTAGAATTTAATTATTATTAATACAATCTAAAAAAATATGTAAACAATATTTTTATGTTAAAAAATTATTTTTTTTATCCTTCGTAACATTTTTTTTATCTAAAAATTTGAAAATAACTGAATTCCTTTCGAGAATTTATAAAAATAATTGAATTTTTCCAAAGAATTCAATTATTATTTATGAAAATAATTGAATTCTCAATGGGGAATTTTTATTGATTTTTGAAAATAATTAAATATTTGCGTTTAGAATATTATTAGGAAACTTTTTAAATAATTGATTTCTTTTGGAAAATTTTATTAAAATAGTAAATTTTAAATAAAAATTAGTGAATTTAAGAAAATTTTCGAAAATAATGAAAATTTTCCGACGAATTTTATCAAAATTCAAGAAGATAATGGATTATTTCGAAAACTGTTTTAATAACAATAGTAAAATATTTAAAATTATTTTTTTACTTTAAAACATATATTTCTTCAACTATACATTAAATAATAATTTTTCTGATTTTTCACTTTATATAATTCTATATTTTATTTTATGTTTCAGAGTCGCTCCAAGAGCCACGCTTTGTGACTCATCCGTCTAGTAGTGGAAAATTTAGTCCCGAAAATCGAACAAAAATTTTACAATGCCAAGCAAGGGGTAAGTTTTTTTTTGCTCCTCACTATATTTGCCACTTGAACAAACATTTTCCACAATTTCTATTAATTTAAAAATTCTTTACTAATAAATAATGTTTAATTCCTAAAATTACCAATAATATAATTAATTTCGTAAAAATATTTTTATAAAATAATTTTTAAATAAGAAAATTAATTTTATTTTTTCAAAATTAAACTGTAATTTATAATCGCGAGAATTTTTGTCACGGATGAAATTTAAAAAAGGAAAAAAATAATTTAAGAAGTATGAGGAGTCGCGCAGCATATTTTCTCACAAAAAAAAATAAGAATTTTTCGAAAGCCCTCCGGGGAATATTCATTGTCCACGTGAAATATCGTATGGCAAGCGGATAAGGTGGTGGCCAGGCGAAGCCTCATTCGTGCCGGTAACTTGATATCGTGACCCTATAGTAATAGCGTTAGATCACTGAAGGGTGCATAAGAAGCTTCCCTTTCCTCCCAATATATAAAATGATTTATAATTTCCAACTATAAAGTCAATATTTTATTTTTTATCATTTATCAAAAATTTGTTTCGTAATAAAAACTTGATTTCCTCCTCTTTGATTAAATTTTTTCATGATTTTTGTAACTGTTATTAACAAAGTGTAAAATCCACTTTGTTGATTGATTTCCGGTTTTAGTGATTAAAGAAAAAATTTTTTTCCCCCGGTTAAAATCGATTTTTACGGGAAATTAATAAAAGAAGGCGATTCTCCTTGTTTTGTAGAGAAAAAAAGCCTTTGGAAGTGTTTCGATCCGTTGAGAATTGTAAAAGTTAGGAAGAATTTAGTATTTGCTCGTAAACGGCGAGGTGCGCGCGCAGGTGATTCCTGATTGGAGCGCGCTCTTTATACCCTCTGATTGGCGCGCGCTTCTCTCGCTCGTAACTTTTACCGATCACAATCCACGAAATTGGTGTAAAAGACTTTTTTTCTCAGTTTTTCATTCAGATTCCGAATATGCTGGAGAAAAAGACGAAAAAGTGTCGAGAAAGGGTAAATTTTTTAATAACTTTTTTTTCAGGTCATCCACAACCACGATACAGGTGGTTCAAAGACGGACAACCACTAACGAACGAACTAACATCCGAACCTTATTATCGAATTAACATAACAAAGCGAGAGGACACTGGCGTTTACTACTGTGTCGCGACCAACGAAGTTGGTTCAATATTCAGCGAACGAATCTCATTCTCCGTGGCGTGTAAGAATTTTTTCTCTTCAAAAAACATTTATTTTAAATTTAAAACATATTTTCAGCATTAACCATTTATTTCTTAATGCAAAAAATATTATTATATTATTTGTAATATGATGCTTACAAATAAAAAAAAAATTTACATCATTACAAATAAGACAAAATAATTCCTTAATTCCAGATATGGGAATATTTGAGGATTTAACGGAAATTCCTTTAAGTGTGGAATCGGGAAATGCGGCAATTTTGCGATTGCCGCCCATTGAGAGTAATCCAACTCCAGAAGTTAGTTGGTCGAGTTCTGATGGTACAATTCCTTACACCATAAAATATGCGACCGCACAACAAATGCTGATAATTCTCAATGCGTCCGAAGAGGATGAGGGTTCCTACAGGTCATTATTTGCTATATTTAATTGCTCTAGTAGTTTATTTTTTCTTACTTTCTAATTTGCATAAATGAAGGGAATTTTTTAACTCGTGTAAATTAAGAGGAAAAGTAATTTTCTTTTAGTCAAGATTTGATAATTATGGAAGGAAACTGAAAGAAGAGGGTTTAAGAAATAAAAAAGTCTTTGGAACGATTTTAATTCGTTGAAAAGTGTCCGAGTTACGGGTGTTTATAAATCCGCTCCAGTGGGAAGAAGGCTGCGCGCGCAGGCGACGCCTGATTGGAGCGCGGTCTTTCGCTCTCTCCCATTGGCGCGCGTTTCTCTTCGCTTATAACTTCTTTGAATCGAGACCAAAAAAATTACTTCAAAAGACTTTTTTTCTTGTTTTTACCCGTGGATTTCATTTTCGTCTATAGTTTTACGTAATTTTCGGTTCTTCTTCTCCTTTTTTGTACTTTATTTGCGTATTTTCCTTCCTTCGTGTATTTTTTCACTTTCTATATTAGTTCTTTTGTTTTTTTTGTGTATTTTTTTCCGTCTGTATTTTCTTCTACATTTTTTTCTGTATTTCTTTGTTGTATTTATTTTTTTTTATTTCTTTTTTTACCGTTTTTTAATATTTTTTTTTCATGTATTTTATTTCCTTCTCTATTTTTTTGCTTTCGGGTTTTTCTATTCTTTCTTTTCGCTAAAATAAAAAATACAAAAAAAAGGTTTTCTTAGTAAAAAAAAATAAAAATATTTAAAAGAAAAAATTGGGAGAATTAAGTGAAAATAAAAAATTTTTAATACAGAGCTAAAGCGATAAATACTCAAGTGGCAAAGGAGGAAATTAGTCCCTTCTTCAAGTTGAGAGTTACGGGAGATTCAAATGCCGAGGTGCCGCCAACGATAATTGTGAGGCCACAGGATACGAAAATTATTAAAGACCAGGGCGTGACATTTCTCCACTGTATCGCAAATTCAAGGTACGAAAATAAATTATTATGTAAACATATTTTTTATTCAGACCATATATTTTTTTTACTTTTTTTATTTTTTTTTATTTTTTTTTTAATTTTTTATTTATTTATTTAATAAACATAACGGGACATGCACTTTCGTATAAAAATACTCCTAAATCTAACATGAACAATAAAATTATTATATTTAAATATTTTTAATTAAAAATTTTTTTTTTCTTTTTTTTTACTTTTATTATTTAACTCTTTTATTTTTTACAAGTTATTATTTAGGATTGTTATTAAAATTTATATCCAGTTTACCGTTTGTTTCCTCATTTTAATGTTTTTGTCTTTCTTTTCATTTTTTTTTTTTTTTTTTTTTTTTTTTTTTTTAATGTTTAATAATGGAAAACGTTCATTTTGTGCAGGTATCTCCACGAATTGAGAACTTTATGGACGAAGGATGACATTCCAATTGAAAATACAAGAATCTCGTATCAATTTGACGATCTTTGGAACCGGACTTTAATACTCAAGTCAGCGAATTTGACCTATACGGGAATTTACACTTGTCACGTTGATCTGCGAAGTGGAGGGTTCCCCACGATTATTGCCAACGCCAGTATTGAAGTTTATGGTAAAGTTTCGTTTATTAAAAAATAAGAGAAAAAAGAATTACCGGAACTAAGGGAAAAAAAATTTTTACTATTAAATTTTTTTTTGTTTTTTTCTTCTGGATTTTAAATATTTTGATCCATTCATCAACTTTTTATAAGTACATTTTTATTATTTAATTCAATGAATAAATAATAAATAAAATTAAATAACAATTTTCTTTGCAATTCTTGCTCAAAAAAAAAAAAAAAAAAAAATTAATAAAACAGAGATAAGACATTATACAAAGTGGTTAAAATAAAAATATTTTGTTTTTAAAGAAAAACCTTCGTTTATAAACGAACTGAAACGGGAGACAATTAGTGAATACGGATCGACTGTAATTCTTCCCTGTGAAGCCGAAGGAGTTCCTTTGCCAAAAATTAGCTGGTATCGAAATGCGGAATCAGTCGATCATTTGTTTGGCTCCAGGTAAGCAAAAGAATAAAGAAATAAAAGAAAAAAAATTTCAAAATTAAAGGAAAAAAGTTCTAAACTAAAAAGAAAAAAAATTTTAAACTAAAAAGAAATAAATTCTAAACTAAAAGGAAAAAAATAAATAAGAAACATTAATAAACGACGTAATAAATAAAAATATTACTATAGAAATTAAAAATTCTAGAAAAAAATAGAAATAAAAATAGAAATGTTTCTAGAAAAAATAATAGAATAAAAATATTTTTAAAGAAAATAAAAATAATAAAATAAAATTTTGTTCTATACAGGAGAAAAGTAGAAATATTTCTAAAGGAGGAAAAATGAAACAATATTTTCTATAAAAATAAAATAAAAATGTGTATAAAAATATTTTTTTTTAATTTTAGATACAATTTGGAGGAAGACGGATCATTGACAATTAAAAAATTAACAATGGAAGATTCGGGAATGTTTCAATGTCTCGCGTCAAATCAGGCTGGCGAGGCTTCAAGTTACACGTGGATCAGAGCAAAAAGTAAGCAAAAAAAAATATTTTTATTTTAAACAAAATATTAACTTTTTAAAAACTAACTTAAGTAACCCCAAAAAAAATGTTATATCATTAAAAAAAATTTTTAATCACAATAATGGTTGTAAAAATGTACATTTAATTTCATAATTTTGTTTTTTTCTAATTCATTTTCACAATAAAATATTTTTTTTCATAAAATTAATTTATTTTCACACTAAAAGTAAATATTTTTTAAAAATAAATTTATTTCTACACTAAAAGTAAAATATTTTTATAAAATAAATTTATTTTCACACTAATAGTAAATATTTTTTATAAAATAAGTTTATTTTTACACTAAAAGTAAAATATTTTTGTTGAAAAAGAAGAATAAAATGCTAAAAAAAATATTTTCATAAAACTCTGTATAAAATAGAGGAAATTTAAATAAATAAAAATATTAAAATTCAAAAATGTAGGAAAATACGAAAAAATTGGGAAAAAATACTAAAAATAAATATTTTTATATAAAATAATTTATTTACAGTAAAAAGAAAATATTTTAATAAAATCAATTTTTTGTTACACTGAGAGTGGAATATTTTTATAAAACAAATTTACTTTTAAAATTTGAAATAAAAAAAATGTTATTGTCGAAAAAAGCAAAAAGAAAAATACAAAATAAAAAAATTGTTCATGTTTGGAAATGTTGATGATTAATTTTTCTATCGGGACAGAGAGTGAAAAAGCTGAAAGCTCAATGAGGAACAGAGTGAGCCGATGGGCGGCTGGCTACAATGTAGTCAGAGTTCGTCAATCTGATCATCGATTTTTGTTTTCTCAATATCCAGACAGTAAGAATTTATCAATGAAATACAATTTTAGGCAGAAAAAAAATGAGAAAATATTCACAAAATATAGTTTTGCAATTTTTTTGTTTCTATATTTATTTTATAGAACTAGTTTAGAGAATGAATTTGTAATTTTTTTTTGTTTTTAATTTTCTTTTTATTTCACTTTATCTTATTCTCTTTTTTTTGTTATATTTAATTTTGTTTCTTTTGTTTTATAAAGTTTTATTATTTTTTTTTATTGTTATATTTGATTTTATCTTATTTGGAAAAAATGGTTTCTTTTTTATTTATTTGTATTCATTAAATTGTTCAATTTTGTTTTATTATTATAAAAAAGGGCATTTTTTACTTATCTTGATTTTTGTAAGCCCGTTTACATTACTAAATAAATAAATAAATAAATTTTGTTATAATATTACTAAGATTAATATTTGGTATTGTTTTTTTTTTAATTTTCTGAAGTTAGTACTTTCCTTATACAAAAAAGCATTATATTTATTTATTATTTTTTTCATTCAAAGTTTTTTCTATCGATTAGTTTCTCATTTTTTTAGATTGTATTTTTAACTTATATATATTTTTTCGTTCTTTCATGTTTTTAAAACTATTTTTTCATATTTAAACAACACTTCTGCTTTGATTTGCCAATCACTCTGCTTTTCTGTTTTAAATTTATTTAGAACAAAAAAAGGAGAAAATTTGCAGTTCCATTTTTATTTTTTAATAGCTTTTTTCTCTATTTAAATGTATAGAACACCACATTTAATTATTTTAGATATTTATGAATAGAATAGAAGAGATGAGAGAAAGAGAGAGAGAGAAAAAATAGTAGATCACTCTTTTGAGAGCACGATACTTGTTTGGTGTGATTTTTTTTATAGTTTAGTTTTCCTTTTTTTGTTAATTTTTTTTTTTAGTTTAGAAAAACTAGTTCTTTGTAGTGTATTTTTATTTTCTTATATGTACGCACTTTACGATAATAAAAGTGATAAAAGAAAAAGGGGGAGAAAAATATTCTTTGAAGTATTTCTTTTTTTTCATTTTATTTATTTTATTTTTTTTTGAGAAAAGAATATTCAGGAAAAAAATATTCGGAAAATTATTTTCCACTTCAGTATTTCTATTTTTTCCATTTAATTTCGTTTTAATTTTTTATTTAATAGTTCATTTTAATCAATTAAATTACTTTAATTTCTTTCTATTTTCAATCACGTGGAATTTATTTTTTTTTCACTCTGTATTAAAATTTAATTCAGAGTGGAAAATTTAAAATTTCTGAAAGAAAATTAAAAAAAAACTACAAAATAATTATTGGTTTATTTAATAAAAAAATGATTATTTTGTAGTTTTTTTCATTACGTCTTCAATTTTATTTCTTTATTGTTTTATTATTTTTTTAAAATTATTTCATCGTTTTTATTATCAAATTAAAATTGAAAAATTGAATAAATAAATAAGTAAATTATTATTATTATGTTTGTATTATTATCATTATTTTTATTTATCATCATTAAAAATATAGTGATAATGATTTTTTTTTGAGTTGTAAAAATTGCAAAAGGTTTTTTTTAATGTTTAATTCTTTTTTTAAATATCAATAATTAAATTTTCTTTTATAGGAAAATTTTAAATTCAATTTTTTATTTTTATAGGTGCAGCAAAAAAATGTTATTTTATTTCATTTTCTGTTTGTTTTGCATGAAATTTCAATATTTGCATGTTTATGTCAATAAAAAAAAGTTGAATTCATTTTTGAAAATGAATTTTTTCTTATTCATTTTTTGTTCTCTCTGTTTTTTTAGCTTCTGTTCCTGTAATGGATTTGGGACCACAAAATTCGACAGTTTTGGATGGAAAAGATGTGACGATCACTTGCCGAGCAATTGCGGCACCAGTTCCCAATATCACCTGGTTTTATAATGGTATAGTTAATTTTTTCCCTATTTTATCATTTTAGAATGATATTTAGAAATCAATTTTCAAAAAATTTATTTTCTTTGTATTTTTTTCTTTCTTTTTTGCTTTCAAAAGCAGTTTGGACAAATTTAACAAAATTTAAATTGATTTCGATTCAGATTCGTTCCCAGTGGAAATTGCAGGAAGAGTTCAACTGATGGAAAATGGTGATTTACTTATAACAGCCGTGAAAGCAAACGACGCCGGAAAATACACTTGTTATCGAGCGAATGAAGCTGGATCTGTGAATGGTTCCGCGTTTCTATCAGTTTTAGGTAAAATTAAAAAAAAAATTTGCTTTAGTCGATGAATGACACAAATTAGAAGGATAATTTTTTTTCATTAGATTTATTTACAATATTTATATTTTGTCCTTTATTTATTCCTTTTTGGTTTTGGAATTATTTTTCAGTTCGTACACGAATTTTACAACCACCGGCGGATATATCAGTGACTCTTAGTGACACAGCGGAACTTCAGTGCAAGGTTTCCAACGATCCAAGTGTTAAATATGATATCGCATGGTTCCACAATTCACAGTAAGTTATTAACAATCCCTCATTTCCTGTCTTTAGAAAAGCAAAAATTAAATAAAGAAGAAAAAAACTTTTGTTACGCAAACAAAATAAAAGAAAATCTCTCGATTTGTCATTTTTTACAATTTAAAATTTAATAAAACTTCTGTTTTCTAGGAAAAAAATTTTTATTATATTTAATGATGAATAATATACATAACGAATTAAACATTCGTTTAGAAACAACTATGGTAACTAAGAAAATTTAGTTATTTAAAAAAATGCCATAGAAATACAATAAACAATTTTTTTTATAAATCTCTTTGCAATAATTCAATTGCTTTCATAAATAAGGAATTTTTTTTAACAAAAATTTAATTATTTTCATAAATAAGGAAAAATATCGAAATATTTCTTTAAAATAAGTCAAAAGAATTAATTTATTTCAAATTTTGCTGATAAAATTCTTTATGAGAATTTTTATAATTTTAAGAAACATTTACTTATTTATAATAATTATAAATTTTGAAACAATTCTGACAAAATTCCAATTTTCTTCATAAAAACAATAAAATTCTTATCCTAAATTCAATTATTTAAAAAAAATTTAATAAAATATTTGTCAAAATATCAATTATTTTTGAAAGATTTCTTGAATTTAATGATTTTTAATTTTTTTTAATTACAAATTTAAGTAATTTTTTCTAAAATTCAAATTATTTTTAATATAGCTTTATTAAAATGCTTCGACAAAAATTAAGTATTTTAAAGAATATTGACGAAATTTTTTATGAGAATTAAATTTCAAGATACATTCAATTATTTAATAAATTATTTATTTTTGTATTTAAATACTTGAATTCTTGTAGAATTTTCTAATAAAAATTGATTCAAAAATGAATTTCAGTTAAAATTTTTGAAATAGATTTGAATATTAAAATCATAATGTGAATTTTTAAAAATAATTTAATTTTGAAAAGGTTTTAAATTAAAATTTTTGAAATAGATTTGAATATTAAAATCATAATGTGAATTTTTAAATATAATTTAATTTTGAAAAGGTTTTAAATTAAAATTTTTAAAAATATGAATTTTTCCTACTTTTAACTTACAATTCTGTGTGGAAATAATTTTTTTGTAAAGTTTAATTGAAATTTTTTCAAATTTTTAAAAATTTTTGTTTTCTACTATGTATTTAATTGGATAATTTAATTTGGAAAAGGTTTTTAATTAAAATCTTTGAAATTTTTGTTTTTTTCACACTGACAATTCTGTGGAAATAATTTTTTTTCGTAAAGTTTAATTGGAATTTTTTCAAATTATTCGAAGTTTTTCTTTTCTAATATGTATTTCATTGAAAAATTTTCTAATAGTCGAAATTTTACGTAAAATTGAAATGTAAAGAAATTGATTTAAAAATTCTTAAAAAGAACTTTTTCAAAAATTTATTACAAAAATACTTAATTTAGAGAATAAATTTGTGTTGAAAATTGTAGAAAATAATAATTGGATGGAAATTATGAAAATAATTTTGAAGAAGTTACAGTAAGAATATTTCTTATAATATATAATAACTTTGTAACTCAATTATTTTTGGTTATTAGAAGTTTAATTTCAAAAAGGTTTCAATTTGAATGTTTGGAAAATATCCTAATTTCCTTGAAAGAAATAATAGTCAAATATACTTATTTAAAAAAGAAGTTATCAATGTTTTGGAATAATTTTACAATTAAAGAAACGTAACGGAAGATTTTTAAAAAATAAAATTTCTTCCCTTAATTCCAGAAAATTATAAAAAATTTTAATTTCATTTTCAATTAAACTTTGTATTTGAGAATTATAGAACTTATGAATATTTTTTTTCTTTATTTGTAAAAGAATTCGAATTTTATTAATGACTGATTATTAATTATTAACTAATTATTGTAATTAAGAAATAGAAATAATGCTAATGAAAAAAAAAATGTTTCGAATTTCGAAAATGGTAAACTTATTATCAAAGATCGAGAATTTCTTTTTTTCGAAAACATATAAATTGCCCTCGAATTTTTTTCTTTAACTTTGAAATAAATTTTGAGAATAAACCCTCAAGTTTGGAATTAAAAAAAAATCCCCCTTTTTTATTTTCAGACTTATCAACACGCGATCGAGTCAACGAGTGAAAATGCGTGACGATGGAACTTTGGAGATATTCTCGGTGCGTGCATCTGATGTTGGTGAATACACGTGTTCAGTGATATCGCCAGGTGGCAATGAATCGCGAACTGCACGTCTCAGTGTCATTGAATTGCCATTTGCGCCAATTAATGTGATGGCACAAAGAGCCGAGGGAATTTCACTGCGTTCAATAAATGTCTCCTGGGTACCGGGTTTCGATGGGAATAGTCAAATAAAACGTTTCAGCGTTCAACGTTGCGAGGTCCATGAATTGGGACCAATTCCCGATTTATCGCCAAATTGGGTGCGCGAAATGACGAATATCTCGGCACAAACCAACTGGATTTTATTGCACAATCTGAAGGCAGCGTCGTCCTATCAATTTCGTGTGAGCGCCGAAAATGACGTTGGCGAGGGGCCATTTTCAGAGCCTAGCAATGTTGTCGTCCTGCCGCAAGAACGTGAGTCATTTACTTTTTCTCCTTTTTTTTTGTCTATCTTTACTTTTGTTCTGATTAAAAAGTAATGTTTTAATTTTACTTTCTTTTCTAAACATTTAGAAGAAAATTTAGAAAAATTGGTAGTTTTGTTGCTTTTCTTTAGTTTAGAAAATTAATTCGAATTCGTTTGCATTAGCGCCTTCGGGACCACCGTCGGGATTCGTTGGCTCGGCGCGATCTTCATCGGAAATAATAACCCAGTGGCAACTTCCGGCCGAAGAACACAGAAACGGACACATTTTGGGATTTATTTTACGCTACAAACTCTATGGTTACAATATAACACCGTGGACAATTCAAAATATCACGAATCAAGAGCAGAGGAATTTCCTCATCACGGATCTCATCACGTGGAAAGATTATGACGTTCAAATTGCCGCCTACAATGATAAGGGCGTTGGTGTCTTCACCGAGGGTCTGAAAATTAAAACCAAAGAAGGCGGTGAGTAATTAATTAATATCTCCTTCGAGAAAAAGTAACTTCTTTTTTTTGGAAAATTTTTTTAATTTTTCTTTCTTTCTTTTTGATTTTAGTGCCAGAAGCGCCGCCAACGAATATAAAAGTAAAAGCGTTGAATTCAACGTCAGTGGGCGTATCGTGGACGCCGCCAAATCCACAGAAAATCAACGGCATCAATCAGGGCTACAAATTACAGGCGTGGATCGGTGGGAATTTTAGCGACGATAATGAATACAAGGCAATAACTGTTGAGCCAAATTTATTTAATCCGCTGGCGGAGCAGGCTGCCGTTATTTCCGATCTCAAAAAATATACAAAGTACAACGTGACTGTTTTGTGTTTCACTAATCCGGGCGATGGCGAGCGGAGCAATGCCGTTGAGATACGTACCAGTGAGGATGGTACGTGCAAATAATAATAAATAAAAACAGCAAAAAAAATTAAGCAAACAAAACGAAAGTTTTTTTATACTAAAAAAAGAAAAACAATCGAAAAATATTATTTTATTTTATAATAAAATATTTATTTATAATTATCAAAATTTTTGAAAATAAATTTATTGCTTTCGTAGAATTTTCATAAAACTTTTGAAAATAATCACAATTTTTGAATAATTAATTTATACTCAAAGAAATAAAAGTAAAATAATTAAAATCGTGTAAAAAATTTTTCAATTTATGATAATAATTGAATTCTTGCATCGAATTTTATTAAATTTCTTGATAATAATTGAATTCTTGCATCGAATTTTATTAAATTTCTTGATAAAATTAAATTATTTTCGAATTTTTAAATTTAAAAGAAGAAGAAAGAAAATTTAAAAGAATAATTCAATTATTTCGTAAAAATTAAATTCAAATTTTAATAAAAATCATTTAATTCTTACGATGATTTTTGTAATTTATGCGAAAGTGAATAAATTTATTTTTAATACGAAAGTTATCAAAATTTTCGAATATAATTTCTTTTACAGAGTTTTCTGAAAACAATTTAAATACTTAACAATTGATTTTTCTTTCGAAAAATATTCCTGAAAATTAAATAATTCAAATAATTGAATTTCTTTTAAAAAAAATTTAATTATTTACTATATTAATTGAATTTTATTAATTTTTCTCTCTAAAATAATTGAAAATTCTACTCAATTATTGGAAAACAAAAATAAATAATTGTTTCTTTTTTAAAATATAATTCTTGTAAATAAGAATTTTATCAAAAGTTTTAAAACATAATTATTTTCTTTCGAAGAAATTTCGTAGAATTAATTTAAAATTGTATTTTAAAAAATTGTATTGAAACAAATTTAAATTCTGTGGAAGATTTTATAATTTATGAAAATAATTAAATTCTTGCGTGAAATTTTATTAAATTTTCTCTTATAAAAATTCGATTTTTTAAACAACTTTATAAAAATTTTTATACACTTTTCTTCTTTTTAAAAATTTTTTTTGCATTTTTCTTTCCTAGTTTCGTTTTTTTTACATTTTAAAAACTTTCTTTCATTCCTTCTCCGTTTTTTAAATTGACTTAATTTCTATTTTCAACAGTTTTCTTTTGCTTTTTTTGCCATTAAAAGTCAATTTTTTAGGTAAATTGAAAATATCTGTTTTTCTAATTCCTTAAATTTACCTTTTTTTACCACAATTTTTAAATTCGGTTTTTAAATTTTATGTTCAATTTATAAAGACATAAATAAGAGTAGAATTTTAGACATTTTAAAGAGAATGGAAAATGAAGAAAAGAAAAGAAAAAATTCAAATCAATGAAAAAGAATTTTTGAATAGAAAGAAGAAAAATAAAAATGAATAGAAAACGGAAGGAACTTGGGGGAAAATATTTTTCTCCGAAACGAAGTAAATGAAAAATTCCATTTGAAAATAATGTAAACAATTTATTTTCAGTTCCCGGCGAAGTTGAGAATCTCCAGTTTCTAAATATCAGCGATCGAGCATTAACAGTAAAGTGGAATTCGCCGAAAGAAATAAACGGAATTCTTGTTGCCTATCAATTGAAATATATGATTAAAGATTTGCCGGGATCATTGCGAGTTGAAAATTTAACGTCCGAAATTCATTCCGTGAAAGTTGAACATCTACAGGTGAGTTTATTTTGTAAATATAACACTGCGTTTATAATACTTTTCTAATAAAAAATAAGTTGTTTATAAATTTTTTGCGGTTTCTATTTTAGGCAACGACTCACTATCGTTTCGAAATCGTCGCCTGGACATCGAAAGGCCCTGGAAAATCGAGTATTGCAATTATTCAATCGGGAATCGAACCCGTTTTGCCCGAGCCACCGACGAAATTGGCTTTATCGAATATCGACGCATTTTCCGTTGTTTTGCAATTTACGCCCGGATTTAATGGCAATTCTTCTATTACAAAATGGACAATTCAAGTGAGTTTCCTTTATTTTAAATGTCTATTTATTTTATTATTTATACCTGTAAATTTTTTTTTGCTATTTAAAAGAAAATGCGACTTTTTCTTCAAAGTATTGCAACAAAATACATTTTTTCTTATAAAATGATAATTATTTAAAATTTTCTACTGCAAGAAAAATAACTAATAGACATATTTATCAAAAAATTATTTTTTACTAATTTTTCTAATGAACTTTATGGAAACATAGAATTAGAAAGAAAATCATTAAAATTTTGTAAAATTTAATAGAATTCATTTTTCTGAAATTTAAATTCATTCTTTTTTCAAGTATTTAACATTTTCAAATAACAAAAATTTTTGTAGAAGTTTAATAATTTTTAAAATAATATTAAATTCGCAAAAAAATTTTAATTCTTAAAAATTTAATAAAAAAATGTATTTTTGTTAAAACTCTCCAACAGTAAATTTTTTAAACGAAAATATAAAAAAAATGGAGCAAATTATTTTGTTTTCAAATATTTATTTCAATTTTCGTAATTTCGGATTCAAAATTTAGAAAACTTGGATTATTAACTAACTGACTAATTATAATTATTTTTTTTTTTTTTAATTTTTGTATTAAAATTCTTAACAGAAATTTTAGTTTCACAAATAATTTCAATTACATATTATTAAAAATTTGATAAAATTCTTCAAAAAAAATTCAATTATTTTGTTGGAAAATTTGAATAATTTTTTTATATGAGAATTCAAGTGTTTTCAATACAATTTAAATTAAATTTTTCGAAAAAATTCAATTATTTTGAAAAAATTGCAAAAAATTTTAATTAAATTCTTAGCAAGATTTAAATTATTTTCATAATTTATAAAACTTTTTTTGCAAGTATTCAATTATTTTAAAGGAATTTCCAAAAAAAGTATTCACTCGAATTCATTAATTTTTTAATTTAATACAATTTCTCAAAAGAATTTAATTGTTGTTTAAAATTTGATGACATTTTTTTGGAAGAAATCAAATATTTTATTCAAAAATTTTCTTGAATTCATGTCGAGAATTGAAGTTTTTTTATACAATTTTAATTAAATTGAAAAAATTTCTTGAAAAACTTTTATTATTTTTTAAGAATTTTAATTAATTTCTTAGCAAGATTTCAATTAATTTCATAATTTTTCAAATTTCTTTAACAAGAATTTAACTATTTTAAAGAATTTTAATAACACTATTAACAAAATTTCAGTTATTTTTAAAAATTTGGATAAAGTTATTTGCAATGGATTTTAAATATTTTTAATACTATTTCAATTAAATTTTATCGTGTTGAAAAATTTGGATAAATTTTTTTTTTAGAAGATTTCAATTATTTCTGATTCTCAAAATTAAAAAAGAAAAATTTTTTTAATTGATAACAATTCACAATTTTGATTTAATTATGTTTCGATAGTTTTTAATCGTGAAAGTATTGAATTAGAATTACATTCATTTTTAAAATTGTGTATTTTGGAAAAACATGGAAAATAATTGAAGTAAAGATGACGTTTATAGTAAAAAATTATAGAAAATAATTGAATTTTTAGACATTATTAAATTTCCCTAGGTTTTGGGAATTTGGAATTTTATTTTCAGATAAAAAACAGATAAGATTGTAGTTAAATATTTATTTAACAAAATTGTATTTTTAATCGACTAGAGCGACTGTTTTTCTTAAAAGTCTTAAAGATGATCCGTGGCCTGTTGTTTAATTATTTTTATTTATTTATAGACGACTTCTTTTAATGAATATTTTGATTTTATTTTCTATTATTATTAATGTTAAGAAGTTTGCGATTATTTTTTAATTTTTTCTTTTTTCGTTTTAGGCGCAAACGAGTCGCAATACGACGTGGCACACAATTGACGAAATCTCCGATCCTGACTACGATACAAATACAATAGACGTTCAGGGATTGACGCCATTTATGCAATATAAATTGCGATTAATTGCAAATAATGTTGTGGGAAGTTCACCACCTTCAGAGCCGACGAAGCAGTTTCAAACAATTCAAGCGCCGCCGTCGCATCCGCCGAGGAATGTCACCGTTCGTGCAATGAGCGCCACAGAATTACGAGTTCGATGGATCGTGAGTTTCTTTCTTTTCATCTAGTTTTCCATAAACAATTTTAAAGAAAATTTTATTAGTTTTTTTTTTACTGGGAAAAAATAATGAATTCTAAAAAAAATCTGTGAAAACAAAAGGACGGAAATTTTTTTGTTTTAATCTAATATTGAAATTTTTCTTTTTTCCTTCTACAGCCACTGCAGCAAATTGAATGGTACGGAAATCCAAGGGGTTACAATGTGACATATAAAGAATTACGAACAAATAAATCGAAAAGCATAAGCATTGACGATCACACGGCGAATTCTTATGTTTTGGAAAATATGGAGGAATTTGCGCTCTACGAAGTTGTGATGCAGGCATTTAATGATGTTGGCTCATCCACATCGAGTCCAAAGGCAATTGAAAGAACGAGAGAATCTGGTAAGGAGAAAATTTTGTTTTAGAAATTTTAGAAAAAGGGGAAGAAATAATAATTTTTTTGTTTTTATTCTGCAGTTCCGTCGATGGGACCGTTGAATGTTGTCGCAAACGCGACATCGTCGACGACAATTGTCGTTAAATGGGGCGACGTACCGACGAAAGATCAAAATGGACAAATCGAAGGTTTTAAAGTTTATTACGGCGCAAAGAGTCGCTCGCCGTTTCAATATAAAAATATTCCCAGCAATAGTACATTCACAACGACATTGACCGAATTGAGGAAATACGTGCAATATCATATTCAAGTTTTAGCCTACTCGAGATTGGGAGACGGCGCTTTGAGTGTTCCGCCAATTAGGGTGCAAACATTCGAAGATGGTGAGAATTTTGATTATTTTTTTTTTTTACTCTGTTGTTAATTATTTGTAATTTATTTTTTTTATCGTTATTCCTTTTTTCATTGTTTCATTTTATTCTTTTTTTTTTAAACAGTACCTGGTCCACCGTCGAATGTCTCGATTCCCGATGTTTCGTTATCAACGGCGAGAATTATTTGGGACACTCCCGAAGATCCAAATGGCGAAATACTCGCTTATAAAGTGATGTTTCATTTAAATAGTTCGAGCGAAAAACCATTTTCCAAAGAATTTCCCGCCTCGGAACGAACTTTCACGTAAGAATTTAATTTCACGGAGATTATAATTTTTTTAGTAAATTTGTTTTATTTTTAACTAAGCCAGAAATAATGTAAAAAAAAATTATCAATCTTTATTTTTATTAATATTTTTAGTGCCACGGAATTGCAAGCCGAGAAGTATTACATGTTCTCAGTGACGGCGCAGACACGATTGGGATGGGGTAAAACTGCCTATGCACTTGTTTTGACGACAAATAATCGAGAACGTCCTCAGCCGCCTTCAGTGCCGCAAGTCAGCAGATCGCAAGTTCAAAGTCGACAGATTACCTTCAATTGGATTCCAGGACGCGATGGCTTTGCTCCACTCAGGTGAGTAACGTACAATAACAAAGATTTCAATTAAAATTTAATAAAATTTCTCTTTTTCAGGAAAAAAATTTTATTAATATTTAATGATGAATAACAAATTAAAAAAATTTTTAAACATTCGTTTAAAAAAACAACTGTGGTCATGCAAAAAGAATTCAGTTCTTTAAAAATAATTTCTATTATTTTTTAAATATAAATAATAGAAAAATTTCCAAGAAATTCAAGTAGTAATACATTTTTTTTAAATATCTTCCTAATAATTCAATTATTTGCATGAATAATAATTTTTTTTTAGATTTCAATTAAAATTTCTATTATTTTTTATACAATTTCAATATCGAATTCTTTGAAAAATGTAATTATTCTTAGCTATTTTATTACAATTCAGCAAAAATTATTTATTAAAAAAATTTGTTGAATTAATTTTTTAAGAAACATTCAACCTATTGAATAAATTGATTACTTTTTTGTAAAAATAATTAAATACGATTTTTTAATGAAAATTAATTGAAAAGTAAATTCTAGTCAAAATTTGTCACAATAATTGAATACGTAAAGCATTATGGTCTGAATTTTTAAAAATAATTGAATTTTGATAACGTTAGTCAGATCTGAACTGTTTGCAGTTTGAGTTTAATTGGTTTTTTTGTTTCCCTTCGTTTCTAAATAATTTTTTTTTGAATGTTTCGAATTATATTGAATAATATAATTATATAATTATAATAATTAATATATTGAGAATCATTGATTTCATTCGAAGAATTAAAAAGAAAACTTGTGAAAATAATTTAAATTTTCGCTGAATTAATTTGGAATTATATTCAATATTAAAAATAATTGAAATCCATTTGAAAATTTTATAAAAATTCGGAAAAATAATTAAATTCGACAAATTTATCTTAAAATTTCTAAAAATTGAATTGTTTTGAAGAATAAATTAAAATTTTTTTCAGTAGTCGATTTTATAATAATTGTAATAAATACTTATAGATGTTATTAAATTTTATTAAAAACATTGATTGTAGTAAATTAAATTCTTTTGAACAAATTTCATATCAGTTTTTAGAAGTCAACGAATCTTTTCGATTTTATTAAAATTGTATATTGCAAATAATTGAATTCATATCATTTTTTTACATAATTTAATTCTTGCGAAGAATTTCACTATAAATAAAAATAATTGAATCGCTTCGAAGAATTTTATTAAAATTTGTACTTTTTAAATAATTGAATCGTTTCGAAGAATTTTATTAAAAATTTGTACTTTTAAAATAATCGAATCACTCCGAAGAATTTTATTAAAATTTGTACTTTTAAAATAATTGAATTCCTGCGTTGAATTTTTCTATTTATAAAAAGTAATTTAATTTTTCCGAAGAATTTCATTATTTATGAAATTGAATTCTTGAGAAGAATTTTTTTTTGAAATAGTTGAAAATAATTAACAATCATAATTAGTAAATTAGTTAATAACTGAATTTTTTAAATTCTGAATTTAAAATCGTTGAAAAATTGTAGAAGGTATTTGAAATTAAAAATTTGCAATTTGCGTGATAATGATAATATTACTGATTTCTGAATTTTAATTCTTCTATTTTCCATTTCATTGCGTAGATATTACACGATTCAAAAATCGGAAAATTCCGGACCATTCCAAACAATTCCGGAAAGAGTGAATCCATCGTTGACTTCCTATACGGCGAATAATTTGAAGCCATTCACGAATTATCAGTTTCGAATTCAAGCGACAAATGATATTGGACCTTCTGCGTGGAGCGCGGAATCGAGTCAGGTTCAAACATTGTCTGCAGGTTTGTTTAAATTTTTTTGAAACAAATGAATATTTTAATGGTACGAGAAATAATTTGGTAAATTCTTACAGCACCAGCTAAAGGTGTGACGGGATTGAAAGTCGTTCCAATCACAACAACTGGTATCGAAGTTTATTGGAATATGATTGAGGAAATTCATTGGAGCGGCGATCACAAGACTGGCGGCTATCGCGTTGTCTATCAAATTGTCTCCGATTTTCCAACTGCAATTCAAGCAACGCCCAAGGAAGATATTATGGGCATTAATGTGAGTTTAATGCGGGAAAATTAAAATTAAAACGAGAAAAAAGAAAGGAGAACAATTATTATTATAATAATAGTTATGGAATGAAATTAATAATAGTGAATGTTTTCTTTTTTGTAGCAAACAAAAATGACGTTGACCGATTTAACGGAGGACAAAAATTACGAGATTATTGTTGTGCCATTTAATTCAGAGGGTGAGGGCCCGCCGAGTCCTCCGGTGACGGTTTACGTCGGCGAAGCCGTACCAACCGGTGAGCCGCAACATTTGAACGCCGAATCAATTTCGTCGACTGAAGTTCTTCTTCATTGGAAACCGCCGCAGGCGAATATGCAAAATGGCGATTTACTCGGTTACAAGGTGAAGATTATTTTCTACTTCTATTTTTATTTACTTACAAGGTTACCACAGGTCAGGAAATTTAGGGAAAAGTCGGGGATTTTTAGTAAAAGTACTGGAAAAAATTGAATTTCAAAAATTCATGAAAAAACTCTAAATTTTGATGATTTTTGTTTGCCTTGCAAACTATAAAAATAACCACGAATTTTAATCCAAACCTTGAATTTTTTCTATTTCAGGACAATAATTTCTTTTTAAAGAACTATCATAAAATTATGTAATTAATAATTTTTACAATTTTCATAAATACTAGATTGATAAAAGAATTTTAGTTAAAAATACTAAAAAAATTTAATTTTCGAAAAGTTACAAATAATTACAGAAATTCAATTATTTTCAAAAGTAATAAAATTTTTTCGCAGAAATTCAATTATATTCAAAAATTAAAAAAAATTCTGGTCATTTCAATTATATCTTTAAAAATAAAAAAGTCTTCTCCAAGATTCAATTATGTTCAAAATTTTTTTTAAAAATTCTTGTCAAAATTTCAATTATTTTTATAAATAATACAATTCTTCTTCGAAATTCAACTATTTTTAAAACCTTTAATAAAATTCTTGTGAAAAATTTCACAGGAATTCAATAATTTACAAAATTTTTGATAAATTTCTTTTAAATAAACCAATTATTTTTATAAATTATAAAATTTTCACAGGAATTCAATTATTTAATATAAAAAAAATTCAAATAATTTTTCGATAAATATCAATTATTTAAAAAGAATTTTATAAAATTTGTCGCAAGAGTTCAGATATTGAAAAAAATTTAACAAAGTTCCTTTCAAGAATTCAATTATTTTTAAAAAATAGTAAAATTCTTCACCGAAATTCAATTATTATTATAAACTTGAATAAAATTCGTTGGAAGAATTAAATTATTTTCAAAAGTAATAAAATTCTTCGCAAAAATTCAATTATGTTCAAAAATTTATGTCAAAATTTCAATTATCTTTGTAAATAATAAAATTCTTCAATATTCAATTAATTTAAAAAAAAAATTTTAATTCTCGTCAAAATTTCAATTATTTTTATAAATAATTCAATTCTTCTTCGAAATTCAATTATTTTTAAAAACTTGAATGAAATTGTTGTTAAAATTTCACTTTAATTCAATAATTTATGAAGTTTTTAATAAATTTCTTTGAAATAATTCAATTATTTTCATAAATAATAAAATTTTCAAGTAAGTTCAATTATTTAATATTCAAAATTTTATAAATTTTTAAAAAAAAATATCAATTATTTAAAAAGATTTTTATAAAATTCGTCGTATGAATCAATTATTAAAAAAAAAATTTAACAAAGTTCTTTACAAGAATTTAATTATTTTTATAAATAATAAAATTCTTCACCGAAATTCAATTATTTTAGAAAAATTTTAGTAACATTGTTAAAAAATTTTTAAACTATTTTTATGAATAATAAAACTCATCGCAGGATTTTAATTAATTTTGGATACAATATTTTAATCAAATTCCTCGAAAAATGTAATTAATCTTAAAAATTTTATTAAAATTTGTCAAAAGAATTCAATTATTTTAAACCTTTGTTGATAAAATTCTTTATGAGAATTCAATTTTAACAAACATTCAATTATTCAATAAATGATTTATTTTTCAATTTAAATAATTGAATTTTTCTAGAATTTTCTAATAAAAATTGATTAAAAAATGAAATTACCGAATAATCGATTTATTTGTTTATGAAAATAATTGAATTATTGCAACGAATTTTTATTACAATTTTTTCAATTAATTGAATTTTAATGAGAAAATTTACTACTTTTAAAAATAATTGAATTCTTGCGAAGGATTTTATTAGGATTTTTGTAAATAATTAAATTTTTATTGAAAAATTTTATGGTTCTTTAAATTATAATAAAACATGAATTGTTGAGTTTCAAAAAGGTTTGAATTTGAATGTTCTGAAGAATTTTAATTCTTGTGGAAAAGTAATAATTAAATACTTCTTTAAAAATTTAGTTATTGATGTTTTTGAATAATTTTACAATTATAATGAAATTTGTAAATAAATTTAATAGACCACATTTTTTAGTATCTAATAATTTTTAGAGTGAATTAGAATATTTTTTACGGTCAGGGAAAAAGTGAGAATTTTGTCTGGAAATCAGGGAAAAGTCGGGGAAAAATAAAATTAAATATTTGTGGCAACCCTGGTTACTTATTTTTTTTCAGTATTTATAAAAAGATTTATCCGATTCTTGTTTGTCAAGAAGGCAATTTTGAATGTTTATGTAATTTTTCTTTTCTTTTACATTAAAAAAATTGTTTTTAAAAACAAATTTCAACGAAGTAAGAGAGTTTAAAAGTAGAAAAATACGAATCTTTTTGATTTGCATTTTTCTTTTTGCAGATTTTCTATCTCGTGACGGACTCGCCGCAAGCATTGGAGGGCGAACAAGAGGAGGAAATCGAAGTTGTTCCCGCTTCGTATTTAACGCACAGCCTCGTTTTTCTCGATAAATACACGCAATATCGAATTCAAGTACTGGCCTTTAATCCAGCTGGCGATGGACCAAGAACACCGCCAATAACAGTGAGAACGAAGCAAGATCTTCCTGGACCATGTTATAATTTACAATTCACCGAAATAACAATGACAAATCTTCGTGTCTCGTGGGATCCGCCGAAAATGCGCAACGGCGAAATTATCGGCTACATTGTCACTTACGAAACTGCCGAGCAAAATGATCGTTAGTTTTTTTCTCCCCTTATTCGAAAATTTAACTTTATTAACTTACAAATTTAAATATTTAGTCAATAAATATTTGAATATTATAAATATTTAAATAATTAAATATTTAAATATTATAAATATTTAAATAATTAAATATTTAAATATTATAAATATTTAAATAATTAAATATTTAAATATTTATTTTTCAAATATTCCTCTTGTATTAAAAAATTGCACTTTTCTTTTGCGTAGGTTTTAGCAAACAGGTGAAACAAAAAGTGACGGAAACGAGTTTATTGGTCCAGCCATTGGAGGAGGAAGTGACTTATACTTTTGTGGTGAGAGCGCAAACGATTGATTTTGGCCCGCCAATATCGGGAAATGTGACGACAGGTCCACAAGAAGGTTCGCCAATGGTTCCGAGTGAATTGGCCGTTTCGAAAACTGTCTCAAGTGTTGATCTTCAGTGGAAAAATGGCGCTTCTGGAAAGGGACCGATTTTAGGCTATTACATTGAAACGAGACGCAAAGGTAGAAATTGTTTTATTTTTCTCAAAAAAAAAGAAAAAAATTGAAAATTTTTTTAAAAATTGACAAAAGTTTTCTTAAACTTCAAAAAATTGAAAAAAATTTTCTTAAATTTAAAAAAATTGAAATACAAAATAATAATACTATTTAGGTGTTTAATAATACAATAAAATATTTTTTCTGTTCTTTATCAACTCGATTCAAGTCTCAGAAGAGTGGCAGCATTGTAAGTGTGATTTTTCGCACACTAAAATTATAATTGTTTGTCGCATGTTTTTGCTGTTTTTTTTTCGTTTCTCTTTTATTTTAGAATTTTTTTTAATGGCAAAATTTTTTAATCGCTTTTTTTCATTGTTTTTGTTATTTTCTTTATTTGCAAAATTTGCTTTCAATGTTATGAAGAGTTTTTGTTTTTGTAAAAAGCAAAGTCATTTTGTTTGTTCAGGAAATAATTTTCATTCGCTCTTCATTTTATTCGCTCCATTTTTTTTGATAATTTAAATTTTCATTATTTTGTAAATTAAAATATTGAAATCATTTAAACCTTAATTAATTACATTTAATTGCATCGTATTTTTGCTTTTTTTTAACATTATTTCGAATATTTTTCATTATTTTACACAACGATCATTACATTATTTTTAATTAATTAAATAATTATTTTATTTATTTATTTATAAATTTATTTATTTATTTATTTATTTATTTATAGTTCAATTAATTCGAATTCAGAAATTACGGCATTGATATGGAAATATTTTATTTTTCCGAAAAACAAATAAGGAGAAACTATTAATACTTTTTTTTATTATTTGACAAAAATATGTAAATTTTCAGTAAATCTTCCAATTCTTTTCATTTTTTAGTTTGGAAAATTTTTCGGATTTAATTTTAAAGGAGAAAAAAGTTGTATTTTCCCTTAAATCCAGTTTAGATTTTTATTTTTAGTTTACATTGTTTTTTTTTCATTTTATCCTGGAACAATTTTCGTTTTTGTTTTATATTTTTAATTTCCTTAAATTTAAATCTTGTGTTTCATTCTAGAAATTAAAAATCTCGAAATGTATATTAATTTCAGACTTGAATTTACTTTAATTTCAGACTTGTATTTACTTTAATTTCAGACTTGTATTTTATTTTAATTTCAGACCTGAATTTCATATTAAATTCAACAGCGAATTTTTATTAAAATTTCATTTTAACTTAAATTTTCATTTAAGCTTTCGAGTTGCAATCTTTTTTTGTTTCATTTTTGCAATTTTGTGCTTATTTAAATTCGTCAAATTTCATTTTATTCCAAATTTTAAATTTACTATACTTTAATTTAATTTTTATTACTTTTTATTATTTAATTATCATTTTTTAATTTTTCACTCTTGTTGATTTTACAAAAATTTACATTTTTTCTTTAATTTTCATATTTTACTCTTTCTTTTTTTTTAAATTTGTTCTTTATTTTTATTTCTGGAATATCATTTTTATCTAGTTTTTTTTTATTTTAATTTTCCATTTGCTTTTGAATTTGAAATTTTTGAAAATTGAATTTTTCCATTCGATTATTATTTTTCTTTGCAGCATTTTTATTGAAATAATTATTTATCATTTTCATTTTAAAAAGAAGCGAAAAATAACATAATTTGGAATTGAATTTTAAAAAATGTGATAAAATTTGTTTCTATTTATTAATTTTAGATGACACACGGTGGCAGACAATTGTGAAAAGCAGTAATGGACCATTAAATGACTACACAGTCTCCTATCAAAATTTACTGCCATCAACTTCATATTTATTCCGTATTATCGCTTACAATCGTTATGGAATCAGTTATCCTGCATATTCAAGCGAAACGGTAAATATTTTTCTTCATTTTTAGAATATTTATCATTTTAAACGTTAATTTGATAATATTTTAAAATTTAAATAATAGAATTTCCTACATAATTTCTTTTTATATATAATGAATAAAGAAATAATTTATTCTTTTATTTTGTGTAAAAAATACTGTGTCTGGTTTGAAATTAAGTCAAGAGGTTGAAATTTCTGTTTTTTGAAAAAAAAGTGTTTTATGGTTTTTTTCCCCTCTTGTTTCAGATACTCACACCGTCGAAATTATATTTAGAGTACGCTTACCTACAGCATAGACCATTCTATCGTCAAACGTGGTTTGTGGTGAGTTTAGCGTCAGGTTCAGTGATTGTCCTCGTTATGGTTGTCGCTGTTCTCTGCGTTAAGAGCAAGAGCTACAAATACAAACGTGAGTATTCTAAAAAAAAAGTAATTAATATAGATTCAAAACAAATTTAAAACAATATTTTATAAAATTCCAAAGTTGACGTTTTCAAATATTTTTTTAAATATAGACTTTATATTTTTAATTAATTATTTCGAATTTACTCAAAAAAATTAATCATTAATCATTAAATCATTAAAGTTTTTACTGTTTTTGTAAAAAAAATTTACTCCAAACATTCTGGTAAGATTTTATAAAGTTTACAGGTAAAATTTTAAAAAAAATTTCTTTCGTAAGGAATTTCAGCAAATTTTAGTAAATTCACGTAAAATGCAATAAATTTTGAAAGAATTTATGTTAATCCTCGTTTTGAAAAATGAATATTAATTATAGCAAAATAAACATTTGGAGTGGAAATTTCAGTTGAGTTAAATAAAGAAAATTTTATTACAAGTTTTGTTCAATTCTTTTTAAAGAATGTCTTTGAATTTTTTGTCGAATAATGGAGTTTCCTTAATAATTTTAATTATTAAGTGGAGTGAAAATTTTTTTTTTTTGAGTGAAAATTTCAGTTAAATAAAGAAAATTTTATTACAAGTTTTGTTAAATTTTAGTTTAAATTCTTTTTAAAGAATGTCTTTGAATTTTTTGTCAAATAATGGAGTTTCCTTAATAATTTTAATTAAACAGATTTTTAAAATAATTGAATTTTATTAAAATTGCATTAAAAATAATTTAATTTCTATCATGGATTTTACTATTTATAAACCTAATTGAATTATTGCGAAGAATTTTACTGTTTATAAAAATAATTTGAAATGTTTCGCAGAATTTATGGAAATTTTTAAGTAATAATGAAAAACTGTTGTGAAGAATTTTCTTAGAAATATTTGAAAATGAAATTTTTTCGAGAAATTCAAAATTAAAGTTGTTTTGAAGATTATTGAATTGTTTCGAAGAATTTATTAGAAATTATATGGATTTATGGATATTAAATGAAAAAAAATGGAAATATTAAAAAAAAATAATTTCAACTCTTTCGAGGAATTCACTTTAAAATTGTTTCGGTAAATAATTGAATTCCTGCAAAGAATTTTACTATTTTGAAAAATTCATTGAATTCTTGTGAAGAATTTTACTGTAAAAGAATAATTTAATTATTTCCAAGGAATTTATTAAAATTGTAGAAAAAAATGGAATTTTTGCGAAATGTGTTGGAACTTTTTTAACAAATTGAATTGTTTTAGAAGGATTTGTTAAAATTCGAATTCTTTCGTGAAATTTCATTGAAATTTTTGAAAATTTGAACAGTAGTAAATAATTATAAAAATAAAAATTTAACGATCCTTACGAGTCAATAATTATTATTATTATTGACTCGTAAGGATCGTTAAATTTTTATTTTTATAATAACTAATACGAACGAGTGATAAAATCATATTCCCACAGTAATAAATAATTTTGTACTTAAGTGACTTGCGTAAATTTTGATTATGAAGTTATTTAGAAAAATGTATGTTTGTAAATAGAAACATTTTAGATAATAAATAAGAGAAAGAAAAAATAAGGAATATTTAAAAAACTAATTAAATTTGAAATTTTTTGAAATTTGCAGAAGAGGCGCAAAAGGTCCTCGAGGAATCAATGGCAATGGACATTGACGATCGGCAATCGTCTGATCTTGAATTATATCGTTCGCGACAAACTGGCAGCGGACTGAACATTGGCAATGGCTGTGGAACATTGGGCAAACGTGGCACCCTATCGAGAAAGGCAATGCATCCACCGCCACCGGCCGCACTCTATGGCAAATCACCGCCACGACCATCGCCCGCTTCTGTTGCCTATCACAGCGACGAGGAGAGTCTCAAGGGCTACGACGAGAATCCCGATGACAGTAGTGTCACTGAGAAGCCCTCGGAAATAAGTTCCACCGATTCGCAAGCGTCCGAAAGTGAAAATGAATCGGTACAATCCGATCCGCATTCATTTGTCAATCATTATGCGAATGTTAATGATTCATTGCGACAATCGTGGAAGCGACAGAAACCAGTGAGAAATTATTCATCCTACACGGACTCTGAGCCCGAGGGCAGTGCTGTTGTTAGCTTAAATGGCGGTCAAATAATAATGAATAATATGGCGAGATCGCGTGCTCCACTTCCTGGTTTCTCTTCGTTTGTATGATAAATCTCAATTTTCCCCGAGAGGAGGAATTTTTGATTGTTTTCTTTTTTTTTTTTTTTACTTCATTATTAGACGCACGGAAGAAAAAAGATTTAAGGTAAATTTTTTTTTTCTATTTAAAAACAAAAGTCGAAAAAGTTAGAAATTGATAAAATTTACACTAATGAGACTGGGAAAAATTTATTTTAAAAAAAGCGCAAAATCCAAAGAGCAAAATAAAGTTTCACAATCTTTATTTTACTTGCTTTTCCTAAACTTTGATCGTAGGAAATTTCTAAAATTCCCACCAACGAAAATAGTGAATATTTATTTCAAAAAGTCGCAAAATTCGAAAGGAAAAGTTATTTTTTTCTAGGGAATAAAAATAGTAAAATGAATTGAGTTGATGGTAAAATTTTACTAAATTTTCCTAAAATTTACTCTTAGAAATTGACAAAATTTATAATAACGAAAATGGTTAAAAAATTAAAATTGATTTTAAAAAAGACCCAAAATTTCAAAGAGTAAATTTCCGACTGGAGTTAATTTTGGTGAAATTTGGTAAATTTTACTACAACTTACATGGAAAAAAGTGAAATAGTAAAATAAAATAAAATAAAAATTTATAAAAATAAAAAAAAATTGTTAAAAATCGGTGAAATTTGCTACAAAAAAACGTACAAATTTTTTTCCAGAATTTTTTCTCTTTAAAGAAAGAAGAAATTAACGAAAAACGTAAAAAATCGGTTTAGAAATTCTATTTCTAAAGTAAATATTACGAAATTTTACTAAAATACATTAAAAATTTGGAAATAGTAAAAGTTACTAAAAATGAGTTAAATTATTCAAAAATTGAAATTTTTCTATACGAATATGGTTAATTTTTTCAAGAAAAAGAGGGAAAAATACGTCAAAAAATTATTATTATAGTAAAATTTACTACATGATGTAAAATTTGTCGGAAAATTTATTTTTAAAATAGTAAAACTTTAAAGATTTTTAATTTTACTACGATTTTAATGATAATTTTTTCTAAAATTTAATAAATTGTACTAAAAATTAACAAAATGTCACGAAAAATATTGACACAAATTCAAAAGATTTATAACTGAAATTTTGTTTCGAAAATAGTAAAATAATTCATAAAAATTTTTATTTTACTAACATTAATGTCAATTCTTTTCAAAATTTACCGATTTTTTCAAAAATTTGCTGCATTTAAAAAAAAAATTTACAAATATTTGCAGAAATATAATTTAAATATTAAAATTCTTTTTATTAATAATCAAATTTTGTTTAATTTACTAAATTTTTCTAAAGTTTGCTAAAATTTCACTGAAACTTGTTAGGAAAGTAAGCAAAACAAAATTTTATGAAAATTTACAAGAAAACTAGAGTAAAATTTACCAAATTTTACAAAAATTGTAGAATTTAAACTTGAGTTTAACAGAAATGAATAAATTTTTTAAAGAATAAATTCCAGCACCAGTCGAGGTAAAATTTCACTAATTTTACTGAAATTTACCTCGAAGCTGGTGAAATTTTTCCCCTTGAAAATAAGTCAAAATTCAAAGAAATGCGGAGACATTTTAAAAGAGTAAATTTTACAACAGGCGAAGTAAATTTTACTAAATTTTTACTGCAGTTTACTTCGAGTCTGACAAAATTTACAATTTCAGAAATTTGTAAAAATAAGTATAATTTTTTCAGAGTAAATTTTACAACAGGCGAAGTTAATTTTACTAATTTTTACTAAAATTTACTTCGAGTCTGGTAAAATTTACCAATTCGGGAATTAGTAAAAATTTTAAAGAAATGCTCCGAATTTTAAAGAAATAGTAAAAAATTACTCTGAGAATTTGTAGAAAATTCCATTTATTTTTTTAAATAGCAAAAAATTACTTTATTCATTTAGTTTCCGTGCCCTGAAAAGAAAAATTTTATTAAAATCTTACTATTATCGAAAAATAGTAAAAATTATTCCCCTAAAATTACTAAATTATTATCAAAATAAATGTTTTCTGAAAGTATTTTTTATTATTTTTTTTTTCTTTAATTCGATTTTATATTCGAACGAAACTATTAAATTATTAATGGACGTTTTACAAGCTTATGAATTGATTAATATTTTTATTAAAAAATATTTGCTTTTAATGAAAATTTTGATTAATAATTATTATTATTTTCGATAATAATTCGATGGGAATAAATTTTTTTCGTCCAATTTAAATAAAAATGAAAAGAAACAAACCCTTTTTATTGTGATATCGACTTATTTATATATACAATTATATATATTATATAATATAATATAGAAAAAAAAGAGAAAAAAAACGCGATAGTTAGAAATAAAGTTCGTTTTTTCTTTTAAAACAATTCATTTCATAGAAAATGGAGATTAAAATGAAAAATAAAAATAAGCTCCTCGTGATTTAAGTTTTTTTTTCTGTGATCCGAGGATTTCACTCCCAATTTATTATTGCATTGCCGGCAATAAGTAATTAATTAATCAATTAATTAATTAACTAATTAATAAAACTCTGTATAGAAAAAAAAGTTTGATCTCGAAACTCCTTTTTCCTTCAGCTTAATTAATTAATATTATACGGGAAAAAGGATTTCTTTTCAAATAGTCGAAAAGTTGGAAGAAAACAAAAAAAAATGTCAATTTTTTTATTTTCTTGCAAATAACTAGCAATATTTGTATTATTATTATTTTTTTTGTACTTTACAATTTTTTGTACTTCTCTCGATGCCTAGTATTTTATATATATATGAAAAGAAAAATAAGAATAATTATTAATAATAAGAAAAACATGATCGACGCGTGTCATACTGTGAATAGTAATTATAGATAAAATATTTACGAAATATTAAATAGTAATTTTAGGACCAATGCGAAGATTATAGAAAAAGGCTGATTTAATATGAATATATTTATAGGATTTATATATTATTATTATTATGATAATAAATAGAAAAGTTAAAAAAAGTATTTCAGTTAAAAAGAACTGAAAAAAACGAATTTTTTTTGCGGTGAAGAAAAAATTGACTCGATTCTTAATGACAATTGCGATAATTATTTATTCAATAATTAATAAGTAGAATTATTATTTTAATTAATTAGAATAATTTTTTAAGTAATTTTAATTATTAATTATTGAATAATAATTAATTAGTAGAAAGAAAATCGAGTTTTCGAATAAAAGCATATCATATTTGGAAAAGAGTTCGAAAAGCAATTTATATAGCTGTTTGTAAAATATTGTAATTAGATTGTTTTTAAAGCAAAAAAAAAAAGAAATGAAAAATATTCTTTATTTCTTCCTCTGGTATTGTTTAAGAAAATCATTGTGTAATTATAAATATATTGACTATAGTGTGATATATAAGAGACAAAACACACAATAAGTGTACGAAAAATACACTGCCACAATTTACTGAAACTTAAGTTGATGATAACTTTTTTTTTGTAATTATTTATCAACAGGATAATTATTTTCTAAAGAATGTAGAAAAAGAAAATTTACAAAAAATGTTTGCGACTGAATTATTCGTCTCTTAAACAAAAAATACGCGTTTTCTAGCGTAAAAATGTCAGTGGGCGATGATGAGTGTCTGATAATAAAAAAAATGCATCTATTAATCTTAAGGATGTTGAAATTATTTATTGCGTACATAACCTCAAAAACTAAAAAGTGTTTTATTAAAATTATAAAAAGTGTGGAGGATAGAATTTATATTTCATTTAGTTTTTTAATGATCCGGGTTAAATTTTTAATTTAAACGAGTTCGAAAAGAAAAGAAAAGAAAATTATAAAATTATTTACGTTACCGACCATTGGAATTATTAAAAATGACCTTAAAATTATTTCGAATTTAGAAGAGATGGGAAAAAATTTATGTTCTTGATTTTCGGAGGAAAGTTAATTTTTCGTTTATGAAGATTTAATTTTATACTTTTTATTTTGAGGTTATGTATGGGGTTCGAACACCCTTAAGCATACTCGCTCATACTTATGTTTTTTGCACGTCTCGAATCTCTGCAAATCGTTTTTAACTCGATTTACAATGTTATTTGTATATTCCAACAGTTGTTTTACACATAGATTTTTAATAAAAAGAAAAAAGAAACAAAAAGAGCTTGTCTATATAGATTTAAAACAATATTAAATCAAGTATTTTCTCCCTCTTTTCAAAACGAATAACATAAGAATGTCTTTTTTTTACCTAATTTGCATATCTACTCCTTTCATATAAGGATTTCATTGTTGGGTTTTTCTTTCGAGCACCTCAACAGCTCAAGAAGAACACAATGTAAAAAATTGCAAAATATTTTATTTTCTATACACTTAGAGAAATTTAAAAAAAAACCCTTTGTCGCAATTAGATTAATAGATAAATTATGTACAAATTAGAATTGTCTCCCTTTTTAGCGAATAAGAATTTTTTAGACAAATTTTTTTTCACACTCCTGAAACCATTTTGCAAGAGATGGTGATTGTAATTTTAAATTTATCCGTTTGATGAGAGACCATACGGCCATGTCGATAATTGATGGTTCACTTTTATTTAAAAGCCAAGGGCCTTTCGTCAAATGTTCATTTAATCGTAAAATTGCCTTCTCCACTTGTCGCGTCGTTTCAAACATGGATGAATGGCAAAAATCTAAAATCGAATCAATTTGAGTTATTTCTTGAATTGATGAATTTGAATTCTCGTAGCAGTGACTTTTTACGGAACGACATAAATAACGTAGAAAATTCACTTCGCCGTCAATTGGGCATTTTGTTAGGCCGCAATTTAGTCTCACATCGGGAACTGCAAGTAGAAAATAAATAAAGTAAATTATCATTAATTAAAATTGTCAAAAATAAATTATCATTAAGAGAAAAAAAAGACAAATGTATAATTTTTTTTATATAAGTAGACAAATAATTTCATACCATCTTTCCATATTAATTTCAAATTTATGCAATTTTTTTGCGTATTATTTTCCTTATTATCATTTAATGAAAATTCCGGAACACGTTCATTGATAGACGAATGAGTGTGTGATTGAATTTGGAAAATGGAATCCTTCCAAATTTTCGTCAAGGCTAAAATTGAGAATGGAGGTTTCTTTGGATTTGCGCTTAGAATAATATCAACTGTCACTGGATTCTGCAAAAAGAATCAATAAAAATTCTCATTAGTTTAGTTTTCTAAGAGGAACACGGAAAATAAAAAAAATATTTTTTATAGAAAGTTCTAGTTACTTGTATTCGAATAAAAAGAAATAAGAAAACACGAACTTTATATAATTTTGAGGGTCAAGATCAAAGAACCGGTTTATAATTTTTTTAAACTCAAAATTCTTCCCTTAAAAAAAGTTTCAAAATTTTATTCTCTATTTCTATTCGAAGATTAAGGAAAAGTTTTTCAAAAAAAATTATGATTTGGGAAATTTAATTTCAATTTATTTGACTAATGATTTTTAGCTTAAAAAATGATAAATGATTCTTTGATCGAGTCCTTCGATTATTATTATTTTTATTATTATTATTATTTTAAAAAACTGACTTTAGATTTCTAAGATTAAACACAAATTTTTAATTAAGGTAAAAAAACACAAACAACTTTAAAATTCTTTGCAATCTTTGGAGCGCGTCACAAGTTGTTAAATTTTTGAAAAATAAATACAATGAAAATAAAAACAAATTTAATGATAGTGCGGGTTTTTAGCCCCTATATATCTTGAAATAAATAGCAATAAAAAAATGTAATGAAAGTAAAACGTTAATGTTTAGACGAAAATAGAATAAAAACAAAAAGACTAGAAATAAAAATGAAACAAGAAATAAAAAGAAATGGAACAAAAATAAAGATAGATAAAAATTTTAAAAATGAATAAAATAAACGGAGTGTAAAATTTTGAAAATACAATGAACAATATAAATAGAATGAAAAAAAATATATATTGGAAGTAAAATCGAGAATAAATAGTAAAATAAATAAAAAAAAGTGAATGAAATATAAAAATAAGATAATTTTCTGGAATTTATGTCTGCGACCAAAAGGTTCTAATTATGTGACGAGCGCCTTGGGCGTTTTAGTATGAATTTCTTCATTTTTGAAAATAATTTTATACTTTAAACAACAGAGCATCGAATCCCTTGATTGCGAGCATTTTAGTATGAATTTCTTCATTTTTGAAAATAATTTTATACTTCAAACAACAGAGCATCGAATCTCTTGATTTCGAGCTTTTTAGCGTGAATTTCTTCATTTTTGAAAATAATTTTATACTTTAAACAACAGAGCATCGAATCACTTGATTTCGAGCTTTTTATTATGAATTCCTTCATTTTTGAAAATAATTTTATACTTTAAACAACAGAGCATCGAATCACTTGATTTCGAGCGAGAATAAGTTGAAAATTTTATTTCCAACGAAAAATGTCTAAAGACATTAACATCGACTATTTCAAAGTCTATAACGATGGGTATATAAAATTATATACACCAATAAAATTCAAATTGAATATTCTGTATTCTAAATTGAATCTTACGTGAACAGTGTGAACTGTTGATGTTTTTGTCATTGAATTTGATTGTTTCAATACATCGCGAAAGATAGCGACTTGTTGCTTAAATTCTGCCAATTGAGATAAAATTTTCTCCTGTCGCGCCTCCAAAATATTCAATTCCGAACAATTTTCCTGCAAAAAAAAAAAACACAACAGATTATTATGATTATTTTCGAGAATTATCAATTTTTCAATTTTTAATTTTAAACATTTGTTTTCGAAATTATGTTTCAAATGTGAATTTTAAAATTGAGCTACGAAAATAAAATTTTAACTTTAATTTTGAAAGTAAATTTAAAATTGAAGTTTGCTTTAGTTAATTTAAAAATTCACTTTCAAAATTCATGTTTGAAATTAAGTTTCGAGAGTAAATTTAAAAATTTCCTTCTGAAATTCAATTTGAAAATTAATTTCTAAAATTAAGTTTCAAAATCAAGTTTCAAAACTAAATTTTTAAATTAAGTTCCGAAATAAAAAATTTAATTTTTGAAATTTAGTTTTGAAACCTAATTTCCTAAGTGGATTTTAAAATTTAATATAAAAAAAACTGAATTTCAAAAGTAAATAGAATTAATTTTCAAAAAGAAATTTTATAGTTGAATTTCGAAAGGCAAATTTAAAATTTATTCAATAATAAAAATGTACAGAATATTCTAATATTATTTTCCATTTTAATTTTTACCGGGCGTTACTTTTGTTATTTTCAGAAACTTAACCAAAGAATAAAAGACAAAAATACAATATATATAACCAAAAAGAAAGAAAAAAAAACAAAGACAAACTGTAAGTAACATTTTCCATATACATATATTTTTCTCATTTACGTCATCACAAAAAAAAGTTTCTCCCTTCGATTCTTTTTTTCAATACAACAAAAAATTTTCACGTTGTAAAAAAACTCTTTTTTTTACTTCTTTTCCCTTTTCCCCATCATCATCATCATCATCATCATCGAAACAAGAAACGATTGTGTCAGATTAGTTTAGTTAGTGTGAAAAATTTTCCCAAAGCAGAAAGAACAGTGACTCCTCTTTCAGTCGTTATAAAAGGAAGCGGAAATTTTTACACGAAATAAAGCAAAAACCTTAATATATTCCACACGGCGAACAAAATGGAAAAACACGTGAGTAAAAGTTATATTTTTCTTTTTAAACAGAAAACAATTTAGTTAAGAAAAGAATGAACGTGAAAAAGAGAAAGAAAAAAATGGAAAAAAATTATAAAACTTTATAGTAACTGAAAAAAAACCTTTAAAAGTTTTGTAACCTGCTCTTTAATTTCTGTGACAATTGTGTCCTCGTTGGATGAATGGACGACGTCGTCGTTGGCGATTATTTTATGTTGAATCTCGTGAATATTGTTCATTTCGTACATCACATTTTTTTCCATTTTTAAATTAATTTCCGACATTATTGGCTTTAATGTGTACATTGCGACTGGACCGCTCATTTTTTCCGTACTTTTTTTTTTAAACTTTAATTTAAAATCTTTTTTTGTTCGATAAGAGCGAGAGAGACAGAGAGAGAAAAGACGTCTTCGATTTTTCGAAGAATTTCAAGTGTCGGCCATTTTCTTTGGTTGGAATTTCGCCGACGAGGGGTGAGCGAGGGAGGGGGAAACCTAGCGGCGAATTCGGGAAAACTTTTCGAATTTTCTTTAAATTATATTTTTTATTCATTGAAGGCATTTTTTTATAATTTCCAATTTTTCTCTTCTACATCTCTAATATTACAATTTTTCCATTTTATCGTACAAAGAATTATCTGGAAATTACTTTCAGACATTCGGGAATATTCGAAAATAAACCGAAACAAAAAATAAAGAAAGTCAAGTTTGATAAAAAAGTGTTAGAAAAATCGAATTTAATCAAAATTGAGAAAAAATATTCGAAAATAGTGAAAAACAACTCGGAAATTGGAAGAAATAATATTCTTGAATTCGAAATTTCGCGCCTTGTATTCTCGTCCAATCGCACGCGTCCCCTAAACGAAAACCAACGCCATTGGTCCGCATGGCCAGTGCAAACTTCTAGAATAAAAAAAAAATTTATCGCGCCATCTAATGTCAATTTACATTCAAAAATAATTCGCCACAATTTGCCTCTGAAAATAATTCAAAAACCATTTTTTTCTTTTTTGGTTTTTAATAAACAATATTTTAAAAGTTAAAATTTTTATCATTGCCTCATCCGGCAACACTGTTTCCAATCACCTCGCAGTTCAATTTAGTAACAAATAACAATTCCTAAAATTTACTTCAAACTAATTTAATAAATCACCAATAATTTTCCATTTTATTAAAAGTCATATTTTCATCGAAATTTCGTGAAATTGCATTAAAAGGGAAATTTATCATTATCACTCCTAATAATTAGGCGGAAAAGACGATACCTCTAATTGAATATGGCGGTTATATTCGGTAGTCACGTGATCAACAAGTGTGTGCAACGTTACGATTGGAAAATGACAAAACAATTGAAATTTCACAAAACACCAAAGAAATTATCCTTACTATTTTAATTTTTAGGTGAAATTTTATTTTTTCGGGGAAAAATAATAAAGAATGGAGAATTTATTTTTTCTATCAAACAAATGGTTTACAAGCGACGGTTTAAATTCAACATTCCAAAGTTGGTAGCACTCGCGCTTCATCTCGAAAATCAAAATGGCGTCTCTTCACTAGCAAAGTGCCAGTTGCTCATTAATTTACAAGCACAAAATTATCCCCATTTCACAATTTCAAGAAAAATTCAAGTGAATATTGTGAATAATTCGTGTAAATTCAATAAGTTAACAATACAAATGTGTTGTCGGGACATAGTGTTTCGATTATTTTCCCCAAAAGAACAGTGAAAATGTATAGAGAGTGTGAAAAAAAAAATTCCCGAAAGTGCTGTCCTCTGTGCAAGCTTCTTGAAAACGAGTGAAAATTTTTCGAAAAATTTCGTTTTGAAAAGCAAACAAAAAATTGATGGGAAAAATTTTCTCAATTTAGAAAAAGAAAGAGAAATTTTTGTTTATACTCCAAAATAAAGTGCTTATTTCAGTGTTAAAAAAACGTGTGAAATTGGAAGAAAAGTGTCGCCATCTGTCGGTGGTGATGAAACTCGATTGTGATTTCGTTTCATTGTGGGGGAAAATAATTTTCCACCTATTTTTTTTTTAAAACGAAATAATTGGTTTTTAAACTTTTATTTAAAAAAAAATCCCCCTGGGGACTTGCGTATAAAAAGTTGGTTTTTATTATTTTTTAAATTAAAATAAATATAAAAATTAAAAGAAGTGTTTTGCTGGAGTGTCATGGCTACATTTTCATTGACCAATCAGCGTCGATCTTCGTGAAAACTCCTGTGACTTCGCGTCATTTCGTCGTGTTACCCCCACCACCACTCTCTCTCTACCTTATTTCGCGTTCACAACGTCAATCAAAAAGAAAATTCTTCTTCAAGTAAATCTGAGAAAAATTTTTCCTCCTCTTAAAAAGGAAAAAGAAAAGAAAGGAACTTTATAGAGAGAGAGAAATTAAAAAAAAGTTATTTTTCAACGTGAATTGTGTGTCTTTCTCTCTCTCTCTCTTTCTCTATAATGGCGGTACCTTGGGTCACGTGACCCCCTCCTTTTAGGAAATTGGGGGAGAAATGGCGCAAACCAGAGATCGAAAACATGGGAAATGTTGCGTGTTCCCGGGGAATGTCAATGTTTATTTGTTTACAATATTAATTGAAATGTTTTATTGTGACACGTGTGTTTAAATTTTAGTAATTTTTTTAAGTTAAAAAGGAGAAAAAAAAACCAAGTGAATTGGTGAATTTTTTTCTTTGTTTTTTACGGGAGATATATAGATATATATAGTGTATTATATATACAATATATAGTCTTGTGTGTGTGTGTGTGTCGTTGTTGCGGGGAAAATAAAAATGACGGGACGTGGGACAAAACGTCGGGGAAGACCGCCAAAGTCGGTGGTTATGGAGAGACCGAAAAAATTTCAATATCATTTAATGAAAAAACCGAAATATTTGCAAAATAAAGGTTCTGAAACGCCATCGAGTCAACCGGGTACGCCGACAATATCGAGGGCGTCGTCACCGGTCGAATGCGAGGAAAGCAGTAGCAGCAGACGAAGTACGAGGAGCAAAAAAGGACGTGGTGGACGTGAACGAAATTCAAGAAAAGGTAAATAAACAAATAAAATTTTTTTTTTAATTGTCCTTTTTTTATTTCTCCCCACCCCCTCTCCTTTTTTTAAAAAATTAATTCACTACTTTCTTCACACATTTTTCAACTTTTCTATTCACGAGAATTTCTATTTTTCTTTCATTTCAAATAAGTAATTAATATTTTTCCTATGAAAATTAATTTTTAATTTCCAAATTTATCATTTTTTTTCCAAATATTTAATTTCTTTTTTACCTGCGAGAAAAATTCGTTTCTGATTCAATAAAAGGAAAAATTTCGTTATTAATTTTGAGGTTAGGTTTTGTTTTTCCATTGTTTACGAAGTTTACGATTTTGTTTGTTTTCGTTTTCTACATTTTTTTTGTCATCGGGGGCGGTGAATAATAATAATTGTTTATTGTAAATTTTTCAGGTTATTATTATTTTATTATTTGAAAATAATTTCAAAATTTACTTCTTCCAGGTTTTTTTTGAAAATATTTGTTTGATTTGTGACTTAAAATAAATTTATTCTTTTAATTCTTTTATTATTTTTTACATTTATTACCACAAATTGTTTATTAGAATTAATATAAATTTTGTAATTAAGTAAATTTTCGAAACAAATTTTTCTAAAATAACAATGAATCAAAATTTTTCGGAATGTTTCAAAAAAAGAAAATTAAAAAATTTCTTGATTTCTATAATTGTTGTCTACAAAAAAAGGAGAATTTTTTTTTATTTATATAACTTTTTGGAAAATAAATAAAAAATTAATAGGCAATTTTTTTCTATGGCAATAAAAGAGTTTTCTTTAGACTTTTTTTGTCGACGTTTGTTAACGATTTTTTTATTTCGAAAAATTTGATGCAATTTTTTTGGTTTTTTTTTAAATAATACTCAAAATGAATGATAAAAATTTGAAATTAGAAAATAATTTTAGAAAAAAATATAGAAAAAATTTACAAGTTTTTGTGAAAAAGAATTTTGGAAAAATAAATTTTTAATCGAAAAGAAAAGGCGAAAATATTTAGTTCGTTTTTATTATTATTATTTTTTTTAATTTATTTATTTCTAATTTTTTCAGAATTTTCCAATTAAAAATTGTTTACTAAAAAAATTATTTCTCTATTGGTAAATTTTTTCCTCTTTTTTCTTGTTAATTTTGAAAATAGAAAGTAAAAAACATTTGGATTTTTATTCATTGTATGAAAAAACAAAAAATAATTAAAATTTATTAATTTCTTTCTATTTATTTAATTTATTTAATTTAATGTAAATATTTACTCGAATATTTTTTGCATTAAATGCCAAAACACAAAATTTTAGAGAAGAAAAACAATATTTTTCTCTTTTTATTTCGAATTTTTATTAGTCAATTTACAACAAAAATTGAAAGGCTTTGAATTTCTTGATTAATTGTTAAATTTTCTATTAACAATTAATAGGAGTTGATTCGTCTTCTTTTATTTCATTTTATGAATATAGAAAAAATTAAATTTGGATGATTGAAATTTTATTTTCATTGTTGTGAAAAAAAATGAAATTCTTCTAATTAATATTTCCTTTGTTTTTTAACAGGGCTTTTAATTAAACTTTTTTTTTCCATTTATTTTTTATTTCGATGCTTTTGTTATTTGTTCTCTTTTTCATATCTTCTTTTGGTCTGTTAATTTTGTTATTTATTTATTTTTTAATTCTCTCTGCTCCATTTTAATTTTTATTTAATATTTTCAGTTTTTTCGAAATTTCATTCTTTTTAACATTTTTTCTTCTTAAACTAAAATTTAATGAAAATATTTATTCTTTTGATTTATTTTAAATAATGTAGTTTTTTCAAAATTTTAATTAATAATTTTAATTGTCAATTGTTAATTAATAATTTTAATTGTTAATTGTTAATTAATAATTAATAATTAATAATTAATAATTGTTAATTATAAAATTGTTTCTTTCGTGGAATTTTTAATTTTTTACTTTTTTAATTTTTTTCCAAATATTTGCTTTCAACTTAAAATTTTTGTTTTTTTTCACTTAGTTTAATTTTCACTTCAATTTTTAATTTGTTGGAGGGATTTTAATTTTTCTGTAATTTTTAATTATTTTTTTCTATAAATTTTTGTAAATTTAATTCTTTTTAAGAATTTTTTGAAATTTATTTTAAATAATGTGGTTTTTTCGAAATTTTAATAATTTTGAAAGTAATGGAGTTTTTTTGGAAATTTCAATCAATTTTGAAAATAATTGTAATAAAAAATTATATTAATGAATTTTATTATTTTTAATTTAATTCAATTCTTTGCTTAATTATTTTGGAATTTTTCAAATTTAATTGGAATTTTTTGCTTAATTTGCTTAGAATTGTTATATTAAATTCTTAAATTCTTTCACGAAATTTTATGAAAATTGTATTAAAAATAATTGATTTTTATGAATCGAAATTTTTTGATTTTTTGTTAAAAAAAATTTTTAAAATATAATTCTTCTTTGTCTTTAAGTTTCTTTTCAAAAATGTATTTTTCTTAAATTTAATAGTTAAAAATTTTATTAATAATTAAAACTATTTATAAATTTGGAAAATAATTGAGTTTTGTGAAAAATTTCTTTCAATTTTTAAAATAATTGTATTTTCTAATCGATTAGAATTGTTTGAAGTCATTAAATTCTTTCACGAAATTTTATGAAAATTCTGTTGAAAATAATCGAATTTTTTTTATTAATGTAGTCAAATTAATAAATTTTTGTTTCCAATTAATTTTGAAATGAGGAAAAACGAAATAGTCTCTCTTTTTCTTTTTTAATGTCGCAGAATGATGAATAAATTTTTGTTTCGAATTAATTTAAAAGAAAGGAAGGAAGGAATAAATTTTTTTAACAAAAAGTGTAAAATGTCGCGCGTCGAGAATTAATATTTTAATTTCGACTATTAAAAAGTGGAAAAAAATGCATTTCTTTTTAAATTTGTTATCAGGTGGACATTCAACAGGCGCATATCAACGACGTGGTTACAATACAAACGTCGACTATCACGATTCAGAATATCACTATGGCTCTGATTTTGGCGATGAGTCGAGTGAAAAAAGTGATCTCGAAGAGGAGCCAATACACTCGGAGGATAATTCATCGGATACAATAGAGGAGCCCGATCCATCGAGTGACAGCGATTTTTCCCTATCGAGCTACAGTAATACAAGTGGAACACCAAGAAAATCACTATTAAGTCAACAACAACGTCCACCAAGTCCCGAGCCATTGTGGCTACAAAATCGACAACTACCAATTCTCGAATTGCCAAAATCGTCGGACGATCTTTTAGTACCAAAAGAATTTGTCATGCCATGTTTATCAATTTACGAAGTACTGAGACATTTTCAAACGCTCGTGCGTTTAACGCCATTTCGTTTTGAGGATTTTTGCGCCGCCATTATTTGCGACGATCAAACAAATTTATTAACGGAACTACATATAATGCTGATAAAGGCATTGTTGCGTGAGGAGGATTCGCAGCAAACGCATTTTGGACCATTAGATCAGAAGGATTCGGTGAATGTGAGTTTATATTTTGTCGATTCAATGACATGGCCTGAAGTATTACGATCTTATGTTGAGAGCGATCGTTCATTTGATCAATGTATATTGGCAATATTAACAAATTGTGAATATCCATTTACAACAATTGACAACAGGATTAAGGTCCTACAATTTTTGACGAATCAATTTCTAATCACGAATCCTGTGAGGGAGGATCTTTTACATGAAGGTAAATTCATTTTTCTTTCTCTTGTCCCGTTAAATTAAAAAAAAACCCTTTTCTCCTTTTTTATCCCCTTAAATTTTTTAAAATCTCCCTTTTATCCTTTTTTGTTCCCTTAAATTTAAAAAATTCCCTTTTTCTCCTTTTCTATTGCCTTAAATTTTAAAAATTTCCCTTTTATCCTTTTTTGTTCTCTTCAATTTTAAAAATTCACCTTTTATCCTTTTTTGTTCCCTTCAATTTTAAAAATTCACCTTTTATCCTCTTTTGTTCCCTTAAATTAAAAAAATTCCCTTTTTCTCCTTTTCTGTTCCCTTAAATTTTAAAAATCCCCCTTTTATTGAAACTTTGGAAAATAATTTAATTTTTTGAAGCCTAAATAATAGGAGATAAAAAAAAACTTTTATTGAAACTTTGGAAAATAATTTAATTTTAATTTTAACTAATTTCAAAAGAATTTCATTTATTACAATTTTATTAAAAAACTAGGTTTTTAGATTTTTAATTCAAAAACTCTTTTGTTCCCTTAAATTTAAAAAATTCCCCTTTTCTCCTCTTTTGTTCCCTTAAATTTTAAAAATCCCCCTAAAACACCAAATATCATGAATTTTTTCCTCCCCCTTTCCCCCCTTATTTTTTATCAGGGTTGCCAAACCTGCAAATCTGAAAAACCTGTTAATGTCAGGAAATTTTATAAAAATTAAAAAAAAAAACTTAAAAAGTCAAGAAATTTTGATCGAAATCCTGAAAAATTATTGTTTTTTAATTGTATTTATTTTTGAAATCTAATTTTACTTAAATATTTCAAAATTAATTCAATTTTAAAAGAGTTGCATTCACAATTTTCATAAGTAAGACGAACTTGAATTGATTTTCATTTAAAATTTTAGAAAACTTCAATTTTAATATGAATTTCATTTAAAAAAATTTAAAAACCTTGATTTTTAATAAAATTGTAATAAATAAAATTCTTTTGAAATTAGTTAAAATTTTAAATATACGTTTAATTGATTATTAAATTAAAACTTGAATTGATTTTCATTTACAATTTTGTAAAATTTCAATTTTAATTTTAATTTCATTAAAAAATAAATTCAAATTTATTTTATTTTGATTTGAAACTTTTTGAAAATTCAATTATTTCTAAAAAATAAAAAAATCCACGGCTATAATGCTTTCAATATTTAATTCTAATTTAAAATTCTAACTGAAAATTCATTTTTAAATAAAATATTTATTAGTAAATTCTATGAGAATTCATCTATTTAACTCTAAAAATAAACATTTTATTGAGTAATTGAACGTTTTTTTAAAATTGAATTTTCGCGAAAGAAATTTGTAGACAAATTTTTAAATAATTATTCGATTCGTTTAACAAATTGTAATAAATCTTTTTAAAATAATTTCATTTTTCAAGAAATTGGATGGAAATTTTATATATTAAAAATAAATTCTGACAAGAATTATATTAAAAAAATTTTTTTGAAAATAATTGAATTTCGGAGTAAAATTTTTTTATTTATAAAGATAATTGAAATTTTGGCGGGATTTTTTTTGGCAATTTTGGAACATAATTGGATTTTTGCGAAGTATTATTATTATTATTATTATTATTATTATTATTATTAATTATAATTATTAAAAATAATAAAAATAATTTATTTTTTGTGACGAATTTTAGTAAAATTTTCTTTTTAAATAATTGAATTGTTTTGTGAAATTTTTGGAAATAGTTTAATTCTTTGAAGAATAAATAAACAAAATAGTTAAATTTTAGAAAATCTTAATTTCTATATGAAAATATAATAATGATTAAATATTTATTAAAATTATTAAAAATAATAAAAATAATTTATTTTTTGTGACGAATTTTAGTAAAATTTTCTTTTTTAATAATTGAATTGTTTTGTGCCGAATTTTATTAAAAATTTCTTTTAAATAATTGAATTGTTTTGTGACGAATTTTATTAAAATTTTCTTTTTAAATAATTGAATTGTTTTGTAAAATTTTTCGAAATAGTTTAATTCTTTAAAGAATAAATAAACAAAATAGTTAAATTTTTGAAAATCTTAATTTCTATATGAAAATATAATAATGATTAAATATTTATTAAAATATGAAGTTATTGATGTTTTCTAATAATTTAAAAAATTTATAATAAAAATCTAGAAAAATTCCATTTTTTTAACCTGGAAAACTCAGGGAATTTGAAAATGGCAAAAGCGTGACAGCAACCCTGTTAGTTAATTTTTTGAATTCCTGCAAAGCACATTATTAATTAATATTCCTAAAGTTTCGAACTTTCAAATGAACGGAAATATTTTTTTTACTTCTTCTAATTTGTATTTTATTTCTTAACAAAAAAAATTATTTTTTCGATTAAAACAAATTCTAAACTAAATATTGTTTTCTTTTTCATGGGGCTAAAGTTTTGAATGTTCAAATGAACGAAATTTTTTTTCATTTTAAAAGTATTTTTGCAAATTACTATTGAAAAATGAAAAATAATTGAAATTTCTCTTTTTTAAATAGTAATTTTCTGAAAAAATTTGATGTGAAAAACAATTTCGTTCATTTGAACGTTCAAAAACTTTAGAGCCACACATTATTAATTATGAAAATATTGTATATATAATGAAAAATTATTCTCCGATGAATGGAAAATTGAAAAATATTTGTCTTCTCCAGGAAATGTTCATTACGATGATCATTGTCGCGTTTGCCATCGACTTGGCGATTTACTTTGCTGTGAAACATGTCCGGCCGTATTTCATTTGAGTTGCGTTGAGCCGCCGATGGTCGATGTACCGACCGAAGATTGGCAGTGCAGCCTCTGCAAGGCGCATAAAATCAGTGGCGTCGTCGATTGTATTCCCGATGTCGAGAAGAAGGGAATCCTCTGTCGACAGGAGCATCTTGGCTTCGACAGGCACGGACGTAAATATTGGTTTCTCGGACGACGCGTCTTCATGTGAGTCACTGAAAAAAAGTTTTCAATTTTATTTTATTTCACTTAAATCATAGTCCTTATTTTTTAAATTTTTTTTTAAAAAACATAACTAGGTTTTTACCTCGAATTATTGAGTTGTAATTTTCTGAAAATTGGCAAATTTCGAAAGGTTTTAAATTGAAATCTTCAAAAATTAATTTCCCGCGGAAAAGAAAGACAAAAAGTATTTAAATATTGAAGAAAATTTACTCTAGTTCTGAATAATTGAATTTAGAAATCAGTGAAAGAGAGGAAAATCAATGAAATATAAAATTTTTTTGTGGTAACACTGAATTATAAATAAACGACTTTTTCGATTCATTTTTGTATTTTTATTCGACTAAAAGCACTTTTTTTGCGTTTTAGAATCGATTCAAGGTCTGTAAATTATTTAAAACAAAAAAAATGTTTTTAGTAAATTATCCAAAATGAAGGAATGATTTACAGGAAATTTATTACTAATGAAATTGATTTATATAATAAATTTTTGATTTATAGATAATAAAACTGATTTCTATAGTGAATTTTTTGTATGATTGATAATAAAATTGATTTAATTGGTAAATTATTGAGTTATTGATGATAAAATTGTTTGCCATTTTTAGTGAAAGTGAAGATGGACAAGTGTGGTACTACAGTACACCTCTGCAATTGGAAGAATTAATCGCTGCCTTTGATAAAACCGAAATGGAAGTTGCTCTCTATCGTGAATTATCCGATTATAAAGACGAAATTGTACGTCAAATGGAAATAACCGAAACGCTAACGAATCAATTTAAGGGCAACAAGAAATCCTTTCTGGAAGTTGAGAACGGTAATGAAATTTCTTTTTAAATTTCTTCTTAATTTCACCTTCAGTGATATAATTACAACAACAAAAAAATGCTACAAAAAAATTTAATTCCGAGATAAAAGTCTCTCAGGATTAAGTTTTTTTTGTTTCCGTATAATTTTATTTTTTATTTTTTCATTTTAAATGCCTTGAAAAATATTTGAATTCTTTTAAAGAATTTTATCGAAATTTTTTTTTTAAATAACTGAATTATTTCAAATTCTTTGAATTTTTTTGAACGTAATTAGGTTTTTTTAAATTCGAATTTCAATTGAAAATTTAGAAAATAATTACTTTAAAGAATTTATTTTTAAAATTTTGGAAAATCAAAGTTTCGTTGAAATTCAAATGCTTGAAATAAAATTTTAATTGAATTCCAGGGAAAATTAAATTAGTTTTAATAATTTTTTTTACAATTCTTTGCAAGAATTCGCCAATATTAATAAATTGTAAATTTTTTGTTCATGAATTTTAATAAGATTCAATTATTTTCAAGATTTTTAATAAGATTTTTTACAAAATTCAATTTTTTCCAAGAAATTTTAATGAAATTTAATTATTTTCAAGAATTTTAAAAAAATTCAATTATTTTCAGGAATATAAATAAAATTCAATTATTTTCAAGATTTCTAATTCGAATCTTTGCAAAATTTAATTTTTTACAAGAATTTTAATAAAATTCTTTACAAAATTCAATTATTTTCAGGAATTTTAATAAAATTGTTCAATAGAATCCAATTATTTTCAAGATTTTTAATAAGATTCTTTGCAAAATTCAATTTTTTCCAAGAAATTTTAATAAAATTCTTGACAAAAATCAATTATTTTTAAGAATTATAATAAAATTCTTGACAAAAATCAATTATTTTTAAGAATTATAATAAAATTCTTGACAAAAATTAATTATTTTTAAGAATTATAATAAAATTCTTGACAAAAATCAATTATTTTTAAGAATTATAATAAAATTCAATTATTTTCAAGATTTTAAATAAGATTCTTTGCAAAATTCAATTTTTCCAAAAAATTCTAATGAATTTTAATTATTTTCAGGAATTTCAATAAAATTCAATTATTTTCAGGAATTTTAATAAGATTCAATTATTTTCAAGATTTTTAATAAGATTTTTTACAAAATTGAATTTTTTCCAGGAATTTAATAAAATGCTTTGCAAAATTCAATAAGTTTTAAGAATTTTTATAAAGTACTTTAATAAAATTCAATTATTTTCAAGAATTTCAATAAGATTCTTTGCAAAATTCAATTTTTTCCAAGAACTTTAATAAAATGTTTTACAAAATTCAATTATTCTTAGGAATTTTAATAAAGTTCTTTAATGGAATTCAATTATTGTCAAGATTTTTAATAAGATTATTTGCAAAATTCAATTATTTACAGAAATTTTAAGAAAATGCTTTTCAAAATTCCATTTTTCAATTACTTTTAAATACAAATTTCGACAAATAATTAAATTTCTCGAAAAATGAAATTATTCTTAAAAGTTTTTATTTAATTTTTTCAAGACGAGTCAATTTATTATTTAATAATTTGTTGATAAAGAATTTTCTTATAATCGAAATTTCACATAAAATTGAATTGTAAACAAATTAATTGGATAATTCTGGGAAAAAACTTTTTAAAAAGATTTTAAAAAAGACTTCTATTTAAAGATGAATTTTTGTAGAACATTTTAAAAATGAATAATTGAATAAGAAATGTAAAAGTTTTTACTGAAAATCAGGGAGTTATTTAATTTCAAAAAAAAATATATATAAATATTGTGTTAAAAAACTGGAAAAATTCCATTTTTTTAACCTGAATAACCTGGAAAAGTCAGGGAATTCGAATGGAGCAAAAGCGTGGCAAGCCTGAATAAATAAATTTTCTGCTTTTTTTGTTTTAGCGGCGATATTGAAGCAGAGAAAAGAGCGTGACGAGCGCATCGAGAAGGAGAAGGAGGAGAAGCGCGAGAAGGAGCGCCTCGAGGCCGAGGAAATGGTTCGAAAAATGCACGAGGGTCCCGATTCGCTCGAGGAACGTTTAGCAATCGTCTCGGGACAATCCGAAGACAAGGAAAATGAAACATCTCTCATTTCCACATTGAATCAGGTTCCCGATTGTGTCGCCGAAACTGTCGAGGTCGCCAATGAGACCGAAACATCAACAACAACAAACAGTGATTCAACATCGTCGACAACAGCTTCAACTACAAAAGTGGGGAAAACAGTCTCGTCGTCGTCTGCCGATGATGTCGATGAGGAATCTTCCACTGTCGAAACGGGAAGCGGAACAGGAGCCGGAACTGGAATAGGAGCTGGAACTGGATCCGCAACTGGAGCAGGAACCGGAACTCCAGGAACTCCAGGAGCAAGCGAAGAAGGTGTAAAAGTCACCAAAGACGGTAAAACACATAAAATTCTCACAAGATCAAAAACCGGTTCTTTAACGCCACGCACCTTCAATATGGAAGATCTAAAGAGGCGGAACAAGGAGGAATTGGAGCGTCAATTGAAGGACGATAGTGACACGACACGTTTAACGAGACAAAAGGCGCATCAAATAGCAACAGGAACGCATCTCTTTAAACTCGGAATGGACAATAATTTCAAGTCCTACGTGAATCAATACACGACGAACGTAATCGCCTTGAATAAGCCCCAACGGAATGAGGAGCGCGACAAGAAACGTCATTTGTCCCATAAATTCTCCCTGACGCCGCTCTCTGAGTTCAAGTGGATCGGCAGTTTGACGGGAACGCGCGCACTCTTAGTTTCCACCCTGAGGCAAACGATTCTTCAACTCGAGAGCAATATTCAGGCTTCGTTCATGCACACAAATTGGCCATTGTTGCGAAAACCATGGACCAGTGCTGTGGGAACTTGCGTGAATCCAAGGGACTTTGCGAGAGCGTTGATTGTACTTCAGGCGTGCATCAAGCCCGTGGTGTTTGCAAATGTCTGGCACGAGCAATTGGGACATGTGAAATTGAAACGAGTGACGGCGTTGGAGCGCGAGGAGAAGAAGCGATTGGACAAGAAGGAGAAGAAGGAGAAAGAGGACGAGGAGGAGCGAAATCGATTGACGTACAATTTTGTCAAGTACACCCTGGGATTGAAGCATCAAATTTGGAAGCAGAAGGGCGAGGAGTATCGGGTGCACGGTCAGTGGGGATGGCTATGGAACTCTGCCGGACGAAGACTCAAGACACCGGGTGGAAAAACTGAGTTGAAAATGGAAGCGCAGAAGATTATGCTCCAGATACGGGATCAAGAGGGCATTAAGATTTTAGCCCTCGATCCGGCGACTTACGATTATATTGTCGAGGAATTTGGCGAACCGAAAGCAAAAGCGCCTGCGGTGACAAACTTATTCGCCACTTCCACCTCCGACCGAAGTGAGGAAAAAAACACCGCCAAGAGCGAAAGGAAGGAGAAAAACACGAAAAGCGAGAGGAAGGAGAGGGAGAAGATCGAGGACGAAAAGTGCGACAAGGAAGTGAAGTTGGAGGTCAAGGAGGAGACGAGGCTCAAGCGGAGTTTGCGGAATCAACAGCGACGCGAGTCGAAATTAGCAAAAGAGGAAGAAATAAAGAGCGAAGTTGATTCCGCGGATCTTCAGTCTGAATCCGCAGCCTCCGAGATCGAAAAACCGAAGAGCGAGACCGAGAGAGTGAAGAGCGAGGCGGAGAGAATGGAAATCGGCACCGAAAGCGATGAGACGCTAAAAACCGAAGACACCGAGACGATGAAAACCGAAGACACCGAAAGCGTAAAAACCGAAAACGACCAAAGTGCAGCAACTGTCAAAACGGAAGACACCGAAGAACTAAAGAACGAGACGATAAAAAGCGAAGCTGAACAAGGAACGTGTGGAACTAGCGAGAGCGACAACGAGAGCAAAAAAGAAGAAAAGAATCGTCTAAATCTTGCCTTCCTGGCGGGAATGAAGATTCAAAAGGTCTTCGATCCAATCGAGAGTCTCGAGGAGATTGACATCACTAAAGCGCTAACCACGCCCGGAAGAATTCTCTATCCGAAAATAGCGAAGAAGACACGAATCGATGAGTTCCTGGCGAGGCGTACTCACCTAAAACTCCTCGAGGAGAGGAAATTTATTCAAATTGAAAAACCAACGCCGAAGAATACGGTGATTAATAATGCGGTGCGAGAAAATTGCGAAAAAACAGAAAGTGGAGGAGGAACTAAAGAAACTGAGACGAAAGGAGAGAGTGGTGGTGGTGATTTTTTGCACAATATTTTGTCAGGAAAGGCGATAAATAAGGGATTGACCCCGTACGCCAAAGAAATGATGCTCGTATTGGCAAAACGAATTCAACAGGTTCGATTGCAGTATGCAAATATTATGCGAATGGGACGAAATGGAAAATGTTACTCGAAATATTGTAATATGCAACCAATTGAGAAGACGGTTAATGCTACGCAATTGTTGACGGCTAATTGTTATTCGCCGATTTGTCTGCAAAAGGCGAGATTGAAGAGGGAATTGATTATTCTTATGAGAAAGGCGAATGCTTTAAATAATAATCAGGTATGTTTTTTTTTTACTATTTTTTCTCTTTTTTATTTTATTTTTATTATATTTAATATTTTTTTCTATTATTATCAATATTTTTCCCCTGTTCTTTCTCTTTTTCTTTCTCTTTCTCTTTCTCTTTCTCTTTCTCTTTCTCTTTCTCTTTCTCTTTCTCTTTCTCTTTCTCTTTTTCCAAAGAAGGTAGAGAAAAAATAAAATTCTCTTCGTTTTCGTTTGACAAAAAGAAAGAATAAAAGTCTTTTCGATTTCTTTTCTCAAAAAGAAAAAAAATATGCAGAAAGGATAAAATTCTTTTCGCTTTCTTTTTCCCAAACAGAAAGGAAGAATAAAATTCTTTTCGATTTCTTTTTTCAAAAAGAAAAAAAAAGAATAAAATTCTTTTCGCTTTCTTTTTCCAGAAAGAAATAAACGAAAAAATAAAGAAAAACAAAAAATAAAAGAGAAATTAATGACAGAAAGAGAGACAAAAATATTGAAAGAAAGAGAGACAGAGAAAAAAACAGTAAAAAATTAGAACAATACAGAAATATTTTTGGAAGAGTTTTTTAACTCACTTGATAAAAAAATGTTTTTCAAAAAAATTAAAAATAGTGACACTTTGAACACAAGAAAGTTAAATAGTAATTTTTATTAAAATTCCATTTTTTGTGAAATTAATTGAATTTTTCGTTTATTTTTTTAGTACTTTTTTTTAAAATAATTAAATTTTATTAAGAAATTTTTCTTAAAATTCAATTAATATTTATAAATAACGGAATTCCTATAAAAAAAATTCAATGTTTATTAAAATAATTATATTTTTAAAAAGAATTTCTATTAAAATTAAAATAATTCTAGTTATTTAAAATTTTTTTTAAATTAATTGAATTTTTCGCTTAATATTTTAGTACATGTTTTTGAAAATATTTGAATTTTATTGCATTTTTTAAATTAAAATTCAATTAACATTCATAAATAACGGAATTCCTATAAAAAAATTCAATATTTATTAAAATAATTAAATTTTTAAGAAGAATTTTGAATTTAATTTTTCAAAATTCTAGATATTTTCCATATTTTTAAATTTTTTGAAATTAATTCAATTTTTCGCTTAGTTTTTTAGTACTTTGTTTAAAAATAATTGAATTTTATTGAAAATTTTTATCAATATTCAATTATTCATAAAAAATGGAATTACTAGAAAAAAATTCAATATTTATTAAAATAATTAAATTTTTAAAAAGAATATCAATAAAATTTTGCAAAATTCTAGATATTTTTAATATCTTTAGATTTTGTGGAATTAATTGAATTTTTTGCTTAATTTTTTAGTACTTTTTTTTAAATAATTGAATTCTTTCAAGAAATTCTATGAAAATTGTATTAAAAATAATTGAATTTCTGCGTAGAAATATATTAAATGAAAATAATTGAATTTTTTTGAGAAATTTTTAGTAAATTCAATTATTATTCGTAAGCAATGGAATTCCTATCAAAAAAATTCAATATTTATTAAAGAAATTGAATTTTTTAAAACAATTTTAATTGAATTTCTCAAAATTCTTGTTATTTTTAATAGTTTTAAAATTCGTGAAATTAATTGAATTTTTTAGTCGCTAATTTTTTTTCAAAATAATTAAATTCATTCAACAAAATTTCATGACAATTGTCTTAAAAATAATTGAATTTTTACGTAGAATTCTATTAGTTAAAAATAATTAAATTTTATTGAAAAATTTACATTAAAATTCAATTATTATTTGTAACCAATGGAATTTCTATAAAAAAATTCAATGATTATTAAAATAATCAATAAATTTTTAAAAAGAATTTCAATTGAAAAAAATTCAATTATTATTCATAAATAATTGAATTCCTATAAAAAATTTAATATTTATTAAAAGAATTTCAATTTAATTTTTCCAAATTCTAGATATTTTTAATAGTTGTAAATTTTATTAAATTAATTGAATTTTTCGCTTATTTTTTAGTATTTTTTTTTTAAATAATTGAATTTTATTGAAAAATTTTTATTTACATTTAATTATTATTCATAAATAGTTGGAATTTTTGTAAAAAAAATCAATGTTTACTAATATATTTAAATTTTTAAGAAGTTCAATTAAATTTGTCAAAAATCTAGTTATTTTTAATACTTTTATTTGAAAATTTAAAAAAAAATTAATTTCTTAATTTCTTTTAAATAAGTGAAATGTTTATTAATTGTACAAAATTAAGAATGTTTTGAATGAATTTCATTAAAATTTTGTAAAATTAATTAATTCATTTTTCCTTAATTTTCTTAAAATGGTTTTTTATTAATTGAATTCTGACGAAGAATTTTCTTAATTGAAAATTATTGAATTTTATTAATATTGCATATTAAAAATATAATTGAATTTATGCGAAGAATTCAATCATTTGATATAATAATTATGTCGCTAGAAAATGTTACGAAACATTTTGAATATTAAATTTTCAATTGAATTGCTTGAAAAATATTGTAAATAGAAAGGTTCGCAAAAAATCTAATTCAATCAATTTAAAAAAAAATTGTTTTTTTAATTTTGAACTTAAGATTATTAAAAAATTTATGGTTGATTGAAGTGCATAATTAATTTTTCTTTATCTAAATAGGTTCCTGGCTTGACGAAAATTGGCGATGCAGCAACAGCGACAGCAGCAGCAACAACAACAGCGACAACTGATAAAAATTTACCCATTAAAACCGAAGTTGTTGAGGAGAATAAAGACGCCGTTCGAAAGAATTTAGAATCGCCGACTTCAAATGCGGTCCCAGAGCAAGTGAAGGCGGAAAACGGAGATGAAAATGAGCCGGAAGCAAAAAGAATCAAATTGGAAGTTGTAAGTAAAATTTTTTTTATTTTACAATCTACTTGTTTGTTATTAATACTAGTTTATAGTTACATTAAATTTTATTTTATAGTTTTGGTTGAAATAAATATAAACATATTTTAAAAACTTAAATACAAAAAATTTAAAAACTCAAATTAAAAACATTTACATTTACATTAAATTTTATTTTATAGTTTAGGCTAAAATAAATATAAACATATTTTAAATACTTAAATACAAAAAAATTTAAAAACTGAAATTAAATAAAAATTTTATTTACAGTAAAATTAAAATAATTACATGGAAAGAAGAATTAAAAAAAAGAACTTAATCTTTAATAAATTATATTATTGAGTATTTATTATAATAAATTATTTTGAAATTATCAACTTTTTTAAAAATAGAAAATTTTTCAAGTGTAAACAAAAATTATAGGGGGGAAAAGTAAAGAATTTGGAATTTTATCATTGAAAATCCTTTTTTTTTCTTTATTAAACAGAAAGAAGAGGAGAAGGAGATAAAAGTTGAAAAGCCGGAAACAGTTTCCACGACAAGTAATGTTACGACAACAACGACAGTGACAACAACAACAACAACAACTAGTCAAACTGTGAAAACTGTCGATGGCGTTGTTCAAAAGACTCAGGAAAGTGTTACGTCGGAAAATTCTATTGATGTCACGACAGTCACTTCTGAGACGAAAAGGTAACTTACGAAAGTTTTCTATTTATTGTTTCTTACCAGTTTTTCTATTTATTTATTTTTTTACTAATTTTTATACTTAATTTTTCACTAAGTTTTTTATTTGTTTTTTTTTACTAATTTTTATACTTATTTTTTTTACTAATTTTTATACTTATTTTCTTACTAATTTTACTATTTATTTGTTTTTACTAATTTTACTATTTATTTGTTTTTACTAATTTTACTATTTATTTGTTTTTACTAATTTTTCTATTTATTTGTTTTTACTAATTTTTCTATTTATTTGTTTTTACTAATTTTTCTATTTATTTGTTTTTACTAATCTTTCTATTAATTTGTTTTTACTAATTTTTCTATTAATTTTACTTGTCAGGTTTGAAAGAAAATATTTTAGTCTCAAGGGGTTAAAAAACGTTTTTCGCCGCCAATTTTTTTTTATTTACTATCCAGGCTTAAAACAATTTTACCCCCTTGAGTTTTACTGAATATATTTTCCCCTTATTTTCTTTTTTCATTTTTTACTCTTTAATAATATTCAGAGTGGTTCATTTTAAGCCCTAGGGGGTTTTGAAGAAAAAATTGTTGTCCTAGTTTCGAATAATGGTAATTATTGTGAAAAATTGGAATTGATTTGGAAAAATTGGAATTAATTGGGAAAAATTGGAATTAATTTGGAAAAATTGGAATTTTTGTTTTTAAAATAATAATAATAATAATTGCAGTGCGGCTGGCAGTACGACGACAATAATTGTAAATAAACGTGGACGAACGGTGCATCGCTGTGCAGTTGCAAAGGAATTAAATGCCGATGGTTCGGAGAGAATTTACTCGGCACAATCGACGGAGGGTAAAGTTTATTTGAAGAAAATTTCCATATCCCTCGCTGAGAGAAAGAAGAAGCGCACCCCAGTCAAGTATCCATTGTGCTCGACATTCTGCACGAAAAATAAACATCGCAGTATTCTTTTGTTGCCGCAACATGAATTACGAAAACTCGCCAGGCACGGCGGACGAGTGCCTGTTTTTGGATTTAATCATTCAGCCAAGGTTCGCATTCTTATTTAATTATCAATCATTTTTCCTCTTTTTCTTCCTTTAAACATTAATATTATTCAATAATATTTTTCCTTTAAACAATTATTAGTCAATAAATATTTTTACTGATAACGATTATTATTTTTATTATTATTCATTTTTATTTAAAAGTAGGAAACAATTTCTTAAATTTTTTTTTATAGTAAAAAAATTAAATTTCGGGAAATATTTCAATATTTAAATATTTAACTTTTCTTGTTTATTGTTTTTTTTTAAAGGCGAACATGTCGGTGTGGCCATATCAGTGTTCGCGGCCACTTTTCAAAACGTGCTGGCTCTATCGAACAGTGGGACTAAAATCGTTGGCTTCAGCCGCATTGCAATTGAGAATATTGTGGGCTTGCTTGCGATGGGACGATATGGCGACAAAACCACTGTCAAGCGACGGGAAACATCAAATAACAACTGACACTGAAATAATGTCACTGGAAATATTGAAACACCGTCACGTTGGACAATTTTTGGATAAGTCGCAATATTTGCGCAGGAAAGTTCTCATTCCACTTGAACTTCCTAAACAAGTCAGAGGTGGGGAACAAAAGTTCTGAAATATTTTTATTTTTATTTAAAAAGAAAATAATTTAAATTCTACGATTTTCATAAATATCAAAAATCCTTTACTAAAATTCGATTTTTTTTTCAAAAGTTTATATAAATTTTCTCTTCAATGTTTCAATTTGTATCTTTATAAATATCAAAATTCTTCGTCGAAATTCAATTTTCAAAATTAAAAAAAATATATTCTTGCCAATATTTCAATTATTTTGCAAAAAAAGGAATTCTTCGACAAAATTTCAATTATTTTCAAAACAAAATGTTCTTACTTTGAATGGTTTTAATATTTGACTATTTTTTATAATATTTCCCTAAAGAATTCAATTATTAAACAAAAATTTTAAAGAAAATACTAAAAAATTAATCGAAAAATTCAATTAATTTCACAAAATTAAAAAAAATAAAAAATAACTAGAATTTTGTAAAATTTAATTGAAATTCTTTTAAAAATTGTAATTATTTTAATAAATATTGAATTTTTTTTATAGGAATTCAATTATTTATGAATAATAATTGAATTCTTTTCAATTGAAATTCTTTTTAAAAATTTATTGATTATTTTAATAATCATTGAATTTTTTTTATAGAAATTCCATTGTTTACGAATAATAATTGAATTTTAATGAAAATTTCTCAATAAAATTCAATTATTTTTAAGTAATAGAATTCTACGCAAAAATTCAATTATTTTTAAAACAATTGTCATGAAATTTTGTTGAATGAATTTAATTATTTGAAAAAAAGTACCGACTAAAAAATTCAATTAATTTCACGAAATTTAAAACTATTAAAAATAACAAGAATTTTGAGAAATTCAATTAAAATTCTTTTAAAAAATTCAATTATTATTTTATAAAATATTGAATTTTTTTGATAGGAATTCCATTGGTTATGAATAATAATTGAATTTTAATAAAAATTTCTCAATAAAATTCAATTATTTTCATTTAATATATTTCTACACAGAAATTCAATTATTTTTAATACAATTTTCATAGAATTTCTTGAAAGAATTCATTTATTTTAAAAAAAGGAACTAAAAAATTAAGCAAAAAATTCAATTAATTCCACAAAATCCAAAGATATTAAAAATATCTAGAATTTTGCAAAATTTAATTGAAATTCTTTTTAAAAATTTAATTATTTTAATAAATATAGAATTTTTTTCTAGTAATTCCATTATTTATGAATAATTGAATATTGATAAAAATTTCTCAATAGAATTCAATTATTTTTAAACAAAGTACTAAAAAAACTAAGCGAAAAATTCAATTAATTTCAAAAAATTTAAAAATATGGAAAATATCTAGAATTTTGAAAAAATAAATTCAAAATTCTTTTTAAAAATTCAATTATTTTAACAAATATTGAATTTCTTTTGATAGGAATTCTATTATTTATGAAAATAATTGAATTCTCGTAGAATTTTCTAATAAAAATAGAAACTATTAAAAATAATTGATCCAAAGAATAATGTTTAAAGATCTTAGAAAATAATACTTAACTCGACTCTTAATTCTCATGGAAATATAATTAATGATTAAATTTTTTTTTTTTAATGAAGTGAATTGATATTTTAGAATGATTTTCCAATTAATTTGTAAATAAATGTAATAGAACATTTTTTTGAGTATCTAATAATTTTTCAAGTGAATTTCAAAATATTCTTTAGGGTCAGGGAGAAAGTCATAATTTTGTTTTGAAATCAGGAGAAAAAGGAAATTAAATGTTTATGTCAACCCTGAAAATGTTTACATTTTGTCAACAAAATTTCTTTCTTTTTTTGTTTTAACCGAATTTTTGTAATTTTGCATTTGTAATTTTAATTTTAATTAACAAATTTTTTTTTTTTTTTGCAGAAGTCACTTCGATAAGAAGCGGTTTGCGAAAGCGGAAGAGACCGGAATCGCCGCACAGCACTGAACCACAAGTTTCAGAGGAGTGGGTCGACGAAGACAAACTCGAACTCTGGGAAATTAAACAATATGGCGACAGGTATTTTTTTTGCTTCCTTATTAATTTTTTTTTTTGGGGAAAAAATAACATTTTTCGCTATTTTGTGTATTTAACGCTTTTATTGTTGTTTTCGTTTTCATCACTCAATTTGTTTTTTTTACGCTTTTCTACAATTTTTAACCAGCAGAATTTAATTTTTATGAATTTTTGTTTTTTCTTAAATTAATAATTAATATTGTTTTATTTTTTTGACGCTTTTTACAAGTTTAACCAGCAGAATTTAATTTTTATGAATTTTTATTTTTTCTTAAATTAATAATTAATATTGTTTTATTTTAATTTGACTGAGTTTATTTTTTTTTTGACGTTTTTCATAATTTTAATTAACAGAATTGAATTTAATTTCTTTATTTAGAAATATGAATGTATTTGATTGGAGTTATTTTTTTATTTATTTTTATTTTAATGAATTTTTAATATTTTAGTTTTATGTTAATTTTAAATGTTGTTTATTTTTATTTGAAATTTAAATATTTTATTTCAAATTTAAATATTTAATTTAAATATTTTATTTTAAATTTTATTTAAATGAATAATGAATGGTTGATATTTAATTTTTTTTTTCGTAAATCAAGGGTCTCGTAAACTCAAATAACAAATCGCGGCCTCGTTTTTTACTAACCACGTTTTTTCGCTTGGCGCGTGTGTGTGTCTGAATTCTAGGTTAGAGAAGGCTAATGCCCAGATTATTACTAGGAGCCGTTCGGGCACGCCTCAAGTTGCGCCGGGCAATCGTTCGTCGGGCATTGGCGTTGGCACGAATGCGGCGGCGACCGCCGCTTCTGGCGATCAACAAGTCAGCGGTAAGCAAACGCCCGAGGAAATTAAGGAGAAAATGGAGCAACAATTGCGAATGCAACGCGCCGCACATCAACAGAAGCGCGCTCTCGAAACACTCAAGAGTCCTGCGAATGCAAATTTGCCCGCCAATCAACTCGTCAAAGTCACCACCAGCTCCAATCAGGGTAAATTAAAATTTATCCAATTTTCTATTCATAATAATTTTCATCAACACAATTTAATTTTATTATTCAACTTGTATTTTTATTCATAATAATTTTCTTTACACAATTTTATTTTATTATTCAACTATTTTTATTTCTATTTATATTTTGTTTTTTTACATTTTTCTCATATAAAATAAAAATAGTCAAAAAGAAAGAAAACTAATATTTAGTTTTTACACACTAATTAAACTTTTAAAAACTAATTCTACTGTTTTAATTATTTATTTTTTTTACACCTGACTATTTTATTTTTATTTAAAAAAAAATAAAAATAACATTTTTTTTACTATTTTTTGTTTTATTTTTAATCTTTTCTTTTTATTTTAATTTGTATTTTTTTCAAGTTTATTTCCCTTTGAATTCAATTTAACCTTTTTTCTTTTTTTTTTTTTTTGCTGAAACTGTAAACAAAAAGTAAATGTTTCTTTTTTCGGAAATTTATAGACGGCGCTATAAAAGTGGTGACGAAAGTTGCAATTCCCGCGAATCCAAATGCAACGCCAGGAAAATCGCAACTTACTTCTTTGCTCACGACGCCAACGCAAAATAAGACTTTAATAGGAACTCGTCGAATTTACATGACAAAAAGTAAGTTTTTTTTAACAATTTTTTTTTCTATTTTGAGGAGAAGAAAAATTATAATTATAAATTATTATAAAAATTATTTTCATCACTTCGATACAATTATTGTTTTCTAGAACTTTTAAATAAAAATTCTTCTCTATAAACAAATATTTTTAATAATTTTTTTTTTTGTTTTGAAAAAGTTGTTTTTTTGGAAAATTGCAAATCCAAATTGTAAAACAAATGTTTTACAGTTAAAAATTAAAAATTTTCAAATAAAAATTCAATTTAATTAAATTTTTGTTGAAAATAATTGAAAGTTTTGTGAAAAAATAGATTTAATTATTTAGAAAAATTAATTAAGTTAATCCTAAGAATTTAGTTTATTTTCGAAAAAAAGACAATTGTTTGGAACATTTTTTTAAAATGAAATTCTTTGAAATATAATTCAATGTTAGAAAATAAAAAATTTAAAATAATTGCAAAAAAATGCAATTAATCTTCGAATTTTCCTTACAAAAATTTAATTAATCTTCGAGTTTTCTTTACAAAAATTCAATTATTTTCGTTAATTTTTAATAAATGTTCCGAAACAATTCAATTATATTTTATTAAATAGTAAATTCTTTTCATAAATAATTTTTCAATAATTGAATTAATTCGACAAATAATTAAAATTTTGATAAAGAAGTTTATTTAAATTTTTGCATTGAATTTTCAAGCAAAATTTTTGAAAATAATTGAAAATTTGGAAGTGAACCGAAATTTTGCCGAGAAATTTATTAAAATGTTTGCAAAGAATTTTCAAGCAAAACTTTTGAAAATTTTGAAGACAACTGAAATTTTGCCAAGAAATTTATTAAAATTTTTGCAAAGAATTAAAAAAAAATTTTTTTTTTTTTAAATAATTCAACTTTTTGAAAGTATTGAAATTTTAGCCAAAAATTTGATTAAAACTTTTGAAAATTATTGAAATTTTAGTCGAAAATTATATTAAAATTTTTCAAAATTATAGAAAACTTTGAAGACAATTGAAATCTTTACTAAGAATTTTATTAAAATTTATGCAAAGAATTGAAAAAATAATTTTTGAAAATAATTGAAATTTTGGCCTAAAATTTTATTACAATTTTTGGAAGTTATTGAAAAGTTTGAAGATAATTGAAATCTCTTTGCTTAGAATTTTATTAACATATTGTTGTAAATAATTGTAATTTTTCCTAGAATTTTATTAAAATATTATTGAAAATAATTGTAAATTTTTTCCAAGAATTTTATTAAAATATTGATTGAAAATAATTGAAATTTTTAGGAAAAAAAGATTTACCATTTAAAAAAAAATAAGTTCTTCTCATGAATTTAGTTTATTTTTGAAAAAAAGACAATTGTTTGGAACTTTTTTTTAAAATGAAATTCTTTGAAATATGATTTAATGTTAGAAAATAAAAAAAATTTGAAATCATTGCAAAAAAAATGCAATTAATCTTCGAATTTTCCTTACAAAAATTGAATTATTTTCAACAACTTTTTTTAATAGAAGTTCAGAAAAGAATTTCAATCATTTTCGTTAATTTTTAATAAATCTTTCGAAACAATTCAATTATATTTAATTAAATAGTAAAATTGTATTTAATGAAATAGTAAAATCTTAGCAAAAATTTAATTATTTTTATTACAATTTTGGAAAAAAATTCTATTTTAAAAAATAATTTTATTGTTTTCAACTACAATTCTTTTCATAAATAATTTTTAAATAATTGAATTAGTTTGACGAACTTTAATAAAATTTTTAGGAATATTGAAATTTTTCGAGAAATTCGATTAAAATTGTATTAAAAATAATTGTAATTTCAAAATTTTTTTTGAAAAAATTGAATTTAAACAAATATTTTTATTTTTTTCAACTAAAATCCTTTTAATGAATAATTTTATCAACCAATTTTTAAATAATTGAATTGATTCGACAAACTTTAAAATAAATTTTTTAAGAATAATGACATTTTTCGTGAAATTCGATTAAAATGTTGAATTATATTCATAGAATCTTAATTAATAATAATTAAATTAATAAATTAGTTTTTTCGATTTTTGATGATGTATATAAAAGGTGAAAGAGTGTTTTTTTCTTTTAGAAGAAAGATGTATATCTTTCAAAAATCGAAAAAACTAATTTATCAAATAATTGTGGAAGAATTCACTAAATAATTTAAATAATGAAATAAAAAATTTGCAAACAGCTCCTGACGGAAGTACGCGAATGATATCAGGACCAACGAGTATTCTACCAAAGAGCGAACAATCACCGCAAACGCCTAATCGTCAACAATCATTGATTAAAGTGACCGGCACTCCAATACCAGCGCCAAGTCCCGCACTTCAAAGTATACAGCAACGTGTGCAAATTCTACGCGGTCCCGATGGTAAATTACAAGTTCGCGGCCTAATGCCCGGTCAACAATTGGTACAAATGCCCGATGGTAAACTACACGTTCTCAATACTGGTCAAACTGCTCAACAAATTGCCGCCGTACAAACGAATACACCAATAGCGACAACAACAACCACCATTGTTTCGACACCGACGACAACGCCAACAGCAGCAGTAGCAGCATCGCCAGCAGGCACTGTCGTCACGACAAAGACACCGCAAACGAAAATTGCACCAGTGAAAATAACACCGGCGAAAACAACCGTCGTTATCCAACAAGACGGTACGGAGAAAATTGTCCAACAAAATATTCAGGGTAAACGTCTAACGAACGCGAGTCCACAGAGTGGAAAGAATACAATTTTAGTGACGAGTAGCGGACAAATTGTTCAAGGACAGCAGATAATACAGAGCGGTGGTGCGGCGCAAGTTGTCGCCGGTAATCAAATTGTCGTCAATAATCCAACATTGGCGCAACAATTGGCCACTGGTAAGGCGCAATTGGCAACAATTGGCGGTCATCAAGTCATCATAAGAAGTACATCGGCTGGTAATCAAATATTCCATCTTAATTCAACGGCGAATAGTGGAATTATCGTGAAACAGAATCAGACGACGACGGGAGCGACGACGACGCCGGTGAAAATTGCGACAAAAGTGGTGGAAAATTCACAGGAGGGAAGTGTTAATAATAATGTTAGTCCTAGTGTGAATAGTAGTGTGAACGCTGTCACGACGGCGACAACAACGACTAGTAGTAATAATAATAATAATATTGGTGCACCGACATCGACGACTGTGAATAATACGGCGACGGGTCAAGTGAACGCCACTACGACAACAACAACTACGGCGGCGACGACGACGCCTACACCCGGAAGTGTCGAGGCTTCACTTTTAGCGGGACATCCGCCTGGAACTATCATCAAGTGCGTTACCGCGCAGGTTATTCAAACGAGTCAAGGACCTAGAATTGTGCTTCAAGGTTTACAGGGTACGGAATTTACTCCACAGCAATTGACCATGGTGCAGCAACAGGTTAAGCAGCAATTGTTAAAAGGTATAAATTATTTTCTATACAATTCTTCTTTTTGTTATAGTTCCGCTGTTCCCGGAGTTCAGTGTTGATCTGGAAGAAGCGAGAGGAATGGTTTTTGATAAGGCTGAATATGAAAGTGGAATGAAATTATTAATGAAAGAATTTGAGAAATATGTGAAAGAGAAAGATTTTAGTTTGAAGATGGAGAAAACGAAAGTACTGAGAATTAGAAAGAAAAGAGACACGGAAAGACAGAATGGGAAAGACGCCCCAAATTTTAGAGCGGTTCTATAATTTGGCACTTCTTTCTTTTACTAATCGGAAAATACTAGGGAATTAAATTTTGAACCGGGAAAAACTGGAAAAAAGTCAGGAATTTTATTCCAAATCGGCAATTTTTCCACTAAATTAGAAAACGATTTTATTATTTTAATTTGTTTACAAAAAAAACGATATTTAAAAAAAATCCACGCTTCTAATATTCAATTACTTGAAATTTTAACTAAAATTTATTTCGAAATTAATTTTTATTTTGGAGGATTCAACTATTTAAATTTACAAATAAGATGCAAGTAAATATTTAAATTGAAGAATTGGAATTTGGAATGTATTTCATTAGTAATTTATTATTGAGAATTTTGAAAGTAATTCAATTATTTGACCAAGAATTTTTTTTTGTTTTTAAAATAATTTTGTTTTTCGAATAATTGTAATTAAAAATTTTATTATTAAATTATAAATTACTAAACTTTCAAAACAAAATTTAAAGAAAAAACCTTGAAAAGTGAGGGAATTTTGATCGAAATCCTGGAAAATTGTTGTTTTTCATTTTATAAAATCTTATGTTACTTAAATATTTCAAAATTAATTCAATTTCAAAAGAGTTGCATTCACAATTTTCTTAAGTAGACGAATTTGAAAAAAAATTTTTTTTTAATTTTGTAAAATTTCAAGTTCAAATGAATTTTATTTGTAAAAAATTTAAAAACAGATTTAAAATAATTTTAAAAACTTAAATTTGAAAAAAAAAAATATTTTGAGTAGACGAATTTGAAAAATTTTTTATTTTTAATTTAATAAAATTTCAAGTTCAAATGAATTTTATTTGTAAGAAATTTAAAAACAGATTCAAAATAATAACTTTAATAAAATTCTTCGTAGAAAATTTAATTGATTTCAAAAATTTGTCAAAATTCAATTATTTTAAATGTTTGCTGTTTTAATATTTTAATAATATTTCACAAAAGAATTTTGTTTTAAATTTATCTTTTGCCAATGAATAATAATAGTAATTATTATTATTATCATTATTATTAATAATAATTAAAAAACATAATAATTAAATTTTAATAATTTTTCCAAAAGTTGTTTGACAATTTTCAAATTGTTTTCAATTAAATTTTACTATCGATAATTCGAAAATTCTTTAATTGTATAACAGAAAATGAAAACTTCAAATAATTTTAAATCAAAAATTCGAATTAAACTTTTTTTTTATTATTTCTACAAAAATGTTTGTTAAAAGTATGGAAAATTCAAATTTATTTTATTTTAATTTGAAACCTTTTGAAAATTCAATTATTTCTAAAAAAAAATCCACTGCTACAATGCTTTCAATATTCAATTAAAATCTAAGATTGTAACTGAAATTCATTTTTAAATCAAATATTTATTAGAAAATTTTTTCAAGAATTCATTTATTTAATTTTAAAAATAAACATTTTATTAAATAATTGAAGGTCTTTTTAAATTGAATTTTCATGAAAGAACTTTATCAACAAATTTTTAAATAATAATTGAATTCTTTTAACAAATTGTAATAAATCTTTTAAAAAAATTTTATTTCATTTTTCGAGAAATTGGATGAAAATTTTATATATTAAAAATAAATTCTGACAAGAATTATATTAAATTTTTTTTTTTTTTTAAATAATTGAATTTCGGAGTAAAATTTTATTATTTATAAAGATAATTGAAATTTTGGCGGATTTTTGCGAAAAATTACGTAAAAATTTTGTAAATAATTAAATTGTTTTGTGAAATTTCTTTGAATTAGTAGACATTGAAAATAATTAAAGTTTGAGAAATGTTTGATTTTAACTAAATTTCTATGAAGAATTTATTAAGAGCGTGGCAACCCTGATAATGTGGTTTTTTAAAAATAGTTTTAATTTGAAAATTTTTAAAAATAAATAATTTAAATTTGTAAAGAATTTTTTTTCGGAAATTTTCAGAATAATAAAATTTGGAAGAACTTAATTATTAGTATTTTTTTTAAACAAAAATTCAGTTAGAAAAAAAAGATTTATAAAATTAGTAAAGAAAAAAGGGGTTATGGTGGTTTTTATGGCTGAAGATGAAAGTGGAATGAAATTGTTAATGAAAGAATTTGAGAAAGATTTAAGAGTGAAGATGGAGAAAGGAAAGTTTCTAAAAATACATTGCGCTTTGTAACTCCTTCTTTTTTAGTTAATTATAATTTTATCTATTCAATCAAATAATAAATATAATTTATCACCAGCTCAAGCAACGACCGGTAAACAAGGAGTTCTTGGTCCCACGAAACTCTACGTCGCTGTTCATCCACCAGTGCCAACGCAAACTTCAACCACTCCACAAACAAGTCCAGTTGTTAATACAAAATCCGAACCTGAAAGTGAGACACCAGAGAGTCCAGTTGCTTCTACACCAGGTAAAAAATTCGTTTTGCTTTTCTCATTATTGCCCTTTGGTAATAATTTTTTTTTTTCAAATTTATTTTATTTCATTTTATTAATTTTTTTTCTTGTCACTGTGTGGTAGTGGTAATCAAGAAAGAATTGGAAGTAAAAACAGAGCCAAATACAGCGCCAGCAACACCTGAGAAGCCAAAAGTCGTTGTTCAGCAAGTGGCGAGAAATGCCGGCGCCGAAAGCGAACCACAGAAACAACAAATGGCCAATGGTCAACAACCTTTGCAGACGCCGAAAAAGGAGTCTGGTCAAGCGTCGAATAAATTCGTCATTACTCCGGATTACATTCAACAAAGTGAGTTTTACTCATTAAAATTAATTATATATTTACAATTAAATTTTCAAAAATTCTAATTCTAAAAATTTCTATTAATAGTTAATCAATTTTAAAATTATTGTAAACAATGTTTTTTTCCAGCAATTAAAAGTGCATTGAAACAGGAGAATTTGAATCCGGAAATTGAGGAGAAATTATTGCAACTTCAACGTTATCAGGAGAAGCAAATGAAAGGCACGGAGAATACAATTTCAAGTAATCAAAGTCATAATCAAATTGCAACAACGCCGCGAACGCCGGCGAGAAAGCGACCGACGCCAACTGCAACAGCAACGGGCGCAGCGGCAGCGACAACAACAACAACCAATACAACAAACATTCCAGCCACAAATGTCACGACAAATTTACAAAATCTCGTCAATGACAAGGACATTGATTGGTCTGAGCCACCGAAAAAGAAGATATCGCCGAAAATTGAACCTCGAGAGCCCCTTGGGTGAGGAATTTTATTTATTTTTAATTCATTTATAGTTCATTTTTATTTCTTTTATTACAGGGTTGCCACGCAACCTGGAAACCTGGAAAACCTGGAAATGTCAGGGAATTTAATAAATCTTGAAAAAACTTAGAAAAGTCAGGGAATTTTTTTATCTAAATCCTGAAAAATTGTTGTTTTCTAAAGTTATTCCATATCTTATTCTTAAAAATCTAAATTTTGGTACTGAAATATTTCAATATTTATTTATTTATTCAATTTTAGAAGAATTGCTTTTACAATTTTTAGAAGTTGATCGATTTCAAAAGGTGTCAATTTAAAAATTAAATAATTTGAAGCAATTACAAATCTATTTGTAAGAAATCAGTTTATTTTACAAATTTTAATAAAATTCTTGGCAAAACTTCATTTACTTTCAAAAACGTTCCTGTATTCAATAATTTCAATTATTAACTACATTAATAAAATTTTCCATAATAATTTAAATAGTTAAAAAAAATTGTTAAAATACAATTGCTTTCAGAACTTGTAATAAAAATTTTTTTGCTATTTTTAATACATAAAATGCTTTACAAAATTCAATTATTTTTAAGAATTTTAATAAAATTCTTCAATAGAATCCAATTATTTTCAAGATTTTTAATAAGATTCTTTGCAAAATTTAATTATTTACCGGATTTTTAATAAAATGCTTTTCAAAATTCCATTATTTTCAAGAATTTTAATAAAATTCTTTAAATAAATTCAATTACTTTTAATAAAATTTTCTACAAATAATTACATTTCTCGAAAAATGTAATTCTTCTTAAAAGTTTTCATTTAAATTTTTCAAGACGAGTCAATTTATTATCTAATAATTTGTTGGAGTTAATTTATTTAATAAAATATAAATACTGTCTTAAAAAAATGTGGAAAAATTCCCTTTTTTAACCTGGATAACCTGGAAAAGTGAGGGAATTTGAATGAATCAAAAGCGTGGCAAACATGAATTTAAATTTCTTCTTTTAAATAAATAGAAATTTTTTCTTGTCAATTTTTTTTTTATATAAAAATAAAATTCAGTACTTTTTTCCTTTATTGGTCTAATCAAAACGAAAATAATTTTCAGTAAAAGAAAAAGCGATGAAATGGAAATGCAGGAGAATGAAATCTCGCCCAAGAGTCGACAGAATAAATTTCGTGACTCGCAGGATTTGAAGAGGAAATCAAGAGTCACATCGCAAATGAATGTTTTACTCTTTCGGCATAAAGAAATGCTGAAAAAAGATATTCTCAAGAAACGAGCGCTTCTTGAGAAGGAACTTTCCATCGACATACAGGTATATTTTAATATTATTAAATATTATAAGAAAGAAGAAGGTGTTATTTTTTTTAAATTGGAGAACATTTTTAAGAATTGAAACAGAGAAGAATGTAAACGAAGGAAAAGTGATTTTTTTTAAATGCGAATTGAATAAATATGTAAAGAGCGTTAAAAAAAAGTGTTATTTTTTTAATTTTCAATAATTCGTGAAATAAAGTTGATTATTGGGTATTAATGAATGGATTTGTCGACAGAAGGATCTCTCGGCAGAATTGGCGAGTCGAACGAAAGCGGAGAGACATAAACAGGACGAGGTGAAGGTGGGAAGCGCAAAACGCAAGAGTAACGCTCAACCCGCGCAACAAGTGAGTCCACCGAATCGTAATGTCAAACCGAAGAGTCGAAAGAGTCATGGTAATAGTACAACGCCGCCGGGCGGCTCTTCAGCGGCGAACGCGAATCGAATCAAAAAGGAGAAACTTTATTGTCTCTGCAGGACACCATATGATGAAACTAAGTGAGTTTCTATTTCTATTTTCCCCATTTTTTCCCTCACTTTTCCTAATATTTTCCACCTTTTTTTTACTTTCCGTATATTTTTCATTTTTCTTTCTTTTCCCTTTGTTTTGTGTTGTCTTTACTGCATTTTTCTCCTTTTTAAAAATTATTTTCACAATTCTGTATTAATTAAGTTGTCAAATTTAATTTTTCGGTAGTGAATTTTTTTCTATCTCTTTTTTTTTAAAATTAATTACTGGGTAGAAAAATGTCTTTTTTTTAGCTTTATAAAATTATTATATTAAAATTAAAAGCTTATAAAATTGAGTTTTTTTTTTAAATTAATAAACGTTATTTTTGAATTAAATAAAAATGATCGATTGTAATTAATTTTCTTTTGCGAAAAACAATTTTCAGGTTCTACGTGGGATGTGATTTGTGCAACAATTGGTTCCATGGCGAGTGCGTTGGCATCACTGAGGAAATGAGCAAAACTCTTTCGGAATTCGTTTGCACCGAGTGTCGACACGCGAGGGACACGCAGGAACTTTATTGCCTTTGTAAACAACCCTACGATGAATCTCAGTGAGTTTTCCCCTCCCTATTCTTCCTTCTTTTTCTCTATTAAAAAATTTTTTTAAATATTTAATAAATTATTTTCATACTTTTAAATATTTGAAAACATATTTTTACATTTTTAAATACTTTAAGAGTTATTGTTATATATTTTTATAAATTTTTAAATAACGTTTTAATTGTTAAATGTCTGAAAATGGGAAAAAAAAGATAAAAACTTTAAAATGTTAATAATATTTTATTGAATAAGTGAGAATTTTTTTTTTCGAAAAAAAAGAGTGAATAATAAATAAAATTGTTTCTTTTTTCTATTTCCAAAAAGGTTTTACATCTGTTGTGACAAATGTCAGGACTGGTTCCATGGGCGTTGCGTTGGTATTTTACAATCGGAGGCGGACAATATTGACGAATACGTGTGTCCGAATTGTCAACGGAATTCGTCAGTGAATTTTGCGAATATGAAAAATTTAAACGCAAAAGATCTTGACCTCTTGAAAAAATTAATCAAACAAATACAGGTAGATTTTTTTTCTCATCTTTTTTACCCCCTTCACTTGAAAAATTGAAATCTAATCTAAATCTTCTCAATTTTCTACCGAAATCAGAAAATGTTTAAAGTTAAATATATTTTAGTTTAATTCTAGTATTTTTTTTTCGTTTTTTTCCATAAAGATTGAAATTATTTTTATAGTGAAATTTACTGATTGTGAGTGAAAAATTAATTTTATTTCTATGTAAATTTGTTGTCATTTGACTTTGAATTTTTATATATAATTATATATTTTTGTTTTCTTTTGAAGAATTAACTGAATTAAATTTTTGAAGAATTTATTAAAATAAAGTTTTTTTTCTGTTATTATTTAGCAACACAAAAGCGCTTGGCCGTTTATGGAACCTGTCGATCCGAATGAGGCGCCAGATTATTATAAAGTTATCAAAGAACCAATGGGTAAGTTAAAAATAAATTTTTAATTCTGTAAAATATTTTTTAAATCGACTCAATGGGAAAATTCGATTTTTATAAATATTTTTTTGCCTTTTTCGGTTCTTTCTAATTTTTTATCTTATTTTTTGGAAATTTTTTCTTTTTAATTTACAAAATTTTCTGTTCTTTCTTCATTCTTTTTCTTTTATTAGAAAGTTTTCTCCTTTTTTTTTCCTCTAATTTTCTCAATTTTTTTTCTACAATTCGAAATTTTTATCTTAACACATTTTCTCGTTTCAGATCTACAAACAATCGAATTGAGGATAAACGACAAGAGTTACAAGAAATTAAGTGAATTTATTGGCGACATGACGAAAATATTCGACAATTGTCGCTACTACAATCCAAAGGAATCGCCATTCTTTAAATGTGCCGAGGCCCTTGAAACATATTTCGTCCATAAAATCAAGTGTCTACGGGAAAAGTTCTCCGAAGGTAAATGAAAAATCAAATAAAAACAATTTCAAAACAGAAAGAAAAAAAAAATAATTGTGAAAAGAAAATGCAAAATGAAAACTTGAAAGTGTCCAAGTGTTGTAAAATATTTCTCTATATATATATTAAAAAAAAAAAGACTTTTTAAAAATTAAATTCGCCAGCGAAGAGTCAGTGCGGTTTTTTTTTTAAAATCATTACTTTCCTCATTTTTTGGAAAAAATTGAGAAAAAAAAGAAACAAAAAAAGGGAGCCGTGAAAATTTCGCGTTTCAAGATGACAAAAAAAAAGTAGAAGAAGAATTCAGCGAAAAAATTTAAAAAAAAAAGAAAGAGAGAGAGAGAGGGAAAAAGTGTGTAATTAAAAATGGATAGAAAAACCGCTTCTGTGCCAGTAAAAACACGAAACTCAAAAAAAACTAGCTTTTAAGTTATATATATATATAAAAAATAAAAAAAAACTGTAGCGTTAAAAACGTTTTTTCTTCACGTTTTAATTTATTCGCTCGCGCGTCTTTTTAAGAAAAAAAAATGAAAAATTCCTCACTCGACGCGAAAAATGATTAATTATACATATATTAATTAAATTGAAGAAAAAAAAGAGTTAGCTGAAAATAATTAAAGAAAAAAAAGAATATTTGACGCTAGAAACTATTTAAGAAACAAAAAGAAAAAAAAATGAATGAATGAATGAACAAAATGAATGAAAATCCCCGATGAAAAAAAAGAAATAACGAAAAAACAAGAAAAAAAAACCTTTGAATTCTAAGTCATTTAATTATTTAATTTAAAAAAAAAAATTCATCGATTCCAGATTATTTCTACGATTGTTTTTTTTTTTTTTTTTATAAAAAAAGGGGAGAATCGCCGCATTTTCGAATTCGTTTATTATAAAAAATATTTTATAAAACAAAAAAAAATCGCATAATATTATTATTAATAAGGATTATAAAATAAATGAAAATAGTAAAAGAAAAGAAATATGTGAAAATAAGTAAAGAAAAAAAAAATACAGTAAAAATAATGTACAAATTTTGTTTATTGTAATTATTAAAGTGACAATTGATCAATTCTGTTGTTTTAATTATTGAAATTTTTTTGTATATTAAAATTGTTTATAAAAGTAGAAAAAAATTTTTTTGTGTTTAAAAAATGGTGGGAATTTTTTGAAAATGAAGAAGAGAAGGAAATTTTTGGCAAAATGGAGAAAGAAGAAAATGAAGAATGAGAAAAAAAGATTGGAAAAAAACAATAGTAGAGAAACTGTGAAACGATGGAAGTAAAAGAAAATCCCCCCGAATAAATGAAGAAAACTAGGAAAAAATGAAAAAAAGAAGAATAAGTGAATAAAAAGAACAAAAAGTGTAATTGAAGAAAATAGAAAGGAAAGAAGAGAGAAAAAGATTAAAATTTAAAATGATGAAGAATAGAAAAAGTGTAAATGAAGAAGAGCAGCGAATGAAGAAAAATAGAAAATAATAAATGACGAATAGGAGAAAATGAAGAAAAAACGAAAGGATGAATAAATGAAGAAAAAACGAAAAGAAGATTAAATGAAGAAGAAAACGAAAACTAGAAAAAATGAAGAAAAAACGAAAAGAAGAATAAATGAAGAAGAAAACAAAAAAGAAGAATAAATGGAAAATAAAAAAGAAGAAGAGATAAGATAGAAAACAAGAAAAATAAAAAAATAAAGAAAATGATTAAATGTAAAGAAATAGAATTTTCGTTTCTTTTCTTTCTTTCTTTCTTGTTTTTTTGAAAACAATTGTAAATAGCGATTTAAAAAAAGAAAAGGAAAAAAAGTGGCGCTAAAAAGCTTTTTTTCGCTTTTGAGAGAAATCATTTTTTTTGTGCGTGAAAAAGAAGGCTTTCTTTTTTGTTTCGACCCCCGCCCCCTAATTAAAAATTTATTTTTTTCAAATTTAAAAAAACTATTTTTTTTTCGTCTCTTAAAATAGTTTAAGAGAGAAAAAAAGTAAAAATATTTTTTTAATTATTCAAACAATTCTATTGTACAAAATAAATAAAAGTGTAAAATTTACTTTCTTTTCCAATTGTGAAGAAAAAGTATTTTTTTTTAATACAACTTTTATTTATTTTCTTTTTAAAAACAACCAAAAGAGAGAGAGAGAAGAAAAAGAAAATTCTCTCCCCTCTTTTTTATTTAAAAAAAAATCCGTCTTTTTTTGGATCGCAAAATTTTTCTCTCCCTTTGTCTCTAATTTTCCCTTTTTTCTCTCTTTCTCTCTCACATTTTTCATATTTGAGAAAAAAAGAAAGAAACAAAAAAACGAAATTTTTTGCGATTTAAAATTTAGGGGTTTTTTTTTGAAAATTTATTTATAATGAAAAAGATTTTGAATAAATTTTATAATTTTTATTGTATAAACATGCCTTCTCCCTTGCTTTTTTTTTCTTTTTCTTCGTCTCTTGATAACTTTTTTCTTCGACCCTTCCCGTAAATTTAAATATTTTTTCAATATTGTAATTTCTATATTTTGATTATTGTCAAATAATGAGGTGTTTATTTTTTATTAATGAAAGAGGAGGAAATAGAAGAAGAAGAAGAAGAAGTAAATAAAATAAAAAAAAGAGCAACAAAGTGTGATTATTATCTAAGTATATTCATCTCGATCTTAACATTAAATAGTTTATAATAAATATATTTGTACTAATTTTAAATCAGGAACTTTGTTGTTTTTATTGCACTATAGAATATAAATTAGTCTTTAAAAATTCAGCAAAAAATGAATATTTATAATTCCTTGAACCTTGAAAATCCGTCTTTTAATTATTTATTTTATTATTTTATTTATTTATTTATTACTTTTATTTTAATGATTATTTTTTTTTAATTTTATTAATATAAATAAATAAATAAAAATTCAAATTCAAATAAAATTAGAATTGTTTAATTTAAATTGTCGGTTTTCATCGTTTTCATAAAGAAAGTTTTTCTAATTATCGGTAAGGTAGTTCACTGATTTATTGTTTATTGGTAATTTGGACAGCTGTATTACCGACTTGAGGTAATAAATAAAAGTTCTACGCTTTCAATGGGTAAATTTTATTTTATTTATATTTTATTCATTTTAAGCATTTTAAGTTTTTAAAATATTTCTTTTAATTTTTCAAAATATTTATTTTAAGTTTTTAAAATATTCATTTTATGTTTTTAAAATAATCCTGTTTGTTAATTATTAAAGTTAATTTTTTTTTTAAATTTTGACAAAGGGTTTATTAAAATTCTAGAAAATAATTTTAATTCGTTGGTGAAATTTTATTAAAATTTTGTTTTCCAAATAATTTTAATTCGATTCGTGAAATTTTATTAAAATTTTGTTTCCAAATAATTTCAATTCGTTGGTGAAATTTTATTAAAATTTTGTTTCCAAATAATTTTAATTCGTTTCGTAAAATTTTATAAAAATTTTGTTTCAAAATAAATGAATTTTAGCAAAAAGAAAAATTTATTCTTTGCGAAGAATGTTACTAAAACTTAAACATTTTTAAGAAAGAAAGAAAGAGGTAAACAAAATTTCTACTTTACCAGCTCGTATGATAAAAACTCAAACGGTAAATTACCGACTGAAGGTAAGAAACAAGCTCTCTACCTTACCAACTCGAATGATAAAACTGAGACCGTTTAAGAAAAGAAAAAGTATCACAGAAAAAAATAATAAAAAAAATTAATAACAATTGAAGAAAAAAAAGAGAAATAATAAGAAATAATGAAAAAATAATGAGAAATAATGTGGAAAAAAAATGCAAAAAGTTATGGGTCGAATCATATTGATCAGGCTACCAATGTAATTCCACTCCTGGGCGCGATCCCACTACTGCCCGCCACGGAGACTTTTGGCTGCTGGGTTTCCCCTCTGGCCCGATTCGCCTCTCCTTAGCCAACCTGGCCAACCCGGACTCCTCCAGGTTGGCCATATTGATGGCGAGCTTAGTGCGGACGTCCAGTCGACATGGACACCACACTAGCAGTGATCCCCGACCTCAGACCCTCCACCATAACTAGCTTCCAAGTAGCTGGATTACAGGAGTCGCCACACTCCCAGCTGAAAATATTTACTTCTCATCGTCCATAAAAAGTGTAACTTGAATTCTACCAAATATTTCAAATTTACAATTTTACAATATTTTTTTGAAAATTCATTTTTCTGTTGTGAAAATGCGATGTTAAATTGTTAAGATAATTTTTTTTTCATTTCGATATTTTTTTATGGGTTATTTTCAATTATTTGAGTATGTAGTGCGGGGACTTAGGCTCCGCCCACTTGAGCTCTGTCTTCTGCGGTGATAAGCGATTGAAAAAAAATATAATAATATAATAATAATATATAATATTATTATAATATATATTATTATAATATATATTATATAATATATAATATACTAAACGATAAAAAGTATCCAAATTAAAATAAATTATCTATCAACGATTTTTCAACATTGGAAAAAATTTTCAAATTAAAAAAAAACATTTGGACTATTATTATTATTATTATTATTTATTATAATTTTTTTTTGTTTTTTAATTTGGATATTTTTAATGAGTTATTTAAAAATGAATATAAAAATATTATTGTTAATATATATTTTGCTTCCTCGTGAGGAAGCTTTGTAGTCGTTTAATTTACAAAATTTTTAAAAATCCTTTTGACAAATTTTCTTCTATATGGGACTATGTTATATAAGACCCTGAACAATTGTCCGGATGTATGTATGTGTATGTGTGTGTGTGTGTGTGGATCCCGTTTTTTGTGAACACGATAACTCGAAGAGGTTTCAACGAATTCGGCTGAAAATTGCTAGGAATATTTATCATAAAAATATCTCGAAATGGATTGATGGACATTAAAAAATCTAATAAAAAAAAAATTTTTTTTACTTTTTTAAAAAAAAATTTTTTTTTCAAAAAATTTTTTTTAAATTGAATATTGAAGTTAATATACAATAAAATCTTCTTCTTTGCATCAAGACGAATCGATTGGTATATTTAAAGTATAAATTGTATGAGAGTTTATAGAGGTAATGACAATTAATGCAAAAAAATTACCTTTTTTTATCAAAAATTTAGTTCTTTCATCAAAATTATATTCCAGTACAATAAGATTTTACTCATTTTTTTCAATAATCTTATCCGTTGCATTAAAACGGATCGATTGGTATATATAAAGTATATTTTTTATTTGAATTTATAGAATTAAACATAATTAAAACCAAAAATTCGCACTTTTATAGAAATTTATTTCCTTCTTAAAAATTATGTTGCTTTATAATAAAATGTTAATCTAGACTTAAAAACAAACTAAAAATCTTCATTTCATCAAGACGAATCGATTGATGTATAAAAAGAATATATTTTATTAGCATTAATAGAATTAAATAAAATGAAAAAATTCACTTTAAAGCAAATTTTTTGCTTATCGTAAAGAGGAAGCAAAATGTTCATGTAATGAACATCTTAATTCACAACTTTTATAATTTTTGTCCTACAAAAATGTGTCCAGAGGTGAAGTTGTTTGTTTTTGTTCCAGTTGTCAGGAAAAAAAAGAAAAACACTTTCAAAATGAAATTGGAAAAAGTTACCAAAAAATGAAATTTCGAAATGCAAAAATGCCTGTTATTTTAGAAAAACCTTTGTAACTTTTTTAATTTTTGTCCTAGAAAAATGCGTCTAAAGAAGAAGTTGTTTGTTTTTGTTCAAATTGTCAGGAAAAAAGTGAAAAACACCTTATAAATCAAATGGTGAAAAGTTACCGAAAACTCAAATTTCAAAATGAAAAAATGTCGGTGTTTTTGGAAAAAGGTCTGTAACTTTTTTAATTTTTGTCCTAGAAAAATGCGTCTAAAGAAGAAGTTGTTTGTTTTTGTACAAATTGTCAGGAAAAAAGTGGAAAACACTTTTAAAATAAAATGGTGAAAAGTTACCGAAAACTCAAATTTCAAAATTTAAAAATGTCGGTCTTTTTGGAAAAAGTTCTGTAACTTTTTTTATTTTTGTCCTAGAAAAATGCGTCTAAAGAAGAAGTTGTTTGTTTGTGTTTAAATTGTCAGGAAAAAAGTGAAAAACACCTTAAAAATAAAATGGTGAAAAGTTACCGAAATCTCAAATTTAAAAATTTAAAAATGTCGGTTTTTTTTGAATAAGCACTGTAACTTTTTTAATTTTTGTCCTAGAAAAATGCGTCTAAAGAAGAAGTTGTTTGTTTTTGTTCAAATTGCCAGGAAAAAAGTGAAAAACACTTTTAAAATAAAATGGTGAAAAGTTACCAAAAAATGAAATTTCGAAATGCAAAAATGCCTGTTATTTTAGAAAAACCATTGTAACTTTTTTAATTTTTGTCCTAGAAAAATGCGTCTAAAGAAGAAGTTGTTTGTTTTTGTACAAATTGTCAGGAAAAAAGTGAAAAACACTTTAAAAATAAAATGGTAAAAAGTTACCGAAAACTCAAATTTCAAAATTTAAAAATGTCGGTTTTTTTGGAATAAGCACTGTAACTTTTTTAATTTTTGTCCTACAAAAATGTGTCCAGAGGTGAAGTTGTTTGTTTTTGTTCCAGTTGTCAGGAAAAAAAAGAAAAACACTTTCAAAATGAAATTGGAAAAAGTTACCAAAAAATGAAATTTCGAAATGCAAAAATGCCTGTTATTTTAGAAAAACCTTTGTAACTTTTTTAATTTTTGTCCTACAAAAATGTGTCCAGAGGTGAAGTTGTTTGTTTTTGTTCCAGTTGTCAGGAAAAAAAGAAAAACACTTTCAAAATAAAATTGGAAAAAGTTACCAAAAAATGAAATTTCAAAATAAAAAAATGTCGGTGTTTTTGGAAAAACCTTTGTAACTTTTTTAATTTTTGTCCTACAAAAATGTGTCCAGAGGTGAAGTTGTTTGTTTTTGTTCCAGTTGTCACGAAAAAAAAGAAAAACACTTTCAAAATGAAATTGGAAAAAGTTACCGAAAACTGAAATTTCAAAAAGGAAAAAAATGTCTGTTATTTTAGAAAAACCTTTGTAACTTTTTTAATTTTTGTCCTAGAAAAATGCGTCTAGAGAAGAAGTTGTTTGTTTTTGTTCAAATTGTCAGGAAAAAAGTGAAAAACACCTTATAAATCAAATGGTGAAAAGTTACCGAAAACTCAAATTTCAAAATGAAAAAATGTCGGTGTTTTTGGAAAAAGGTCTGTAACTTTTTTAATTTTTGTCCTAGAAAAATGCGTCTAAAGAAGAAGTTGTTTGTTTTTGTACAAATTGTCAGGAAAAAAGTGGAAAACACTTTTAAAATAAAATGGTGAAAAGTTACCGAAAACTCAAATTTCAAAATTTAAAAATGTCGGTGTTTTTGGAAAAAGGTCTGTAACTTTTTTAATTTTTGTCCTAGAAAAATGCGTCTAGAGAAGAAGTTGTTTGTTTTTGTTCAAATTATCAGGAAAAAAGTGAAAAACACTTTAAAAATAAAATGGTGAAAAGTTACCGAAAACTCAAATTTCAAAATTTAAAAATGTCGGTTTTTTTGGAATAAGCACTGTAACTTTTTTAATTTTTGTCCTACAAAAATGTGTCCAGAGGTGAAGTTGTTTGTTTTTGTTCCAGTTGTCAGGAAAAAAAAGAAAAACACTTTCAAAATGAAATTGGAAAAAGTTACCAAAAAATGAAATTTCGAAATGCAAAAATGCCTGTTATTTTAGAAAAACCTTTGTAACTTTTTTAATTTTTGTCCTACAAAAATGTGTCCAGAGGTGAAGTTGTTTGTTTTTGTTCCAGTTGTCAGGAAAAAGAAGAAAAACACTTTCCAAATGAAATTGGAAAAAGTTACCAAAAAATGAAATTTCGAAATGCAAAAATGCCTGTTATTTTAGAAAAACCTTTGTAACTTTTTTAATTTTTGTCCTAGAAAAATGCGTCTAAAGAAGAAGTTGTTTGTTTTTGTTCAAATTGTCAGGAAAAAAGTGAAAAACACCTTATAAATCAAATGGTGAAAAGTTACCGAAAACTCAAATTTCAAAATGAAAAAATGTCGGTGTTTTTGGAAAAAGGTCTGTAACTTTTTTAATTTTTGTCCTACAAAAATGTGTCTAAAGAAGAAGTTGTTTGTTTTTGTTCAAATTGCCAGGAAAAAAGTGAAAAACACCTTAAAAATCAAATGGTGAAAAGTTACCGAAAACTCAAATTTCAAAATGAAAAAATTTCGGTGTTTTTGGAAAAAGGTCTGTAACTTTTTTAATTTTTGTCCTAGAAAAATGCGTCTAAAGAAGAAGTTGTTTGTTTTTGTTCAAATTATCAGGAAAAAAGTGAAAAACACCTTAAAAATAAAATGGTGAAAAGTTACCGAAAACTCAAATTTCAAAATGAAAAAATGTCGGTTTTTTTGGAAAAAGGTCTGTAACTTTTTTAATTTTTGTCCTAGAAAAATGCGTCTAAAGAAGAAGTTGTTTGTTTTTGTTCAGATTGCCAGGAAAAAAGTGAAAAACACTTTTAAAATGAAATGGTGAAAAGTTACCGAAAAGTGTGTGTGGATCCCGTTTTTTGTGAACACGATAACTCGAAGAGGTTTCAACGAATTCAACTGAAAATTGCTAGGAATATTTATCATAAAAATATCTCGAAATGGATTGATGGACATTAAAAAATCTAATAAAAAAAAAATTTTTTTTCAAAAAAATTTTTTTAAATTGAATATTGAAGTTAATATACAATAAAATCTTCTTCTTTGCATCAAGACGAATCGATTGGTATATTTAAAGTATAAATTGTATGAGAGTTTATAGAGGTAATGACAATTAAAGCAAAAAAATTACCTTTTTTTATCAAAAATTTAGTTCTTTCATCAAAATTATATTCCGGTACAATAAGATTTTACTCATTTTTTTCAATAATCTTATCCGTTGCATTAAAACGGATCGATTGGTATATATAAAGTATATTTTTTATTTGAATTTATAGAATTAAACATAATTAAAACCAAAAATTCGCACTTTTATAGAAATTTATTTCCTTCTTAAAAATTATGTTGCTTTATAATAAAATGTTAATCTAGACTTAAAAACAAACTAAAAATCTTCATTTCATCAAGACGAATCGATTGATGTATAAAAAGAATATATTTTATTAGCATTAATAGAATTAAATAAAATGAAAAAATTCACTTTAAAGCAAATTTTTTGCTTATCGTAAAGAGGAAGGAAAATGTTCATGTAATGAACATCTTAATTCACAACTTGTTTTAAATGTAATTTAAATTTAAATAATTATTTAAATTCTTAATTTAAATTAATTATATTTAAATTCTTAATTTAAAGTAATTTTTTAAATTCCTAAGGGAATTTGAACCATTATGACGTCACACATTTTAAACACATGCTTTGCAAAAATTGTGACGTCATAATGTTTCAAATGCCCTTAATTTAAATTAATTTTTAATAATTCTTAATTAAAAGTAATTTTTTAAATTCTTAATTTAAATTTGTAATTTAAATAATTATTTAAAAGTAATTTTTTTATTTCTTAATTTACATTTTTAATTTAAATAATTAATTGAAAGTAATTTTTTAAATTCCTAATTAATTATTTAAATTTTTTAAAATATAAATTATTAAAAATTATTATTTAAATAAATTATTATTGAATTTACGTATTAAAAATAAAAATTCGAAAAAAATTTATAATTATATTGTATATTAAACACTATTCTTATTCGTGCTAAAACATTTATAATTTTTAAATCAGCTAAAAAGAAATTTAAAAAAAATTTTCAACAATATTTGAAGTCTTATAAAAAATGTAATTAAAATTTTTTAAATTTTTTGAATTTTGCTGGAGAAATTTTTAAAACATAATTATATATTGAAAATAGTTTGAATTCCTGTATTTGCATTTTTATAATTCATATAATAATATTACTAAATTTTTTGTCAAAAATGTATTTCAAAAATTTGTTAAAATAATTATATTCCTTTAAAGATTTTTATTAAATTTCTTTATTATATTTATAATCTATATATTATAGATATTATCTACATCTATTTATTATTTAAATTAATTATTTATAAATTTTATAAATTTTATTTATAAATAATTGAAATTTTTGTTTCGAACTTTATAATTCTTGATAATAATTGGATTTTTGTCTATAAGAATTTTTTATAAAAATTGTAGACAATATAATTGAAGAATTTAGTATAAATTTTTTTTTTAAATTTATAATTTTATTAAAATTTTAAAAAAATTTATAATTTTATAAAAATATATGAATTTTTGTTAAGATATTAATATTAATTAATTAATTATAATTTAATTCCACCAAGAAATTTAATTACTTACGAAAATAATTGACAATTATTGACAAAAATAATTTTTGATAATAATTTATAACTTATGGCACAAAATTGTATAGAAATTTTTTTAAATAATCAAATTTTGTTAAAAGAATTTTATTATTTTTAGTAGATAATTGAATTCTTCTTGAGAATGTTATTAAAGTTTATGAAAATAATTGAATTTATTATTGTGAAAAATGTTATATTATAAAAATAATGGGATTTTCTGCCGCAAGTGTTTTATTGAAATTTTTGTAAATATTCGAATATTTCAGCGAAGCGTTGTAGTAAATTTTTTGGTATTGAAAAATAATTTAAGTTTTATAAATAGAAATAATAATAATAATAAATATTATAAATAAATATAATAATAAACTAATAAAATAGCATATAAAAATAACTAAATAAACAAACAAATAAACAAATATTAAGTAAAAAAAGAAGAATAAAATAAAAAATAATGTAAATTTTATGTGGAAAAAAATAATTAAATACAAAAAGTTTAAAGCAAAAGACCTTTTTGGGTTAAAATTCAAAAAATTTAAATCTACTAAAGACATAAATTGGGAAAACCCAAAGGAAACATTTATGACACCATTCAATTTTTGAAAAGCTATGATGCTCGCAACAAAAGGGGTTCCAGGTCTGGTTATAAAAATTTTACCTTTGCAGCTGTTTTTCAGCAAATAAGTTACAATAGAAATATAAAAAGGTGGCGAAAATGTAATTATAATTGTATTAAACTTTTACTAAAAGTCCATTAGGAAAAAATTAAAGGAATAGAATCGGCAACGTACAGTCGAAACAAAAATTATTTGTCGATTTAATTTTAATATATTTTGTAGAAAGAATTCATTAAATAATTTTTAGTTTCTTCGAATATTTTTAAAAAGTTTTGAAAATATTTTTTACAGGGGGAATTTAATATTATATTTATTTCAATTTTAATAAATTTTTCCCAACGAATTCAATTAATTAGTAAATTTTTCGAAATATTTCAATTTATATTTGCAAACATTTTCAGTAAAATGTCTTCGCTATTCAATTATTATTTTAAATACAATTTTAATAATATTTCATAATATTATTTAATATTTCAGAATTCAATTATTGAAAGAAGGATATACATTTTTTTACAAGAATTGCATAATTTTATTATTTCAAATAATTTTTAAAAATACTCGAGAATAATGTTTGAATTTTTCTAATAAAAATAAAAATGCAATAACCTAAAATTAATTACAATTTTATTTATTATTTAAAATATTTTTAAAATTACTTGAGAATAATGATTACATTTTTTAAAAAAAAATAAAAATGCTATAACTTAAAATTAATTATAATTTTATTTATTATTTAAAATATTTTAAAAAATATTTGAGTATTTAAATTTTTTTTACAAAAATAAAAATGCAATAACATAAAATTAATTTTTCTTAATTTAAATCAATAGAACTTTGAACTATATTAGGATATGGAATTTTGAAAATTAATTTTTTTGCAATAATATGTAAATAATAATTTTTTTGAATTTCAATAATAATGAGTTAGTTTAATAAATAAAAATAAATTCTTTTAATATTAAAACTAAACGTCCTATAAATAATAAAACTCATTTGGAATATTTTTTCAGAATTTAAAAATCATTTTGAAGTTTTTTCAGAATTTTAAAATCATTAATTTTGAATTTTTTTCCAGAATTTAAAAATTATTTTTCAATAAAAATCAACTAATAATAAATTTGAATGGGACTTCTTAGTGAAATAAATAAATATATAAATATAAAATAAGTAATTAAATAAATTTTAAAACTATAAACTTTTTTTGACTTGAAGTAGTTTTTTTAAATATTTATTTTATTTGAAATTTTTATTATAAATATTATAATTTTCTTTTTATAAAATAATCCCTGGCGCATACATATAGTAGAGCAGTAAGGTCCAAGCGAACTGGGCCCAAATCTTAGAGTGGGGGAACGTCCGTCATGCGCTTTGCAATTTTTCCGCAGGAGTGGGGAAATAATTCGGCTTTACAAGATTCTCGCAGCGTCTTTTCCATTCGAATGCAAATCCAAATTAAAAATCATTTCTCATCGGAAGTTCACTCTGCAAGGATGGAGTCTCCACTTCTCCTTTTTCTATTTTTCACTTTTGATTTTTTTCCAAAAAACAAGTGTTCAAATTTTATAAAAATAAAACTTTAAAAATTCAAGCGCGAGTGAAATAATTATTTGCAAAATTTTAGTTCTTTATTTTTTCTGTTTCTAATATTATAGTTTTCTTAGAAAAAAATAGTTTTAGATCCTAATTTCAATTTTAAGTGCGCATAAGGTATTGAGTTAATACTTATTTTATTAATTTTGAATTACACTGAACTTTTTTTTATGTGTTTAAAAGAAAATGAACGTATATTTCATCGTCGCTACGTGTGTGGTAAATATATTCTTATTACATATCCTAGAGGAGAATATTATTATCAATTTTTTCATTCAAAGGTCTGTAAGTAGAAATTTTTTAAAACTCGATTTTGTTGGTGTGGAATTTATTTAACTTTTAATCGTTTTATATTTTCGAGAAAAAATAATTAAATATTAAAAATAGTTATTATTATTAAATATGAAAAATAATAATCCTCCTTTCATTTCCAAATAATAATTTTTATTCTCCTCCCTTTTTTTAAAAATAGTGTTGAAATCACTTTTTTTAAATTATTTAATGCTATTATAATTTTAGGAATAATTTTTTCACTTATTTTCTTAATTTTGGGTGAAAATTTAATTTTTCGGTGTTTAAAAAAGAAAATTAAATTTTTACTTACTAAGTAACTATTAACTAATAATTATAAATTTTTTTTATAATTATTCCACTTCATTTTTTGTTGATTTTTGAAAAATGTGTTTGTTAGCTTTTCGATAATAAGACAGTAAACTTGTTGGCATTTCTACGTGATGTGCTTAAAATTTTTGTTTCTTTAACGTAAAGCATAAATTTTATCTTGTCTTTAACGTAAAACATAATTTAATATGAATTTTGTTTTTGACATAAAACATAAATTTTTATTTTTCCTATAAAAAGCATAAGTTTTATTTTGCTTTTTCAACATTATAAAATTGATTTTCTAATAAAGCATAAAAAATGATTGTTTTAGCGTAAAATTAATAAATTATTGTTTATAATTAAATTATTTACTTGTTACGTCCTATGAACGGGACATAATTACTATTATTTTTTATTTATTAAATAAATAATTATTGTGATTTGAACCAAGACTCTCGCCCAATAGTTTGGGACACTTTGAGTTTTATTTTGTTTTGAAATAATTTTTTCGATTTTTGGAAATTTAATTTAGACGGAATGAAAGCAAATCACTGAACACAAGAAAGTAAAGTAACAGCTTTCGATAAAGTTGAGAAGAAAAAGATGAATTTAATAATGAAAATTGATTATTTATTTGTACTCACTTTTTATTTTATAATATTCCGTTTATAAAACGTGGAATAATTGAATTCTGGTAATATATCGATTAGTCCTTTCGATATATCGAAAATCGAGGTATCGATATTAATAATCGATTTATGATGATTGTTTATTTATTTTTTTATAAATTGTTATTAATAATTTGTGAATTATTATTTGTTTATTGTTTATAATTATTCTTTGTGGATATTCATTTGTTATTAATTCATTTTTTAAAAATAAATTATTAACCGATTAATTAATTTTTTGAAATAAATTATTTTATTATTGTCGTACAACACTTTATTTATTGTTAAATTAATTATTATTATTAATACTATTATTATTATTATATAAACTATTGTTAAACATATTGTTCGTAATTGTATTAAATTGATTGTTGCCGTATTTAAAACAAATTTTTTTTAATGTTTGTGATTTTAAGGCAATAGTTTAATCATTTTTTCTATTTTTAGTGTTTATTTTATAAGCAAAGAACAACCTTGAAAAAAATAATAAAAAAAAGGAATAATCTTTAGATGGAAATTGAGAGGTTGGATCGAAGAGCCGACGCTTGACGAATGCGCAGCTTGCTTGCGCAGCTGGAGGCAGAGAGGGGAACAGAAGCGTCGATCCTACGACTCGGTCTCTTAATTAATAATAAATAGTAGAGAAACGAAAAAATATTTCAATAAAATTTTGAAAGACGGAAAAAGAGGAAAAAATAAATAACAATCGGATTTTAATTCCAAGAAGTAGATATAAATATTTATTATCAATAATTGTAATATTTGGCCGCAAGTGGAGGCTACAGCGCACGCAGGACGCTTGGAAGAACTTAATATATCTAGCTGTGAGATCTGAAAAGTGAAAAACAAAAAACAATAGGACTAAACAATCCTTATTGTTTGTCAGACTTAGTAAGTAATCAGAATGGCAGATAATCGAGTCTGCCGAAGCTAAAATGGCCCCAAAAACAATTAAAATCACGATTTTTGCTTATTTTTTTAACATATTTATCAATTTTTTTCAAATTTAAAAACAAAAATTTGATTCTATTTCTACTATTTATTATTAATTATACCATAATAACTGTATTGCAAAAATAAGCGTTTGAAATAAAACATTGAATTTGAATCGTTAATTTCAAAAAGGGTTTAGATCCGAAAATCGTAAGAGTCATTTTCCCTATTTGTCATTATGGGAAAATGAACCTTACGCTCTTTTCGAGTAGGAAATTTTTTAAAAAATTACTTTTCAGTTAAATCACTTGAAATAAAGTTGATACTTTGGTAATAATAATAATATAAATAATAATGAATTAATTAATAATAATACTAACCATTAGTGAAATAGAAATTGCAAATAAAAATTTTAAAATAAATAAAAAGTACAAATATAAATTTAAAAAATAGAAAAAAATCATTACAAATGCAGAAGTTGAATCCTTTTCTTCTTCTGATATTCTTGTAAATGATTCCTCTTCCCGTAAAAAAAATGTCTTAATAAAAACTTCAAAAAAAACCCTTCCATGTAATTACGATTGCCTTTTGTATATTTATTCGACAAGAATTAGTTGTTCTAAATTAAAGTTACAACCGTCCGAAAATTCTCGTTTGAATTTAGTCCCCAAAAAAAAATCCTTTTTTCTTGTAACTAGTTTTGGTTATTAATTTTTTTTTCCTTAAGGCACATAACCTCCTCGTCTTATTATTGACAGAAAATTCTCACTTGTCTCATGTAATTATGGTGATTTATTGAATCCTTTGGGATTCCTATAATTTACTTATTCTTTGGAATCTAATATGTTTTTTGGTGCCTTAAACTATATTGGAGAGACTATGAGAATATTTTTTTCACTTTCATTGAAAATGTTGAAAAGCATTATCCAGTCACAATTATTTTCGTCCGTTGGTACGATAATGTCGTAGCCACTTCGTGAATACATTTGCGGAAGATTTACTTCTTCTGATTTTCTTGTATATGGTTCGCCTCTTCCCCTCCATATCTCGGATAAAAATTCTTCCCCCGTTACCATATTTAGTTTCGTATTTTATACGCTTCTAACTTCATGTTAATAATTCCTAATCACGTAATTGACAAAAAATTTGCCAAAATTGTTCCCGAATAAAACAATTTTTGCAACTTTTCTAATTTGATTCTCATTGAATTGCTCTAATTCTCTGAATTAAAACTTTTTTTTATAGGTTAGATCAATTTCAAAAATATTAATTTTTTTTAATATTATTATTGAACTGCAGGTTGACCTGAGACTTTTCCTTCCCTCAACTTCATCTTTCCTTCCAACTCAAAATTTCTGGAAATTACAAAAAAAAAAGGATTTTCCTTAATTTAATTCTAATTACAATTTTTAATACAACTTCGACATTTACTGTTGAATAATAATATTTAATAAAGATATATATTTTCGTATATCTTTGATTTAGAATTTTGTTACAGAATTTTTAGAGTTTGCAGGTCAAAAATGTGTGCTGCTGACTTTTAATTCGAGTGAGGTTAAAAGTGACTGCAACGAAAGGTGGCCAAAAGACAAACTTGACAATTGATTTGTCGAGAATACAGTTCCTGCTATTATCAACAGTTGGGGGAAAAATACATTTTCCCGCGCTAAAATATTCTTCTTCTTGCATGATTGTCATAATTTATCCCAACAAAATCTTCGAAATTTAACAACATTTTCGTCATTTTAAAATTGTGTTCGTTTTAAATAAACAATTTATTCAAATAGAATTATTTCTATTGATTATTTACCAAACCCTGTCCCAAATTTTATTTTACTATTAATTAAAATTAAATCGAGAAAAAAGACACTAGAGAATATAATAATATAGTTTGAATTTCTATTTGAAAATAGAAGAATAAAAAAAAATTTAACTTTTTTCATTTTTAATAATAATTAAATAAAATAATTAATAATAGTTAATTAATTATTATAGAATATAATATAATAATAAATATAAAAAAAATTATAAAGATATAAATTCTGTATGTTTTTAAATATTATTATAAATATATGTGTCACGCTCCGAAGAAAGGAAGAAGCAAAAAATTTGAGGTTATGTTTTTAACTTTTGAGTATAAAAATACAGAAAGAGAAACAATAAGTAATGAAATAAAATTTATTGTTTTCAAGTCTTCATTGTATCTGAAATAGTCAATGAAAATTGGTTTCAAATTCAAGAAAATAAAAATAAACTTTTAATCGCAAGAGAAATCTTACACGAACCTAACCTATAATTCGTTTGCTTCTTAGGCACCTTTCTTATGATTGCGTCACATATTAAAAAAAAAATAAAAATATATATGTAAATATATATATAAAAATACATAAAAGAATTATACAGTAAGTATATAAATATATAATATTATAATAAATATATAAAAATAAAATAAATATATAATTTATAAAATGAATAAGATAAATAAAATTTTAAAAAAATATATAAATATATTTATATATTATTATTATTATTATATTTTATTTATATATATATATAAAAATAAAATAAATATATAATTTAGAAAATGAATAAGATAAATAAAATTTAAAAAATATATATAAATATACTTATATATTATTATTATTATATTTTATTATTATATTTTATTTATATATATATATATATATACATTTTAATTTTTTTTTATAATTAATATATATAAAAATATGATAAATAAATAAAAATAATATAAAGTAAAAAATATTTTACTAACTATATTTAGATGAGTTTTTTTACATTTTATTTTATTTGTTTTTTTAATTTGTTTATTTATTTATTTATTTATTTATCGAAAAAAGTAAACTGCGCTCTTTGGTGCGCGATTGGATCAATGAAAGACGAGAGCAAAGTGGTTGGGCGGGTTTCCATTCTAAAGGGGTTCGAGACACACAGAAATTATAAATCAGCATTCAGTCTAGTTTGTGCTCTTCGGATGTACCGTTCTTAAATTCTCATCAATCAGTTGAACTGGTTTTTGTTGTGTGTTGTTGCGTTGTGTGTATCAGACATTGAAAAAAAAAAAATGCTCGCTAGAAAGTGTTCTTCGTTATTTACTGCTCGTCAAAAATTACTTAAAGGTACTTTAAAAAAAAAATCACCAAACTTTTCATTCATTTTTAATAATTTTCAATTAAAATTCGTAAAAGCAAAATAAAATTTTTAAATTAACATAAATTTTTATAAGATAATAATAGAAGTTTTTCTGAATTAATTTTATTTTTCTAAATTCATTTTATTTTTCTAAACTAATTTTATTTTTCTAAATTCATTTTTTTTTAAATTCATTTAATTCATCTAAATTTAATTTTATTTGTCTAAATTAACAATATAACTTTTTTCAAAGTCAATATAATTTTCTTTTTAATGTAATTTTTTTATACGTCATCGAAAAAATGGAAAAAATCATTTTTTAATATAAGTTTTCTAAGGTAAGAAAATTAATTTTTTCCATATTAATATAATTTTTCTAAGTTAATATATTTTTTTGTCCTAAATTAAAATATGTTATTCGATAAAATTTTATTAGCCAATATAATTTATTCAAAATTGAAAAATTATAAAGTTTTCTTTATTTCTATCATTTTCATTCAATTATTAATTATAAATTAATTACAAACTAACTATAAATTATTTATAAATTAATTATAAACTAACTATAAATTAATTATAAATTAATTATAAATTAATTATAAAAATTCCACTTGGAACTTTTTTCAATTAGCGAAAATTTGAAAATAAAGAAATAACTTTAAAAAAATCATTGTTATCATAAATTTGTATTCATAAATTCGCTTTATGATTTTTGATAAGAGTTTCTTTTTTTATAACCGCTTGGAATATTCTAATAATCATCAAGTCTCGGCAAAGAATAGTTTAGTATTAAAAAAAAAATTTCACCTGACATTATTTTTGATTGATTATAATTTATTATTTTATTGGCAATTTTAAAGTAGTTAGTACTAAAAAAAATTATTATTATTATGAAAAAAATTTTATATGAAACAAATTTTTTATTTATTTTTTTTAGAATATTTGTATTTGCATTTTAAAAGAAATTTAATAGAAATTTATTTTAGGTTGTATAAAATTTAAAAAAAAAAAATTTTTTTTAGGTCAAATGTAACATTTTGTTCCCAGCATCCAGATCAATATTTGACCCATTTAAGGGACAATCCTGCGCGAAATTACGCATTGTATATAATACAAAAATTATTATTTTATAATTATTATTTTACTATTTCCGAATAAAAAAATTTCATTATTAAACATAATATACAGAAAATAGTTAAATAAATGAAATTAACGATTAAAACAATATAAAAAGTTAGCAATATAAGTTCTATTGTTAATTTAATAAAAAAAAGTTAATTTTTGTTTAAATAATAAATAAATTCGATTTAAAAAAAAATTTGCCTTTCATTATTCTTTTTATTTGCATAGTTAACAATTTATTTATAATAATTAATATATTATCGCAATTAACTAATTGAATTAAATTTTACAAAATAAAAAAACGAAAAAGAATTTCTTTTATTTATTTTTTTCCCATTAATTTGAATATACAAAAATATTTAACATTTAGAGAAATTCAAAAAAATATGTGTATTTAAAAAAATCTTGAATTTTAATTATTAAAAAAAAATTTTGAATTTTATTTATTAAATAAAAAATCTTGAATTTTAATTATTAGATAAAAGATCTTGAATTTGAATTATCAAAAAAAGAATCTTGAATTTTAATTATTAAATAAAAGATCTTGAATTTTAATTATTAAAAAAATCTTGAATTTTAATTATCAAAAAAAGAATCTTGAATTTTAATTATTAAAAAAAAAATCTTGAATTTTAATTCTTAAAAAAAGAATCCTGAATTTATATTTAAAATGATTCGTTTAATAAACAAAAATGAATTCTGAGTAATAATATTGAGAAAAAAAATTTATTTCGTGTGCCAAAAAAAGAAATTTTCATTTAAAAATAAGAATAAAAATGGAAATAAATTTAGAATATGATAAATTACAAATTTACTGAATATTTTTGTTTATTATTTATTCGAGTTTCAGTGTTGAATGTTATTTTCTGAAAATTTATAATTCTCTCAATTACTATCTTATCTTGTTTGATTGATTGTAAAGGAAGAAATTAATTTTGCAAAAGAGAACTCATTATACTTAATATGGAAAAAAAAGAAAAAGAGCAAGAAATTAAAAACAAAAATTTACTTCACTCTCTATTATTTTTCTTCTTATCTAATGTATTTCTCTTTAACAATAGTCATCTTTTCAGTTAATTAATAATTTTTCCAGAACAATTCCATTTTTTTAGAAATCTATTAACATATTATTATTGAAAATTTATTTTATATATTTTTTTGGATAGTATTTTTAACATTTTCTTGACTATTATTATTAACATTTCCTTTGTTAACTTTATTAACATCTTTTATTATTATTTTATTATTATTATTATTTTTTATTAATTTTTTTATTTATTTTTCATTAATATTTATTAGTATTATTTTTTATTATTTTTTAATTATTTTTCATTAATATTTATTATTATTATTTTTTATTATTTTTTAATTATTTTTCATTAATATTTAATTAGTATTATTTTTTATTATTTCATTAATTTTTTGTAAAATAGTAAACAATTTTCAAAAATTGAAATAAAAAAAAAATTGTTGTAATTACATATTTTTTCTGACTCTTTTTATTTATTATTGAAAGAATTTTTTTTTTTGCTAGCGAATATTTGGGTTAATTTTTTTTATGGACCAGAGGGACAATAATTTAGAGTTGAGCTGGTCTCTTTTATATATGAGTGCAAATTTCAATTGTCGTTAATAGGCATCAGTTAAATCTAGTCCGTTATTTTATTGGCGAATAACAAATGTATGACTTCCTAATAATTCTCCGAATTTTTTTTCTTTTTTTGTTTCATTTATTGTGAGTTCAAAAATTTAAATCTAAAAATATAACATTTAAACAGTTTTTATTTTGTTTTAAGGACATTTTTTTTTCTCAAAAAATTACTTTTTTCCATAAATTTAAATAATAAAAAAAATTATGATTTAAAAAAAATGGTATTTTTTTATATCAAAAATATTTTCTTAAAAAAAATTTAAAAAAAAAATATTCGTGGCAGTTTTGAAAAAAATATTTTATTCAGGATGTACTAAAGAAAATATATATCTATTTTTATCTGTTTTAAATTTAGAAAACTGGTCCATAAGAATCATACATTCACTAGACATATTTTAGTGGACAAAGGGGAAATTTTTCAAAATTATTTATTTCCATTTTTTACTATTTCTATTTAATGACAACAAGAAAAATTGAATTAAAAAAAAAATTTTCTTTTTCCTTATTTTTTAATAACAACAAAAAATTAGACTTTAAAAAATGAAAGGGAATGAAAATGAGAAATAAAAAAATATTTTTCTTTTCATGTAACATTTGAAATATTAACGCGACTTTTTTTTTTTAAAGAACCTAGTTATAAAAATGAACAATTTTGAAAATTGAAAATTTTTTTTTTTGCTAAAGAAGAAAATATTTTTTTGGTAAAAATTGAAAAAAAACAACATTTTTTTCGCCTCTTTAGGAAATGAAATTCTATGGTCGAGAACTATGTCCGGTGGACCTTTACTTCATGAGCCTGAGAAGCCAGTGGTAATGACTGACATTCCCGGGCCTCAGTCCCAAAAATTATTTAAAGAATTGAATAATATTCAGGTAATTTTATTTTTTTTCGCGTTTAGTAAATGATGTAGAACTTTTTTTCATCAGAATTAGAAAAAAATGGTTTAATTTAAAAATCAATTTTTTATTTTTAAAATTAAAAAACAAATTTAATTTTAAATTTAAAAACAATTTTTTTATTTTTTATTTTATATTTCTCGCTTATAGTTATTAATGTAAAACTTCTTTTATCAGAATTAGAAACAAGACTTTCTCATTTTTGATGAGAATGTAAAAATTTTTTAATTTTAAATTTAAAAAGAAATTTTTTATTTAAAATTTAAAGTTTTAAAAAAAAATTTATTTTTTTCAGCAAGCTGGTTCAGTTCAATTATTTGTTGATTATGAAAAGTCGACGGGCAATTATGTGTCAGATGTTGATGGAAATATTTTACTAGATGTTTATATGCAAATTTCATCGATGCCCCTTGGTTATAATCATCAGGCGATGCTCGATGTTTTGGCCGATCCTGTTAATCAGGTAAAAAATATTTTTACTTTTTAAAAATTTTAAGCAAAAAATTAAAAAAAAAAATAATAATAATAATAGTAATAATAATGATTTTAAAAATTTATTTTTTAGAAAATAATTGCAAACCGACCGGCTCTGGGAGTTTTTCCCGGTGGATATTGGCCGAAAAAATTAAAGGACGTTCTTCTAAAGAAAGGCGTAAGTAAAATTTATTTTTTTTTCTCGTGAAAGATCAAAAAAGAATAAGAAACATATTAGGAAAAAATTAGAGAGAAATATTTTAAGAAATTGATAGAAAAAAATTGTTTTCAAAAAATTAATATAAAAAATATTTTAAAAAATTTATAATTTAAAGAAAATAAAAAATTAATAAAAAAAACAATGAATGCAAAAAAATATTTAAAAAACTTGATAGTAAAAAATTTATTTAAAAAAATTGATACAACAGAATATTTTAACAAATTTATAGGAAAAAAAGGATTTAAAAAAAATTGATACCAAAAAAATATTTAAAAATATTTATAGAAAAAAAAGTATTTAAATAAAAATTGATACAAAAAATATTTTTAAAAATTGATAGAAAAAAGTATTTAAAAAGAATTGATACAAAAAATTATGTTTAAAAATTGATAGAAAAAATTTATTAAAAAAAAATTGATACAACAAAATATTTTAACGAAATTTATAGAATAAAAAGGATTTTAAAAAAATTGATACCAAAAAAATATTGTTAAATATTTATAGAAAGAAAGTATATTTAAAAATAAATTGATACAAAAAATATTTGAAAAAATTTGTAGAAAAAAGTATTTAAAAAAATTGATACAAAAAAATATTTTAAAAAATTGAAAGAAAAAAGTATTTTAAAAAAATTGATACAATAAAATATTTTAAAAAATTGATAGAAAAAACTTATTTAAAAAAATTGATAGAAAAAAATGTATTTTAAACAATTGATACAAAAGAATATTTTTAAAAAACTGATAGGAAAAGTTTATTATAAAAAAATTAATAGAAACAATTCATTTAAACAAAGAGATAAAGAAAAAAATCTAATACAAGTTTATTATAAAAGAATGAAATTTTTTTTTGCAAAAATGTAATTTTAAGTCGTGTTTTATAAAAAGATAACAATAAAATAAAAAATAATAAATAATAAAATGTAATAATAAAAAAATAATGAAATAAAAAAATTATTTTCCATTTATGAAAATTGCTAATTATTTTCATTTTCAATTTTTGATTATAATTATTCTCATTTTTTTTAGGTTGCGCCCCCTGGTTTGACGAATATAACAACAATGATGTGTGGCTCGTGTTCAAATGAAAATGCATTTAAAGCCATATTTTTTTGGTACGCCGAGAAAAAGAGGCAAGGCGCTCCATTTACAAAAGAGGAAATGGAGAGTTGCATGATAAATAACAATCCAGGGTCGCCTAATTATTCAATTATGTCTTTCAAAGGTAGTAAAAAAAATTATTTTTAATAATTAAACAATTTTACAATTTTTTCCCCCATTTTTAATATTTACATAAAATTCTAATTTTGTTTTTTGTTCATTTTCTACATTTATCTTTTATGGTTTTTTTGTACTTCCTATTTTCCGAAAGAAGTTTATTAAATTTTTATCTTTCAATAAATTTGTGTTCTTCTTTTTTACTACAAATGTACTTTTTATTCTTTAATGAATTATTATTTTTAATTTTGTATTTTATATTTTTTAATTTTTATAATAAATTTGTATTTTTTAATTTTGTATTTTATATTTTTTAAATTTTTATAATAAATTTGTATTTTATATATTCTTTATTCTGTAATTTATTTTTTTTTATTTTTATAATAAATTTGTATTTTCTACTTTTTTTAATTTTTATAATAAATTCGTATTTTCTACTCTTTAAAATTTTTATTTTCATAATAAATTTGTATTCTTTATTTTTAATTAAATTTGTCATCAAATTTGTAATTAGCAAACGCAAGAAATCCCTGCGAATAACAAGTTTCAAGTGGATTAAGAAATTTAAAAAAAAATTTTGCCCGACATTTTGTATTTTTTAAAATATAACCTCAAATTCCCAATTAGTGACCCTAAAAATCCCTGAATATCAAATTTTAAGTAAGTTAAACGTTTTTTTTCCAAACGTCCGCCATATTAGATAGGCCATTTTTAATTTCAGGTGCTTTCCATGGACGAACACTAGGCTCCCTATCAACGACTCACAGTAAATATATTCACAAAATTGATGTGCCGGCTTTTGATTGGCCGATAGCATCTTTTCCCAAGTACAAATATCCCCTCGATGAAAATGTCCGTGAAAATCAGCAAGAAGACCAAAAATGCCTGGCAGAGGTAAATGTTTACTTATTTAAATATTTTACGTAAATTTTCTTTGCTTTATTTTCAAATATTTTTCTATCGTGAGAGACGCGCGACTTGTCGAGAACGAATGACAGTGCAAGGACTTGCTCGCTGCTGTTTTATACACGAGTTGGTCGTCTTTGGTGGGGGTAGACGCGCCTCCAGAGTCACTAGGGAAACTAGACGCCACTTATTCGACATTTCCCTAGTTCTGACGCGCGAATTTTGAATTGGAAATTTCCCATTTTCTATTAAAATTTGTCGTAATCGATGTTTTAAAATCGAAAACATTAATTATTCTTACTGAATTGTATTATTTTTATTATTTTCTTTATCTACTGCAATTGATTGTAATTTATTATTTATTTATTTATTTATTACTATTGATTGTAATTTGTCTGCAACTGATTATGTAATTAATATTTCAACAGATTGAAGATTTAATAGTTCAATACGAGAGGAAAAATAGTCCAGTGGCTGGAATAATAATTGAGCCAATACAAGCTGAAGGTGGTGACAATCATGCGTCACCGGAATTTTTCCAAAAACTTCAGGCAATCGCGAAAAAGGTGACAAACTTTGCATATACATATTTAGATTCTTTTTCTGAAATATCGACAAAGTAGATTTATTTTTTAATCTGCCTTTTAGCATGGTTCGGCTCTTTTGATCGACGAAGTACAAACCGGTGGAGGACCAACTGGCAAAATGTGGTGTCACGAACACTTTAATCTTGAATCACCACCTGAAGTTGTTACGTTCAGTAAAAAAATGCAAATGGGCGGATACTATCACACTCCAGAAATGAAGTAAGTTTCAAAAGTATTTAATGTTCTGAAAGTTTTCAATAAAAAAATAGTTGCGGGAGCAGTGAAATTGTTGCGTTTGTCGTGCGGTGGCAGCGGTGGGATTACTGACAATATCGTCGCGTCGTTTAGTCTCTGAAACATTGGTTTAGAGGAAACGGTTTTTGTTTTTGTTTTCAATGGATTTTAATGAACCAGTTGAAATTGTAAATTGTATAAAAAATTTTTTTTTTGATGGAAAAAAATAATAAAATCTTTACAGAGCAAAGCAGCCGTACAGAATTTTCAACACATGGATGGGTGATCCAAGTAAATTGATTTTACTCGAATCGGTATTGGAGGTGATTCAACAGGACAATCTTTTGGATAGAGTCGCACGAGTTGGTGACTACACACTGAAACAATTAATGACAATGCAGAGGGAATTGCCGGATGTCATTAATTCAGCCCGAGGTCGGGGAACTTTCATAGCTTTCGATTGCGCGACATCAGAGCTTCGCGATTCAATCGTCAAAAAATTATTATCAAAAGGTAGAAAAAAAAGTTCCAATCCTTTTGTAGGAAGGAATATTTTTTAATTCTAAAAAAATCAAACAATATTTTTTGGTTACTAAACGGAAATGTTGTTCGACTCGTTTTTTTTAGGAATTCAATCCGGAGGCTGTGGGGAGAAGGCAATTAGACTGAGGCCCGCTCTTACATTCACGGAATATCATGCAAACATTTTCCTCGATACTCTTCGTTCCGTTCTCAAGAATTAAGAAGAAAAAACAAACCATATACCCCAATCTACGTTTTCTAAAAATTTTCTTTCTCCGACATCCAGTGTCTTCCAAAAAAAAAAAAAATGGTAAATAACAGTAAAATTGTAGAGAGAAACGTCTTCCATTCATAATATTGAAAAAAAAATCGTGAGATTATTTTTCTACAAGAAAATATATTTAGCAGATTTTAATCACGTTAACAAGTAAAATATATAAATTCTCTTTTAATTAATATTATTGAATCGATTTTAAAAATTATCGAAAGAATATCTACCTCTTGAGATTTGTTTTGAAAATAATTTGTACCTTGGAAAAAATGTTGGGAGAATTGTATTTTTGTTTTGAATATATTTGTAATTTCTCTGTAAGTATTAAAAAAAGTGATTCTTTTTCTTTATGAACTGTTTAATTATTTGTCTCCTTTGAAATTATTGTATTTTTCCTTTTTTTTGGTCCCTTTACGACAAAAGGTCTTTAAGGGGTTGCCACAAAAATGTGATTTTCATAATTATTTTAAGAAAACTTTTCAAATAACGGCTAGATATTTGTATACTTTTTTACTTTGAAAAATAAAAAAAAGTTTTAGAGCCTGTTCACGAGTTACGGATAATCATATTAGTTAAATAATAAAACAAGAGATTAAAAATTTGTATAAAGACTCGCAAATTTCACAGTAGCAAGTAAGTTGCTTTTGTTCGAAGAAATTGAAAAACTAAAGGTAAGAAATGTTTCCTATTATGACGTGTCTTTGAAAAAAAGGTGGCTTTATAATTTTACAAAATTCAAGGTTTTTTCACTGGCTTATTTTATAGTTTTTGAAAAAAATTACTTTGTTATAAATTCAAACATTAAATGTAACATTAATGAGAGTGTTAAGTTCTTAAATTTGTCAACTTTTTGTAAATTGAGGCATTTCCACCATTATTTTATTCGTTAGTGCTACGTGGCAAGTTTTTTTTTTATTACGTTAGTCACGAACAATGAAGATTATGGATGAGACGTGGCTTTCAAACTTGTGTACAAATAACGTATAGAACGTTACGGAATTTTTAAAAATTCGAATTATAGCCAACTTTGCTTCTTATGATTTTTCTGCTTTCTTGGTTTATTTGTATCAAAAGTTAATAAATAGCAATTATTTGTTTAATTTGTGGGGTTTCTGAAGTACCCTAATCAAAATTAGTTCAGAATGCTCATTAGGTCGAATTTACAATTCAGAAATTACAAGGTAGCCCAATTATGAAGAATTGTTTATAGATCATGAAACATTTTGATTTCCTTTTTTTTCAGATTTTTGAATTGCAAAATATTTTTAGATTACTTGTGAAAAAGGCAAAATCCAGTGTGTTAAACGGGACGAGTTTCTAGAGAAAGGCAAAAAGACAAATTAGAATGGAGACATCAGACATGAAAATTACCAATAACAAGTACATAGATGATGTGCTATATGATTCAAAATTTTATTTTCCCCATGACTTTAATCGGAGTAAGAAGCAACTGAGAAACGTATTTATCAGCAAAACGAATTATTCGATTATAGCGGAATATTATAATAAGTATCGCAAAGATTTAGATTCTTTACAAAAGAAACTCAGATTTGAAGATTTTTTTAGAATTAACCATCTATTAAAGAATAAAAATCATAAAAGATTGCAGGAACATTTAGAAATTGCACTTTTGAGAGTGGCTCTTAGACAATGTGATGAGGAATTGAATGATGAGCCAATTGTACTTTATGAGACATTTGTTGCGTCAATTATAAGCCAATACCGATATTCACAAAACTATGTTTCTTTAAATAAAAAAGATGCACGCAGTGACAATCATGATCTTGTGCGAAGAAGAATGTTTCACTTACTGTCGAGAAATGAAGAGGGAAATATTTATTTTTTGAAAATACACTTGGAAAATCGTTGCGGAATAGCAGACGTTTATGAATTTAACAGGGATGAAATTAATTCGCATTTTTTACCTATTGCACAGAAATTTAAACTAATTCAAAAATTTACAGAAACCATTGAAGATAAGAAAGTAATTCATATGACATTAACATCTGAAGAAGCTCCAAAAGAAAAAATAATGCTAAACATGGTGAAACATCTAAATTCATTGTATATGAGAGGTAAGAAATATTTTATCGAAGAAAAATAATTGACAATAATTTGTCATATTACAACTTTCTTTTAGAAATTTTTTCCATTAAAGAAATATTTGTGAACTACTGTACTTACGTAAAGTTTAAATACAGATCATAAAATGTAAATTGTTCCAAAAAATAAAACTTCTCTATTTTCTTCTCCTTTTCGCTATCTTCATTAATTCACGAACATTAAATTTTATTGATAAGATTCTTATTAAATAAAAAGTGACATTTCGTATCAAATATCAATTATCACGAATTACATGTAATAATTTTTGTTTTAATAAATTTATCAATATTTAAAATAATAAACTCATCCATTTTATAAGGTCGCATAAATTTATTCTTCTTGATTCTTTAATTAAATATTACAAATCATTCTTGAAATATTATTTTGTCATATTCGAAAAACGTTTCTTCCCCCAAAAAAATTAACACTGAGAGGAATTATTTTTTTACGTTTTCATTAATTTTCGTAAAATTTCGGTAAAATGCTCAAATTCAGAAGATCGACTCTTCAACATCATATGCTCAACAATTCGTTGTCGTATCTAGAGAGAAAGAAATAAAATATTTTAAATGTGAAAAGGAGAAAAATTCCTTTTTTTCTTTACCAAAAAAAAAACGATGATAAAGATTTGTTTCCTTACTTTTCTATTTTGATCTTCATCACCATGTTTTTGGGACAAATTCCACAAATTAACGGCCAATTGCGCCATTGTTGATTGCTGTAAATCGGCTCTTATCATCATACGAATGAATAAATCTAAAGCCAGCGACGATTGTTTTTCCAATTGTTCAATTGTGCCCAAGTATTTTAAATGTGTTAAAATTTCATGAAGTACTTTCGATGATAATTTATTTACTTCGACGATGAATTTTTGATCTGAACCGTAAAGCCGATCATTTGAATCGACCTGAAATTTCAGAAAGTTTATCTTTATTATCAAAATACAAAAAATACTAATAATTATGTATATAAATATATATTTTTTGTTTGCAACTGTAAGAAAAATGGAAAATTCATTAAAATTCGGGAAAAAATTAAGACAAACAAAAAAAATTAAAAGGTTTGTTAATTTTAAAAATAATTATTGAAATGCAAACCTTGTCAACATGATATGGATAATTTTCTTGAGTGTAAGTACTCAAAAGATCGAGAACTCTAAGATAGAGATAATATTTCGTTAAAGAATGTTCTTCAAAGCAACGTTGAATAGCGTTTAAGAGTCCTCGCATCAAGTACAAAACTCCGTGTTCCGGACTGTCCTTTTTTTTTGTTGAAAAATACACAATTTGAAAAAATCGAAAACTACTTATTAATTATTATAATATTTGTGGAGAAAATTTAAATTCACTTACTGGAACAACAAGAAGTGTGGATAGAAAATTCGAAAGATAGGAAAGCAAACATGGTTCCGTACTTTTTTGCCTCCCATCGACATCAATTGTTTTCGGCATTTCCGGAACCAGACTCAATGCCGCTTTGAAAGATGCATCGGCTGAGAAAGTTTAATTATTAAAAATAAATTATTTAATGTAGAAAAATAATTAATATAGAAGAAGATACTTTTTTTAAAAATAATTAATTAATATTTTTAATTACCTTGTCCTAGACACTGATTAAGAAGCGAAACTTGACCGGAAAGAAGATATAATTGAAGTCTTGAGTGAACCGACGATAATGATGGAATTGTAATGAAACAAAAAGCCGCACAAGCCCGAACGAATGCCGAAGTTCGGCGCGTGTGATGTCCACGTACAATTTTTCTAGTGTCAACAGCCAATCTATTGACGCACTAAAAAAATTTTTTAATCTACTTTGTCTAAATTTTTATATAAAAAAAATAATTTATAACTATTTAGAAAGAATTTAAAAATAGATCTTTAAATACCTGGACCAATTGAACATGAACAGCGTCGAGATTCGGAAAAGCGGCTCTTGCCTCAACATAAAAATTTAATTGTTTCTCAAAATCACGACCAAAATCGATTCGCTGAACGAGGCCGCAAATTAAATTTCCAATTTGTCGTTTCTCATCTTCCACCGTTAATGCACTGGAATTGGAGAAAAAAAAAGTATCAATTAAAAAGGAGTTTTAATTTTATAATCATGCTGTAAAATTAACAAACACTTTTTTTTCAATTTTTTCATCTCCTTAATATTAATTCATTTACCTAACAGAATCGTGGATAATTTTCATAATAAACATGAGAGCATTGATGACAATCGGATCTGTGATTGGTCCATTTTGAGCGCCAAATCCATCGACAATTATTTTACATACATCAACTTTAATGCTCTCCTTGTGAAAGAGGTCCAATAGTGGTAAAAAATTATTCTACATCAAATTGTGAGAGAAAAGGAAAACAATTTTTAATGGGAAATTATTTCAAAACTCTTTATTTTATAAGTTATAAGTTGTCATAAGTACTGAATCTTGAATATTTTCAATTAAAAAAAAAATGCTACTTTGGTCGCGGGCGTTAAGGCGCTTGCAGATACAAAATAGGGCTCAAGGCTCCTAGGTTCGATCCCCCCACAGGAATTAAAATTTTTTTTAATTTACAAGAAAAGGAAAAAGTGATTTAAAATCCATAATTTATAATAATATATAATAATATCTATATAAAATAAAAAATATATGATAAAATTTGCAAAAAATTCTTACCATAATCAACAAGGATTCGAAATCCTGTGTGTGAGCGACAATTTTCTCGACAATTGTTTGCAACTGTGGATAGAATTGTTCGAAAATTCGATTCGAACCCAAGTGATTGATAATTGCTCCCAAAAATTGATTTAGCTCCGTCACCTACAAAAATTAAAGTTAAAAAAGAAATTTACTAATTTTTAACGTTTTATTATTTATTTCTTCAGAAAATATATAAATTTTTGAAAAAATTTTTAAATTTTTTCAAAAAGGGTAAAAAAGTTTTTAGCTTAAAAACAAAAAATAATAATAAACATTTTTTTGAAAATAAAATAATATAAAATTGAAAAAAAAATATTATAAAAATTTTTTTAGAAGGTAAAATAATATAAAATTTTTTAAGAATTCAAATAATGTAAAATTTTAAATAACAATTTTTTTTTAAAGCCACCAACTCACGGAAAAGTGAATAACTGTAAATTGAATCCAAATTTCAGTGCAATACATAAATTTCGTCGAGTCCTTGACGCCCGCCAAATATTTCCAAACTGCATTTAAAACCATTTGACAGTCGTCTTTCGATGGCGGTTCTTTTAAAAATGATTCGCCCAAATTTCGATAGAGAAGATATTGAGGAAATCCTGAATTTAGAAGAAAAAAATTATTTAAAAAAATCAAAAATGTTTTTTTTGAAAAAAAAATTTTTAAAAATATTTAGAACAAATTTCTATTTATAATTTTTTTACCATCATCTTCACAAGTTGTCACCAAATTTACAAATTCCATTGATCTTTCTGCAATGTACGACGCTTTGAACGATGTTAATGCAGTGTTTATTAATAATCCTCTAAAAAAAGGAAAAATAAGTTTTTTTTAATTTTTAATATTAAAGAAAAAATTGTTGCCTCTGGTCGCAGCCGTTAAAGCGCTTACGAGCACAAATAAGGTTCAGAGGTTCGATCCCCCACAAATATAATTGATAAATTTTATAAATAATAATTATTTTTTGTTTTCACTATCATTTTAATATTAAACATTTTAAAATTTATTTATTAAGAAAAATAAAATATCATTTCCCTTAAAAAATAAATTAGTTAAACTTAATTTATTGATTTCATCAATCAATAGATTTAAAAAAAAATTTTTTATGAGTAAAAATAAATATTTCCTTTATTTTTAGGAACAAATAGTTTAATTCGCATATAATAAAATAAATAAAATAAATAAAATAAATAAAATAAATAAAATAAATAAAATAAATAAAATAAATAAAATAAATAAAATAAATAAAATAAATAAAATAAATAAAATAAAATAAATAAAATTAATTTTTGAAAAAATTTTATATTCCCAACCTTTTTGGCATTAATTTGCAGCGTGAAATAATTTCAGTCATTAAATTATCGGTCGCGGTTGCAGCGACAATTTCCAAAATCCATTCAAGAGCCGGTGTGTAAAGATTTAAATACGAATGAAAAGAAATATTTTGCTTGATCAATTCAATTTTCATCGATGGCGTGAATAGTTGTTGAAATGTGCAAAGAAAATCGTAAAAATTCTCCTTTGCAAATTCAAAGTCTGTATTTTTATTTAATGCCAATCCAACGCGACACAAATAGCAGCGAGCGTAAATTGCAATCAATGGATTGCCAATTCCGCGAATCATTCGTGTCATTCTTTTTAGTGCTGCCACTGCTTCGCTGAAAAGTAAAAAAAAAAAATTTTTATAAGTTTGGTCGCGAGCGTTAAGGCGCTTGCAAACACAAATTAGGGTTCCAAGTTCGATCCCCGATAAGGTTCTAATAATTTTTTTTTCGTTTCTTCTCTTTTGTTATTTCGAGAAAGAAACAAATTCACCTAAAATATAATTTTTTTGGCAACAATATGTCAATTTTGATTTTTACTATTCTTATTCTCGTTTTTTTATTCAAATGGTTAATAATTCTTTTTATTTTTTTTCATACCTCACAGTCAGGAAATTATACGATTTAATAATTGCCATTTCAACAAAAAGTCTCGGCACCAATTCTCGAATTGAGGCAATTTTATAGAACCAATTTTGACAAGTTTCCTTTGCATTCTCCGGAACCATATCCGGTGTGAAATTTTCCGGCAAGCTTGCACTTTTACTCCCAGGTCTAAATTGATGGGGAAAAAAATTTTCTTCTTGAAACAAATTCTTTGATTTGTAAAAAGAAAAGTACGGAACCATTCAATAGAAATTGAAATTATATTGAAATTCCACAAAAAGTTCGACAAAATTTAACTTTTAAAAATGGAAAAGATCTCTTTATGTATTTTTTTAAATAGAAAAAAATTTTCGTAAAATTTAGTGGAATTTTTATTACGAACCGAATCTGCGGAATTTTTTACAGAACCGTTCCGTAACATTTTTCAATATATAAAAACGTGTAAATTTTGAAATATTTAAAAATTTCTAAATAAAAATATAGAAAAATACATAAATTACAATATTAAAAAATTTATATATATATAAGAATAGAAAAAATAATTCTTACTTGTTAAATTCGGACTTCATTTTTAATCTTTCATATACGAGTTTACCGAAAATGTCCAAAATATCAGTGATAAGGACAAATTTACTTGGATAAAAGGCAATGACCGAAGTGTCGCCCAACAATTTTGCGCACTGGAACAAAAATTATTTTCTAAAATAAAAAGTAGGATAAATTTAATGCTTTTTTTCAATTTAATTTAAAAAAATTAATGAACTAGTTCCAAAAAATGATTGAAAGAATATGAAAAAAATTAATAAACTAGAACCATAGAAAAATAACCTGGTTTTTTTAAAATTACAGAACTTGTTCTGTAAAAATTATTTACAATTCATAGACTAAAAAACATTTTAAAAAAACTAGTGCTGGAAACAAATAATGAACTTTTTCAAATGTATTTTTACTGAACTTGTTCCGAACATTTCACTGTGAATCTCAAGTCACAAAAAAGTAGTGAACCAGTTTATGGAATGGTTTACTGATCCTTTTAAGAATAAACTATTATTTCTTTGCGAATCATGAGTGACAAAAAATACGGTACTCGTTCAGTAAAATTTCAGTGCGAATCTCAAGTTCCAGAGAAGTACGGAACCATTTTAGGAAATTTTTTTACTTAGTCTTTTAATAAAAATTTAGCAGTTCTTTGCGAATCTTAAGTGACAAAAAGTACGGAACTAGTTCCGAAATTTTTTTAGTAAGCCGTTTAAGAAAATTTTATCAATTTCATACAGAGAAGGATGTAATGTTATCCATTGCGAATCTCAAGTAATAAAAAAATATGGAACTAGTTCAGGAAAAGTTTTTTACGAACTCTAGTGTAACAAAATATGGAGAAATAGAAGATTTTTTCTCAATTCTTACCTGAATTGCAATTTTCAAAGCCTTTACTCGAAAATCCGAGTGCCATGCTTGAACAAGTTCATTATTTAATTGCTCGATTCTTGCCATATATTCCTGTTGAGATAAATCGAGTAATTGTCGAACGGAACCTTCTTCAAATTCGTCTAATCTTTCGAGTCTTGTTTTCACTCTATCCACAGTTCCACTTGATTGCACTTTTACAACAACTGTAATTATTTATTGCCATTAAATTTTTTTTTTTGGTCTATTTTATACATTATATTTTAATTTTTATATTCGACTAATTATGTAATTAATTATTTACTTTGTCATTAAGTGAATTATTAAATTATTCTTTTAATTGAAATATTTAATTTAAATCTTTAATTAATTATTGAATTTTACCATTTTTAATTTAATTTTATAATTTATTAATTATTTTTTAATGTAACTATTTTAGTAATTTATCTCGCATTTTGTGATATATTCAAATATTTATAACTATTTGTAATAAAATTATTATTAATTTTTTTTTAAATTGAATTATTTATTTACTTTTTTTTGTTTTTTGTTTATTCCAGTATATTATTTAATTATTTTAAATTTTTTTCAATGCAAAACAATTTTTAATGTTATAAATAGAAAAAGGTCTAAAAACTAAAAATTTCTGGAATTGATTTTTACGAATTTTTAACCTATTTTTCTGTTTTAAAAATTTTAGGTTCCGTAGAATTTTCTGTTTTTAATTTATTCGCGCGTTCAATATCCGCTTCAGCTTTATTTAGCATTTCTTCGAAAAAATCCGAAAATTCTTTCCAATTTTTTAATTCACGTGGATTTTGTGTTGTTAAATTTTCCTTATTCACTGTTGGTACATTACTAATTGCACTCGTAACTTTTCTTAATTTTCTTCTTTCCGTGTGTTTTCGTTTTTTACTCTGTTTCTTTGGCATTTTTTCCCTTTTTTGTTTTAACGAAAAGAAAATTTTTTCAAAACTAATTTAATTTTTAAAAAACTATTTTATTTATTTAATTTATTTTGTTACAATTGTACAAATTATAAAATTTCTTATAATTTTAAGTTAAAAATTTCTTTATCCATTTTAAAAATTTAAAAGATTGTTTGTCTTTTTTTTAAATTTAGAATATTTTTATATTTTTTTTCGTTAAGTGATTTAATATTAATAGCAACGACGTTTTATCTCACAATGTGTCTGTTAAGTGCACTAATTCGCGTTTCTTGATTAAAGACGTGATTTTTTCTTTCTATGAAACGAAATATAAGAGTGGGGGTAAAAGAGGGTTGGAGGGGGTAAGGGGGTTTATTTCTAACTTACACGTCGGTTAGACATCATTTTTTCGCAAAACATGCAATTTTTCTTTGGTTAGTGAAATTGTACACAGACATGAAAGTGTTAAACTGCTGTTACCACATTTTTTATTTGCTCTTAAAGAAACAAAATCTTGGAATGTATTATCTTATGTTAAATAGTGGAAATTATATACAAAACAATTTTTAATTTTTAGAAAGAAGAAATTTTTTTTAAAGAACTACTTTAATTCGTTTTTTAATTAAAAAATAAAAGAAACTTAAAATTATTATAGAATATTATTTACGGAACTGGTTCGGTAAAATTAGAAAAAAAACTAAAAATGTAGATTGCAAATGTTTATAAAAATTAGATTTCGGAAAATAATTTTGATGTATGTAAATATGTATTTTTGGGGAATTAAAAAAGAATTAAGGAACCGGTTCAGGAAAAGTAGAAACTACATCGAATGTTAAATGAGGATGATTTTGATAAACTAACACTTAAAAGTAGTTATAAAACTAATGTTGATTTGTATAAACTTAAAACTCCTTATGTGTGACGAAAATTAAAGAACAAGTTCCGTAAGGTTTTAAAGTTTACTTCAAATACAAATTATAAAAATTTTTAACGAGTATTTCAAAAAAAGAATTCTAAGCTATAAAATTAACGTTAATTTGAATTTTATTTTCAATTCCCGAAAAAAATACGGAACTAGTACCATAAAAACCACCAATAATATCTGTAATGTTACAGAATAGATCTAGAGTATTGCTCAAATATTTATTTTTGAAAAAAGTATAAAATTAACGTTAACTTGAATATTAGTTACAGTTCAGGAAGAAAATACAGATCCGGTTCCGTAAAAACTATCAGTAAAATCTCTACTGATACAGAATCGAAAGAACAAAACATATAGTTCAGGAATATTTATTCAAAACTAGTCCTTAGAAATTAGAGAAGTAATTGACGAAAAGTTCTACTGAACTAGTTCGGGAAAAAACATTTTTGTTCGATTTTTAAAGAAAAATTAAGAAATAAGTAAATAAATACCTCTTTCTCCTCCAGACAGGAAACTCGTGATAATCGACAATTTTTCATTGGTCGTGAATTTATTTAAAATTGTATTTCGTCTTGATGCCCACGGTTCGACTAATTCTTCCGTTTTGTCCTTGATCTTTTTTCCAGTTGCCACATTCGACGAGTAATCCCACTAGCAATGTGAAAAATTGCATTTTTGAAAAAAAATTTACTTGCTAATGTAATTAAAAAAAAGAATAAAACTAAAATTAAGGAACCAGTTCCGAAAAACGAAAAATGTATTAAATACGTCCAAAAAGCGGAAAATAAATTAAATATATACTTTTACTGAACTAAATAAACTTCAAAAAAAAAATGTTTTCATAAATTTTTCAAAATAATAAAAATTCATACCTCGTCTGTCGCCATTTTGGAAAGTGGGTCCAACTCCTCGCGAGCAAACTGTGTGAGCGGATCGGTCCCATCGAGATTGGAATGACCCAATAGGGGATCAGCAAATGTTTTTAGACTCGATGTGGAACTTTGTGTCGGTGTTGGTGTCCTTGTCGAGGAGCTGGTGCTTGTGCTTCGTAATGTACCTCGACGAACAACACTCCTTCCATCGACAACCTAATATGAGTAATTTTCCATTATTTTATTATTTAAGGAAAAAGTACAGAACCAGTTCTGGAAAATTCTGCAAAATCTTCGATAACTTATCAGCGATATTATTTTTAACTGATTTATGAAAATAAGCAAAAATTTTATGTATATTTGTGAATTCTAATGCGAATTAACGAGAAACTACAGAACCGTGTTCTGGAAATCTAGTGAAAATTCTATGAAAGTGGAAAAATTAATCAAAATTAAGTCAAGATGGGAAATATATCATTTACATTAAAATAGAAGGCGTAGAAAAATTCCTGAACCTGTTCAGCAAAGTCTGACAAACGCTACGAAAAAGTTAATATTGGAAAGTTTTTTTTCGACTAATTTTAAGGTAAATACGGAAAAACTGTATGCACATTTATATTACATTTAAAATTAACAAAAAAGAACAGAACCTGGTTCGGCAAAATTTGTCAATTGTTACGCAATTTGTCTAAAAGTAGCCTATATACTAATTTCTGTAAATAAATGCAAATTATGTTTACGAAGATTTTTCTTATACTGCAGATTATAGAAAAAAATACAGAACTTGTCCTGGAAAATTTTAAATGCTTCGAAAATCGATTAAAACATTCAGTAAAACTCGTTCACGAAATTTGCGAAATGCTTTGAACGTAGATATTAAGAGTATCTTACTTGAACTAATTAAAAAAATGCAAGAAATTTACGTTATTCTTTTTCGTATTTTGAAGTTAAAAAAATTACGGAACTTATTCAGAAAAAATTGCCAATTGCTTCCGAAAGAAGATACGACTATTTTTAAATAATATAAATTTTTTATTTCTACTTTAAGGTTACAATTTTTATATAACAAGAATATTTACAGAACTAGTTCCGGAAAATTTGCTGAATGCTTTAAACGTAGACATTAAAAAAGTATTTTGCTTAAAGTAGTTTAAAGACAAATGTAGGGAATTTACGTTATTTTTTTCGTACTTCGAGGTGAAGAATAATTACAGAACCCGTTCAGGAAAATTTATAAAGTTCTTCTGGAAAGGTGATAAGATTTATTGTAAATAACAAATATAAAATTTTTGCGCATATACACTCAGATTATATTTTTACATAATAAAAATAATAATTGAAATTACAGAACTAGTTCCGGAAAATTTTACTGTGTTCTTTGAAAGATTAAAAAAATTAATTATTTTTAAAAACTCATAAGAATGTAATTACATATAAAACAATATGTTGTTTTCTAAATGAAATTTAAATGTCATGAAGCAACTTTCTCACATTTTTAATGAACCAGTTCAGGAAAGATATTTCTATCAATAGAAATTTGTCTAGAGTCAGAAATTTCTTATTATAGTATCAAATTTATTTTTAAAAAGTAAACTTAAATTATTAAAAATTAATTATTTAATAAAAAATTTTGTTTTTTGAGATTTTTTGAAGTTTTCATGATAATATCCAAGTGGATGCAATTTTTCCATTAAAGCTTTAACGGAAAAATTACATCGACTTTGACATTCCCTTAAATTGTCGGCAACATCTGTCTCTGTAAAAAAAATTTATTTTTTTTTAAATACCGATATTATAAGTGGCTTTAGGGGATGATCCAAAACTTCTTCTAATTGTGGACATTTCGTTGATCCATATTCATATGTTCGGGAGATCCTGAAAATTTTATTTTTATTTAATAAACAATTTTTTTTGTATATAGTAGGCTAAGAAAGTAATATACTCTTACCAATCGATTTCCGCCATTTATTCACAAAAAAAATTTTCCTATCTATAAATATTATTTTTTACAAAAACAATAATAATATTACATTTAAATAAAATCGCAAATTTTGCATTGTAAACATTTTTTCATTCTTTTAATCACAAATAATGTTTTTTTTAGGTTAGGAACGAAGTGATTTGTTATTTTATCTTTGGAACGGGCGGAAAAAATATCAAAATTACACAGCAATACGTATTTTGTACAAATTTTCTTTTTATTTATTTTTTTTTCTTCTTTTTTTATCTCTACAAGATAGAAATCATTTGTTTTTTACAAAGTTTTTGAGGTTCGAAACGTCAAATTCGAAATCTAACCTAACCTAAGTTTCGAGGTTAGGTTCAGTTATAAATGTATTTCTAATTTTTAATTTATAAACTTTTCCACGAATTCGTAATTTTCAATACTGAAATTAGTCAACAATCTATAAAAATTATTATTTTATTTAATATTTTATATAATATTCAATATTTTTGGTGAAATTAAAATTTAGAAAAGAAAATGTTTATTTTTTCAAATTTCGGTGATTTTAACATTTTAAGGTTGGTTAACCTGTTGGATTGAAAAAAATATTCGGAAATAATAAAATTTTACGTTTAACCGAAAGTGTAATTTTTAATAATAATAATAATAATAATAATACTAATTATAATAATAATAAAGATTTTATTAATAATTAGTATTTTATTTATATTTAATGTCTCGCTCGAAATGATGGAATAAATTTTTTTCACTAAATAATCAATTTCGGTTAGTTTTCAATTTTAAGGTTGCTGCTCCTGTATAAGGCAACATTCATGTTGGCAAACATGGCGCTTCTCTCCTCCACAGTCATGAACTGTTTCTCTAGAGGGGAAACTCACGACGATGTGTGAATGTGGGTACGAACACCCCGACAATATAATAATTTTTAATTATTAATACTTTACATTTTTTGTCAAATACTAATTTTTTTCTATTCTCAATAAACTAAATAGCTATATATTAATAATAAAAATACAAGTTTTAAAATTCAAATTTTCGCGCCAATTTTAGAAGATTTTTTTTTGAACTTTTCTAAATTTGGAAAAATTTTACAAAAATCTCTTTCTCTCTCTCTATCTATTTTTTAAAAACATACTCATGTATTTCGTCAGTTTATTGGTGGAATAACTATAGAATTCAAAATATTCAATGGAGTATACTTTGTGGGTGATCGTGGCGGGGGGATCGGAGAGGGGAAACTCTCGTCTCTTTTCTCGGCTGCTGACAACTTTCTGTGTGTCTTGATTTTTTAAGGGTTTTGAAGAGACTGTGAATATTTTTTTTTTCCCCCAATCATCAATTTTTTTCCAGTTTTCTTTTTTTTTTGTATACAATTATTATAATGATAATAGAAAAAAGAAGAAGTACATAAGTGATATAGAGTGACAAAAAATTTTTTTTTTTTTTATCTTTTTAAGAAGAGAGGAAATATAGAAAATAAATACGGCAATGGCAACAGTTGACGATGTTTTCGAAAGTTGGGAAGACATGGAAGCTTCCGGGGTAAGAGCAAATATATTAAAGGAGAAAGTGAAAAATAAAGGAGATAGAAGAAAATAATTTATTAATTTTATTCCAACGATTAGATGTTGTGTGAAATTTGTCGGATTTAGAATTCTGTTGGACAATATGCTAAATTTTCAAATCGTCACATTCTTGATATTGACAATTTTTATTGAATCTCTCTCTCTCTCTCTTATTTTTTCGTTCCTCGCTTTGTAAGTCCATTAAACGATGGCAATTTATCAATTATAATTTAACGAAAAAATTGACTCGACTCGTGATTTTCGTTTTGTCTATTAATAATAAAAAATATATACGTCTATATCTATATCTATATATATATATATATAGGCGAGAGTGTTTCACTTTTTTTTGGTTATGTCACTTCAAACGATTTTGTGATTGGTCACGCATTTTTCTTTTCTTTTTTTCATACTTTATTTTTAGTAAATTAGTTCTGTTTCCTAATAAAAATAGTTCTTTTGCTGTATTTCCCGATAATTGGATTTTTGGGTAGAGTTTATAATTTCCGGATAGTATCAATTTTTTATTAATATTCTGTTAATGTCTCTAGGCCTTGGATCGAAAGTTGAATGATCTGCAGCTAAATCCATTGGATGAATTAAACGACGAAAGTTCCAGGTAATAGAAAAATTATTACAATATGTGAACATATTTTGCTGTTCGTTATTTGTGTACAGTCAAGTGGAAAAGTTTCTTATATTTATTTATTCAGCTTTCGTTCAAGTTAATAATACTAAATATGAATATAGTAAAAATATAATCCTATATAAACTATATATCTAAAGAATGAGAAAACAACAGAAAAAGAAATTTGCTAATTTGTCTTTAAAAGTAATAAAATTTTTCTCCGAAATTCAATTATTTTCAAAAATTCAAATAAAATTCTTTGCCAAATTTCAATTATTTATAAAATACAAAATTTTCATCCAAATTTCTTAAAAAATGAAAAATTATTGTTAAAATTAAAAAAAAAAATTAAAAATAAAAGAAAAAATAAAATTAGTTTAACAATAAATAAATAATTATCTTACCAAAAAATAATAATTAAAATAGACGAAGATTTAAATTTCTAACGATGAAGTAGAGTCTGGATTCATAAAATTATAAAGAAACTTAATATTTAAAATAATTTTAAAAAATAATTAAAAAAAATTTACATATAAATGACAAAAATTATTAAAAATTGTGAAAATAATCAATAATAATATTAGTAACAAGTTAATACAAATTTCAATATTAATTCAATAAAAATAATAATTTTTGAAGAAAAAATTTTAATTTATAAAAATTTATAGATAATAAATAGTAGAAAATTAATAACTGGTAAATAAATATTTTACTCATTGTCCGAATGTTTTCGTTTAATTTGCCTTAATTTATAAAGGATCTCGGACGTTAAAGATTACTTAAATAATAATAATAATAGTTAAATAATAAAAATAAATAAAAAAATAATAAAATAATAAAAATAAAAATGTTAAATAATAAAAAACAAAATACTTAAATTTTAAGAAAATTCTTCATGAAAATTCAATTTTAAGAAACATTCCATTATTATTTAATAAATTCTTAATTTTTATAGTTAAATAATAAATTTCCTGTATAATTTTCTAATGAATGTTGATTTAAAAATAAATTTCTGTTAACATTTTTGGATTATAATTGAATATCATATTCGAAAATATATTTTTTTATTGGAAAATTAAAATTCTACGAGAATTCGTTTATTTAACTGCAAAATTAAACATTTTATTAAATAATTGAACTTTATCGACAAATTTTTAAATAATAATTGAATGCTTTTGAAATAGTTTTTTTAATAATTGCAAATTTTAAGAAATATGATGAAAATTTTGTATATGAAAAATAATTGAAATTCTGAGAAGAATTTTATTAAAATTTTCCAAAATAATTGAATTGTGGAGAAAAATTTTATTATTTATAAAGATAATTTAAATTTTGTCGGGAATTTTAGAACATAATTGGATTTTTGCAAAAAAATTGCGTTATACCTTTGAAAATAATTGAATTCTTGAAACTAATTTTATTAAAATTTCTTTTTAAATAATTGAATTGTTTTGTGAAATTTTACTAAATAAATTTTAAATATCGTCATTCCTTGTATTTTTAGGAATAATAATTTTCAGAAAAATAGAATGAATGACGATATTTTTTTTTGCTTTTTGCGATGTGTATTTATTTTAAAAGAAAAAAATTTAAATTACAGACTCACAAGCACTAACGGCTCAGGCACGAGAATGATCATTTTAGGCGATGACGCACTGCGTTCACAATATGTTCCACCGAAACCGACGGTGAAAATTTTGAAGAGGCCTTCAAGAAATTCACAGGGTAGCGGCGATGGTCCACTTTTAAATGGCGAAAAACCAAAGCAACCAATCAAATCTCTCAAACAAGTAATGAAAATTTTATTTTTAACCATTTTTGTCAATTTTTTTTTTTTTTTTTTTTTTAATAGACTTTTTAAGTCTTCAAACAATTAATAATAATAGTTATGGAATTATAATTAACGTTCCGCTTATTTTTTTTTTAGAGAGAACAAGAATACGCCGAGGCAAGAAAAAGAATTTTAGGAGAAGAAAAAAGTCCAGAGGAGAAAATTTTGCAGGACGTTAGTAAAATTCAACCTAAACCTTCTGTATCGGGTAAATATTTAAAAATTCAAAGAAATCTAATATTTTCAAACATAGAAATTTAATAATTCTTGAATTAGAATTAACATAAAATATATTTCTTTAAAATAAATACATTAAATAAATATATTTAAATAAATATATTTAAATAAATATATTTAAATTAATATATTTAAATAAATATATTTAAATAAATATATTAATTTTTTAAAATAATAACTGATTCTAAAACAACGAATTTACAGTTTTAGGGGCTAATGAATCGAGTAACGTAATTAGAATGCCCTTGGGGCCGGACGGTACAAAAGGATTTAATGTGAGAAGATAGCGCGTTATCGGGAATATTCTCCTTGTAATCCAACTTTGAACCTCTCGAATTCTCTTCGAAGGAGAGGCGGCTATGAGGCCGTGATATCAGCACTCAGCTTCGTGCTCCAAGAGAGGAAACAGCAAAAAAAGAAAAAATAAAAAAATAAAGGAAGAAAAAAAACTGATCTCGAGTGATAAAAGAAATACACATTTATATCGAAATTCACTCTTGATAAAGAGCACCGGAGCTTACCAGCTATATCCCATAAATGTCTCGTCACGATTTTTAAAAAATGTACAAAGAAGAAGAAATGGAACCACGCTTTCGTCATTTTTTTTTTTTTAAATGACGATAGTATTACTACACTTGTCAATCCCTAAATACTCAGCGTGCGCGCATCGACTCTTAAAAAAGAAGAAGAAGAAGAAGAAGAAAAAAGAATGACAAAGTAGAAAAATTTATTTATACAGATTCATTGTTCACGTTTTCGAACATGTCTCTTATCTTTGTTGAGAAAGTCAATGTTTTATTTTATCTGCACTGTAAAAAATACTGCACTGACTGACGAATTTTGTTTAACGATTTTTTTTTCTCGTATTTATAACAAACAAAAAAAAGTGGCAATATAATAGCGGAATGTGAATTATGTTTTGTAAATATTCGTCGCTAATGGAGGGAAAAGAAAAAAAAATGTGTGTGTGGAGTAAATTTTTACTGAAATCAATTTTAAAAATTCTCCCCTGTATCAACATTCTGTTGGCTTTAATTTCGTTTTAGAATATTTAAGAATTCGGAGAATTTTTTTTTTTAAACACCAAATGTGTAGGTATTTGCTATAATCTCATTGGGGAAAATGTATTTTTCTATAGTATTGAATTATATACATAAATGCATACATGTATATTCTTGTAGAATCTATGGAGGAAAAAAAATGATAATTAAGACTAGAGATCCAAAGTTTCATTTCCGGGCAAATTGTTTCAAATATAAATGTATGAAAAAGATTAATGACTGTTAATAAAATTTCATATATTGCGGTTTTTATTTCTTTAAATATATCTGTACATGTTTCCCGACCCAAATGAATTTTTGTTTTTTTGGTGAGTTCGGCAAAATTTGGTATATTTGCCTTTTTGTTTTTAATATGATTTATATTTTTTATTCTTGTTTCTGTGAATTTACTTTATATTGTACAATAATTTATTGTTTTCGATTTGTGTTTTGCAGAAAAGAAGTTTTCGGTGAAAATAAAGAAAAAGAAGAGAATCTGGGTACAAACCTTCCGTCAAATTCTTTAAGTTTCAAAACAATTTTGTTTAACAGAACAATATAGGGACAAAAATTTTATGCTTTTCAGCAAGAACTTTATGCTCTTAAAGAACTTGTAATTATGCTTGAAAAATGGAAATTATGCTACAATTATGCTCTTAAAAGTGCTAATTTATGCTTCAATTATGCTTTGCCTTTAAGAAATTTTAACTTAAACTTAATATTACTAAATAAATCTCATAAAAATTTATAAGAAGTCGTGAAATAACAAAATATTAAAAAATTTTCATATCATTTAATAAATATTGGGGAAAAGATTGCTTGAAATTGTTTTATCGTCAATATTTATAAATTTAACAATTTTTTATAAATAAAATATTTTAAAATACAATATTACACAAATACTTCAAAATTATTAAATAAAAATTAATTAAATTAAGTAAACAAATTTTTTTTTGAATTATGACGGAAGTTTCTAAATTATGCCGCATAAATGCTCTGAATGGATTATTCTGCTTTGAAGACTAAATTATGCTTTTCAATGCTTTTGCAAATTGCAATTATTTTAGTTAAATAATAATTATTAATGCGAATCTTAACAATATATAACAGTTTTTAAATTTGTGCTTTTATGCTCAAGCAAAAAGTTCCTATCTCTAGAACAATATTAAAAAGTTGTTCATCCTTCCGCCAAATTCTTTAAGTTTCAAAACAATTTTGTTTAACAGAACAGAATTTTTAAAATAATTGAATTTCAACAACAATTTATTTTAAATTTCTAAAATAATCGTGTTTTGTAATAATTGAAATTAAAAATTTAATAATTAAATTTTATTAAAATTTTTGCTGGAAAATTTAACTCTTCCTTAAAAATTGAAAACAATTATTTCTTTCGTGAAATTTTATTACAATTGTATTGAAAATAATTGAATTTTTGAACAGATTTAAATCTAACTTGAAAAAATAGTTAATGAAGTTTTTTTTTTAAAATTAGAAGTGAGAATAAAAATGAAAATGTATGTAAGAATTTGATTTTATTTTTAATTTAAACGTTTCCTTGCGTATTAAGAAAATAAGTATACAGTTAAAAATAATACAGCTTTCTATTTATTTTCTTGGTTTCTAGAAAATAACACAGTTGAAATGTAAACCAATTTAAACATTAAGGATTAATAAATTCTAAAAATTTTTTTTTTAAATTCTCCAGATTCATTTTCTCCCATAAGTTCTAAAATAATGTTTTTGCATGGAAAATTAACAACAACAAATATAATCAGAAAATAATTATGTTTTTATTATTCAAGAACAGCGTATAATTTTGTAAATCGTCTTTTACGTATAATAATATATAATAATGAATTAATAAAAACAATTCAACTGATATGAATAATTTTTCAGACAAAATATAGACGTTTCTAATATATATTGAACTTTGATTATATTAACAAATTGAAATTATTTCATTAATTAATTCTCTCTAATTCGTTGATGTCGCGACATTATTTTTTTTTTTTATCAATTTCAAAGGAATAAATTTCGTTCAATTTGAACATATATATAAATTTTCTCTCTATTAAAATATAAATTCTCCTCTAAAGACGAATTTCATATACAAATATGTATACGAATTAATTAATTCTTCATTATTATGATAATAATAATAGTAAAAATAATTTTAATATAATATTACTAATAATAATACTAGTAATAATAATAATAATAATAATAATAATAATAATAATAATAATAATAGTAATAATAATAATAATAGTAATAATAATAGTAATTATAATAACAATTGTATCAATAATATTACTTATATAATAATAATAATATTACTAATGTGTATGTAAAATTATTCGAAGCGTAAGTAATATTTGTCAGAGGATCAACGCAGTGTAAAAGAAATTCTAAAACATATGATATACAGTTATCTAAATATTTTATATATATACTATATATATATAAATCTTCTAACAAATTTTGTTCGCTCTTGTAAATTAATGAACATACAGAGTAATAACAATAGTTAAGCTTTGATTTTTATTTCTCTAATCAGCTCTTAAAATATATAAATGATTCTTAATAATTTAAGTTACTTTTATATTTTTTGCAGTAAAAATACTACTATATTGATCACAAAGAAATATTTCTTTGTTATAAAGAAATTTTTTTTCTTCCTTTTTTTTAATGAAAATGTTTACTTTCCTCTTTATTTAGAGAAAAATGTTCTTTCCTCTATTTTAACACAATTTTTTTTCTCTCTCTCTATATATATTTATACTTTTTTAAAGAAAATTCTTTCTCTAAAATTGACATAAAATTCTTTCTCCATTCAATTTTTCTATATTTAAATATTTGATAAGGGAAAATTTGCCATTAGAATCGAAAGAAAAAAGTTAGTCCAATGTTTATTTTAACGGAATAATAAATATTAAACATTTTTTTTTTTTTTGAAATGAGATTCCAAACATCAATTTTTATTTGTTGAAAATTGAATTTTTAGCCGTTCCAATCGAAAATAATTATAAATTTTTTTCTATATCCAAAAAAAGTTTCTTGTATCAAATAACAAAACATCTTTCAATACACATTTCGAATATTTAACTGCAAATTCAAAAATATTAAAAATAACATTTTTTTCTAATCAAAAAAACAGTAATTTATGAAAAAATTCTTGTTTTTAATGTAAGAAATTTTTTTTCTATTTTTCTCATATATATTCAATAATCATAAACAACTGTGACATGATTATGGATTTTTTTTAGCTCTAAGATGCAAATTGCAGGATACGAAATATAAACAATTTTTCTTTTTACAAAAAGCTCGAATGTGTTTGCAATTTAAAAGAAGCTTTCTTTTCTCAGTTGCGCTCCTCTTCATTAACAACAATAACATTAATAATTAACTAGTGCAATTAATTTAAATTTCTATAACCTTATTTCTTAGAAAAAAAAGCAAAAAAAAAAAAACAAATTTTCTCTGGTACAAAAATATGAATTCGTTAAATCCTAAAAATAACGCTAGAAAGAGTGTATAAATAATATTAAAAATCTTTCTAGAAATTTTGATAACCTACTTTTTTTTATACATTTATATATCATCTACTATTTGTTGCAAAAAAAAGGGAATTTTCTTTTCACACCTAAAAACAAAATTTACACCTGTCTCAGTTACTGTAACATGCGTGCAATCGAAATAGTTCCTTATTTGCAAATGTATAATTACATTTTTCACATAAATGTTTAACATCGTGATTTAAAAATTTACTCTTTGCTTCATTGAATTTTTCTAAATAATTAATTTTAATGTCCTTGGAAATATTCTTCTTTTGACTATGATGATGATGATGATGATGATGATGAGTATTTGTTACTTTAATTCTACCACTCCTTAGACAAAGATCATGGCTCCTTAACATTTTTGGTGAGAATTGCATTGGTAGTCGTTTTAATTGTAATTTCCTTTCTTTATTACCAATATTTCTCAGTCTATTTCTCATGAGTTCTTTATTTGTTTGGCGATTTTTTAGAAAATTTGCCCCATTCTTCTTCATATTAGCAGTGATGATGTTTAAATTCTTGTTTATGTAGATTGTACTTTTTGTACTTTCCTTGTTTCTTTTTGTTTCAATGTCGATGCTTTTTTCACTGGTGTTGTTATTTTTGTTACTGTTGTCAGTTGTGTTGATGCTGTTGATACTTTTGTCAATAGTGTTGATGCTGTTGGTATTTTTGCTGTTGGTGTTGATACTGTTGGTATTTTTACTGTTGGTGTTGATGCTTTTGTTGCTATCAATGCTTCTGGTGTTGGTATCCTTGGCATTTTCGCATTTTGTAATGCTGCCTCTGTCTTTAGTAAAGTTGCAACTTCTCTTGATGGTTCCTTCTTTGTTGAGGATGTTCTCGCTTGTTGCTTCTTTAGAAAAGCTATTCTTTGCGAAAGTGTGGCCTGAAGCTAGAAGATCGTCTTTAGAAGTGTTATCCGCATGTGCAGTGTGTTCATTTCGCTTTTTTTCGGATTTATTAAAAGGAGCATTAATGTTTGCTTCTTCATTAGCAGACGAAGCTGTTAATTGTGTTGGATCAGCAGAAGCTTTAACAGCAGAATTGTTTAGAGCAGAAGTTTTACAAGCAGCATTGATGATAGCACATCCTTTAGCAGTAGCATTGAAGACAAAAGCTTTACTAGCAGCAGTATTAGTGGATCCTTCTTTACTAGCAGAAGAGTTATCTTTGCTAAAGCTGAAAACCTCTTTGCTAACACTTTGCCTTTCCCTACTAATACTCTGTCGATCTCTACTACATCCTTTACTAGCAGCACTATCGGTAGTATTTCCTCGATTTCTACTAACACTTCGTCGATCCCTATTGAATTCTTTACTAGCAGCTTTATCAGCAAGTCCTTGATCTCTATTTTCCTGCAGGTCCTTCGCACTTTCCCGAATTCGAACCCTACCACCGTTATCGTCATCACTATTGAGACTCTTTCTACCAGCACTATGAAGATTGTTACCGTAAATAGGTTCACACCTACTGACACTCCTGTCGCTCTTCTCCTTCCTGTCCCTCTTGTCACTATCAAAACAAACACTAACACTCCTAACACATCGCTTCTTATTACTACCCAAAATGTCACTCCGCTCAATCCCAATGTACAACTCCCGCCATTTCTTCCCCGTCTTATCCACTTTTTCACAATTACCATCCAATCTAACATCCAGTTGTGTAACAATTTCGTCCACAACTTCACGTTTTATCTTCAATTCACGAATTTCACTCTGTGCTTTCGATTTCGAACGATCGGCACTTTTCGAACGAGTCTTAACTTCCGTCTTTAATTGTTTCCTAGGTCTCAGTGTTCTTGCCGTCTCGGCATTATCAATCGGTTCGTTCTTAATGTGATCATTGGTGATTATTATCGTGGTCGGTGGCTCGGTACTCTGTGGCCTCTCCAATGATTCTGAACTGCGATTTTTCCTCTTACCACCCACATAATCAACTGATCGCTTCCTTGGTCGGAGATTTCGAATCAAAGAATTGTCGACTGTTATGCCACTCATGCTGAGTGCGCGTAATTCCTTTGACGTTGCAAAAAGATTTCTCGCCTCCTGCTTCTTCCACAGGATATCGGAATTTTTTGCTGTTTGATTATCATCTAAATAGATGAAATCGGGCGTTTTAGGTAAATTAATGTGTCTACAGTCTTTGGATATGGCTTCTTTCCCAGTTGTTGGGTCTGATTTATTATCACAGTAACATTGGCAGCGTGATGTATTGGTGAATGTTGTGTAGAGTAAACATTCGGGCAAATCACTCTCCATTTCATGAAGTGGAAATTCAATGAGGCCAACACTCTTTAATAGTGGATCAATTTCGTGTGGTTCACATTTTATTTTGACATTTTCAATTTGCACCATTGGCACGCCATTTGATTTTTTTGTTTTATTATCCGTCTCCTTACACATCCAGGATAATTGATTTTTTAATGTTGTATCAGTTTTGAGACATTCGATGTAGAATTTATGGAATTCTTCGAGTTTATAGCTGCAACGGTGACAAATTTGCTTCGGCAGTAGGTCCATCTCGTGCACCTGGGACAAAAACAAGTAATAATAATGTTTAGTAATATTTAGAAAACGATGATGTTTTTGGGTATTTTTTAAAATATTAAAGAGTCCAAAGGTAGAAAACGGTTTCTAAAATTATTAAATTAAATTTTGAAACAATTTTTGTAATCTCAATAATTATCAAATCAGTTTAAACTTTTCTTTATTTGTTCACTGTTTATACGGTTCGTATGCTTTGGGATTTCATTTGGCATTGAACAGATTTAAACAATTTGAATCAATCTGTTGTGACAGATTGTTACAAATATAACCTGAAATTACGTATTTAAATATTTTTACATTATTATATATCAGCATTAAAAGAAGGGGAAATTCCTCTTTACACGTGCAATTAATTTTCATTGTTATGAAGCTATTTAAAAATTTACGATGTAAGCACTTTCTAAACGTGATTACTGTATACGATGATGAGTTAGTTTCTAAACAAAAATTCGCGAAATAAGATTTTTTTTTAACATTAGAATTATATAGAATGGAAGTATATAAATATTTAGGTCTCGTTATTTAAATCCTAAATAAATAAATAATCAAATTTCTCTAAATTAAGCGTCTAAATCTACTATTTTGGGAATATTATCGAGTATTTTATATAAAAGTTTAATAAAACGAATTTGTGGGAGAATTTAAAGAAAAAATCAAAAGGAAATTTCAACCATGTAAATAGTTCTGACTTTCTTCTCTCAAAGTGAGATCGTTGGGTAAAAATATATATATATATACTTGCAGAGATCGAGAGTTGAATAGAGAAATTACATCTTCTGCTCGTAGAAACATACTAAATGTTTTGTTTAGACTTGTTTTTTTATTGTTCTTTATATTTATTTCTATATATTGAGCATTCCACGTATTGTTTTTTTTTATCAATAAATTCAAACATTTTTTTCAACTTGGATACACCAATATTATATTTATATATATTTAGCATCTTATATGCTATGGTCGACGTTTGGATAATGTATTTGTAAAATTATTCATCCCTTGATGAGGAACTTATATATATAGTTCGAAACTAGTTGTGATTTTAAATAAACATTTTAAAAAACAAGCCTTCTCATTATTCTAGAAATTAATTAATGAGCTTGGAAAACAAAAATCACTAATTTGCGAAAGATAGTAATAAATTTGAGATTATTTCTAATCTTAATGCATAATTTGGTGCTTATTTTGAGAAATTGAGAGGATTATTATATTATATTATATTATATTATATTATATTATATTATATTATATTATATTATATTATATTATATTATATTATATTATATTATATTATATTATATTATATTATATTATATTATATTATATTATATTATATTATATTATATTATATTATATTATATTATATTATATTATATTATATTATATTATATTATATTATATTATATTACATTATATTACATTACATTACATTACATTACATTACATTACATTACATTACATTATATTATATTATATTATATTATATTATATTATAATGCTACATATTAGTATTTAAATTATTATTATTTAATTATCAATTACATTGAAAAGAAAATGTAAATAGTAGCAATACACACAATCTTTGAATGACTAAAAGTGCATTAGAATACCATTCTTGGAATATAAATAAGTGGAACAAAACAAGTGGTCAGAATATTAGAGTGAGTTAGAGAGAGAGAAAAAATAACGAATTGAAATAAAATCTGAGAAAGCTATACGTCTACTAAAAAAACCGTTACGAAGTTCCATGAAAGAAAAGTCTTATCACACATACAAAATATATTGTACACGAAAAAAAAGAAAAAGATAACATGAGAAAATTCGCGGGAATTGAATATGGATATAAATATAACGTGTTTATAGGCGAGAGACATATGTTTGGTGAGAAAAATAATATTGGCGCGAAAATGAAGAAGCGCGTGTTCGACAAAATATCTTTTCGCCACATGGAAAAATTCTCTATTTAAGTAAAGGAAACGACTTTGAATTTCAAGGCTGCACCCTCAGCTTTATTTTTTCTTAGTTCTCATTTTTTTTTCCCATCGCGATACATTTCAGTAAGAAATAAACACTCCTTACAAGCTAAGGAAACAATGGAAGTGTCTGTATTCTATATATATATAGATTATGAACATTTACCCCCTCCCGAAAAAAGAACGGTTGAAAAAAGTGTCGTAATTATAGAAAAAACTAGAGTTACAAACTTTTATTTTTGGCAAAATTTACATAAAAAATGTTCTTTGTTTCGTAAATCCTGATGGGGCGCGCGATAGCGATATCAACGTTAGAGAACTGAGACTTCATTGTTCGAAATATTTTTTTTTTCAAATGGAAAAAAAATAAGGGCGGAGGGTGAAGTGGAAAATGAATATTAAAATAAATTATTCCTACGCTATTGAAATGGTAAACGAAGGAAACGGAGTGAGAGAGATAGAGGGAGGAAAAAATAGATGAGAGAGAGAGATAGAATCTATGCAGCACTACTCACCGAAATTGGTAGGATCGAGTTGATTTTCTTGAAATGGTTGTCATTTTTGTCGAATATGTCAATGGAGATGCCCGAGTGCTTTCCACAGAGTCGACACACGCGACTCTTCTCAAGGGTCTCCATAGTCTCGAACGCGTCAAAACTTTCAGTGCAATAAACACACAGACACAGCCTGTTGCCCTGACACAACAATCTTTTCCTCTTTTTATATATATGCGCGTTCAATAAAAATCCGTGCGCCTCTTTTTTGCCTTTACCTCATAACACCGCACACTCACACACACACACACCGCACTCCTGATGATATCTTCTGTCTCACTTCAATAAATGTCATCTATATTCTCCAAAGCACTACTCACTTCTGTTCTTCTCTCTCTTCTCTCCCTCACCTCCGCTTTTAGAATTATTTTCACACGCAGTGCACACACTGCTGATGAGCAATAGTATTTTGAAAATCCAACAGCAGCGCTGCTTTTGCCTCGACGACCTCGGAGCTTATAGGCTTCCGTAGCTTTCATATGTGGAGAATTTTTGTGGGAATTTTTTTCTCCGTCTCCTGTCGATAATGTAGGGTAACGCCTTTATCTACATTCCCTTAAAAAAAATAACGACCACGAGCGGGAAAGAAAGATTATTGTCGAAAATTTATAAACAAAATCATTAAATTGATAATTGATTCAATTATGTTTTCAAAACATAATTAAAAATACAATTATTTGCGAAATTTTAGTATTTAAAAAAAACATTTCGCCAAAAGAATTCTATTTAAGGGCATTTGAAACATTATGACGTCACAATTTTTGCAAAGCATGTGTTTTAAATGTATGACGTCAAATTGGTTCAAATTCACTTAAAGAAAAATTAATAAAACTCATAGAAAATTAAAATATTTTCAAAATTAAATTTTTTTTTCATTTTGCAAAAAGAATTCAATTATTTTTTTGAAAATTTGATAAAATTCGCATCCAAACTTAAATTATTTTTAACAAATTATAATTTTTTAAAAATTTCGCAAATAAATTAAATTCTATATTTAAAAAATTTTTTTTTGATAAAATTCATCCAAAATTTAATTATTTTTAATATCAGCAGTATTTTTTTATAAAACATCACAAAAGAATTAAATTATTTTTAAAAAAATTGATAAAATTTATGCAAAATTCAATTATTTACAAAATTTGGTATATTTATTATGAAAATTTGCAAATAAATTCAATTATTAAAAAAAAAAAATTAAAAAAATTCATTCCAAATTCGAATATTTTCAAAATCGGATGTTTTTTTTTAATTTTGCAAAAGAATTAAATTATTTAGAAAAAAAAATTTTTAAATTAATTCAGAATTCAATTATTAAATAAAATATTTTTCTAATATTCAATTAAAGAATTTTCGAATAATCGAAATTTGACGTAAGATTCAATTTTAAAAGAATGAATTTGAAAATTGTCAGAAAAAAACTTTTTCAAAACTTAAGGAAAATTATTATATTATTATAATTAGTTAATTAATTAATTAATTAATTATTAATATAATTTTATTATTGTAATAATTATATTATTATAATTAGTTAATTAATTATTATTATTATTTTATTATTGTAATAATTATATTATAATAATAATTATATTATTATATTAATATTAAAAAAAAAGAATTTTATTTAAAAATTTTCAAATAAAGCAATGTTCCTTGAGTTTCCCGCCAAAATTGTAAGAGAAAAATTGACGTCAATGACGCATGCGCATCAATGCGTGGAAATTGTCAAATGTAAAATAGGTTAGAAAACAGTGATTCATAACAAATTTCATATAATTTTTCTCGAATTTTTTTTAATTATACGGAGTGAAAAAAAGTTGTTTTATAGATTTTAAAGAAGTCTTTTTTTTAAAAGACTATTTCAAATTGTGAGACAAGAAAGTTTGTTTTATTGTATTAATAAAGTACGTAACAATTTTGTAATATGATTGTAAAAATGTTTCTGTCAAAAGAAAAAAAAATATAGGAAAAACAAAGTGATAAGATATAGTTTTTCTTTCTTTTCATGATTATTCTTTTTCTTTTACAGTTTTGACACAACGGGGGCCGAACAATCAGCAATGTCCGTCTCACAGATGGAAAGTATCCTTTTTATCGAGATTAGAAATTTTTTTCTTCCAATTTTACGATTTTCTATATCTGTATATATATATAGGTACAGTATATTTCAAAAAAGATCTGATCTTTCGGAAAAATGTGTTTAAATTACTTCTTCAAGGTCATTTTCATCTATTTTTCCAAATTAGTATTCATTTCATCGACTGGATTTTTTTATTACTGGGAAATAATTTTAATTTTTTAAGAATTTGGTTTAAATGACTGATTTTACACTTTTAAAGGTTAATAACTTTGAAAACTCTATGCGGAAAGGAAAAGAAATTATTATTTCTTGGGAATTTATTCATTTTCTGTAATTTTTAGGTTATGTTATTCAAATGCAGACTTTTTATTTATTTTCGTGTTTTTTTAGTGTAAAAATTGTTGAAATCATATTTTTTGGTATTTTTTTAAAAATTTGTCTCTTTACAATAAATAATAGTAATAATATTAGTTATGTTAAATAATAAAAAATCAAAATACTTAAATTTTGATAAAATTCTTTATGAAAATTCAACTTTAAGAAACATTCGATTATTTATTTAATAATTTCTTTATTTTTATAGTTAAATAATCAATTTCTTGTAGAATTTTCTAATAAAATGTTGATTTGAAAATAAATTTCAGTTAAAATTTTGGATTTAAATTGAATATCATATTCGAAAATATATTTTATTAGAAAATTTAAAATTCTACGAGAATTCGTTTATTTAACTGCAAAATTAAACATTTTATTAAATAATTGAACTTTATCGACAAATTTTTAAATAATAATTGAATGCTTTTGAAAAAGTTTTTTTTAAATAATTCCATATTTTTGAGAAATATAATGAAAATTTTGTATATTAAAACAAATTGAAATTTTGAGAAGAATTTTATTTAAATTTTCAAAAATAATTGAATAGCGGGGAAAATTTTTATTATTTATAAAGATAATTTAAATTTTTACGGGAATTTTTGTGCGAATTTTAGAACATAATTGGATTTTTGCGAAGAATTACGTTATATACCTAGGGACATGAACTTTATGCTTTTCAACAAGGCGATTTATGCTCTTAAAAAACTTGTAATTATGCTGTAATTATGCTACAATTATGCTCTTAAAAGTGCTAATTTATGCTTCAATTATGCTTTGCCTTTAAGAAATTTTAACTTAAACTTAATATTACTAAATAAATCTCATAAATTTATAAGAAGTCGTGAAATAACAAAATATTAAAAAATTTTCATATCATTTAATAAATATTGGGGAAAAGATTGCCTGAAATTGTTTTATCGTCAATATTTATAAATAAATTTCTTTTGTAAATAATTGAATTGTTTTTGTGAAATTTTTTTGAAATAGGAGACATTGAAAATAATTGAAGTCTGTGAAATTTTTGAATTTAACTAAATTTCTGTGAAGAATTTATTAAAAGTATTTTTTTAAAAAATTGAATTGTCACATAAGAAAGTCATTGGAATTTTTGAAAATAATTTAATTCTTTAAAAAGTAAGTGATAATTGGGAAAAAAAACAATTGAATTTTTGAAAATCTTAATTTCTATATTAAAAAAAAAATAATAATCGTTATAAACATTTATTGAAAAATGAAGTTATTTATGTTTTACAATAATTTTCTAATTAATAATAAATGTAGTTTTAGAAAACCCGGGAAAAATTCTCTTTTTTAACGTGGAAATTCTGGAAAAGTCAGGGAATGTGAAAAAGCAAAGAGCGTGACAACCCTGAATTAATTAATACAATTTCAGTTTTAAATTTGACTTTGCAGTTTGCAATACATTGTATTTTATTATTTTGCGATTTTTATTTTCTGTATTGTGATTTATTATTCATTTATTATTATTTATGTGTTTCTAAGATGGATTATTTATTTATTCATGGTATATGTTAATTTTATTTTTTATTTCTTTTCACTTATTCTGTTTATAAAAATTTTTATTGATTTTTCAAAAATTTATTTATTGATTATTGTTTCTTCTTTGAGTTTATTATTATTTACTTATTTTATTTCTAATTTTTTCCAATTTGTATTTATTTCTATTTTTATTTTTGATTTTTTCTAATTCAATTTTTGTTATTTTCTGACTCCAGACTACTCCATCGTTAGGGTTTAAATTTAAGGTCTTCGTTTATTTAAATTAATATTTTTTGAATATGTACTTTATTTATTTTTATTATTTTTTAATTTTGTATATATTTTTTGAATAGACTCCCTGAAGGGGAAATCGATTTGATTTCGAAACGTTGGAGTTAATAAAATTTGTTACTTTGTCCGAATGTTTTGGTTTTCATTAATTTGACTTATTTATTAAGTATCTCGGACGTTAAAGACAATTTAATTAATCACAATAATTAATAATTACTTAAAAATATGTAAAATTCAAATTTGAAAGTTGTAAATATTTATTAAGTATAATTATAAAAAAATATATTCTTTTTCCTTAACGAATTTCCTCGCTGCAAAAAAATAGAAAATCTCTTCAATCTGAAATTCGCCGTTAAAGAATTGGAGAGGAATTCGAAGAAATGTGAGAAGGAGGAGAAATTGGAGAAGGCAAAAATAAAGAAGGCAATACAAAAGGGCAATATGGAGGGTGCGCGTATTCATGCGGAAAATGCGATAAGACAAAAGAATCAGGCACTAAATTATTTAAGAATGAGCGCGCGCGTTGACGCTGTCGCAAGTCGTGTTCAAACTGCATTGACAACAAGAAAAGTCACACAATCAATGGCTGGCGTTGTTAAGGCAATGGACGCCGCAATGAAATCAATGAATTTAGAAAAAATTTCCGGACTCATGGACAAATTTGAGAGTCAATTTGAGGATCTCGATGTTCAAAGTTCCTACATGGAGAATGCAATGTCACAAACGACAACGACAAATGTTCCTCAGAACGATGTTGATTCGCTGATGCAACAAGTCGCCGATGAGGCTGGGTACATATTTTTGACAATTAAAAAAATATTTCTTATCATTTTACTATTTTAATTTAACAAAAAATTGATTTATTTTCATTATCTAATAATTTATTCAAGTTTGAAAAAGGATTAAAAAAGTTTAGAAACATTTTTTTTTAATTCTTTAATGAATACAATTCGATCGACAAAATAAAAAAGTTGTTTTCTCTTCGTTCGAAAATTTTATTAAAAATTTTATTTTTATTTCATTATTTTACTTATTTATTATTCTTTAACATTTTTTTAAATTTTGTTTTTAAAAATCTTTATTTTTCATTAATCGTTTTCAATTTTGTTTTAAAAAATCTTTATTTTTTAACATTTTTAAACATTTAGTTTTAAAAAAATCTTTATTTTTTATTAATCGTTTTCAATTTTGTTTTAAAAAAATCTTTATTTCTTATTAATCGTTTTCAATTTTGTTTTAAAAAAATCTTTATTTCTTATTAATCGTTTTCAATTATTTCAGATTGGAACTAAATATGGAACTTCCGTCGGAAAATTTGAGCACAATAGGATCAACGACAACAATATCACAAGAACAAGACGAATTAACTCAACGATTGGCTCGTCTTCGTGAATAATTAAAAAAAAATAATTTAAGAATACCAAAAAAAAAAAAATGCCCAGATTTTACCCTCTTTCTAAGTATTGTAGAATAAAATTTATTTTTAGTAAATAATAATTATTATTTTAATCGGAAACAAAGCTGAAAGCACTTTTTATGATAAATGCTATAAAAGCACGCTTGAAAAAATGAAAATTGAATTGAAGAAAAAGAAGATTATAAAGAAAAAAAACAATTTCTTTATTTATAGAGAGAAATAATTGTTATACTTTTTTTATATTAATAACAATGATATAACAAATATATTATATAAATTTTTTTTTTCTTAAAACAAGGTTTTGTTTTTTTTATAAAACAAGAAATTCTAAATACAATGTTATATGAAAAAGAAGTAAAAACCGTAAATTTGTAATGCAAATTAAAAGAGAAAAAGAAACAAATATGCTAATATATTATAATATAATATTATTGCTAATATATATAATTTGTAAATTATAATATTTTCGCCTTTTTTCCAATTTTTAAAACTTTTACTCTTGATCCACTGTAAATAATCCTTTTGTTTAATGAATACATTCGATGGACAAAATGAAAAAGTTGTTTTCTTTTTGTTGAAATTTTTTTCAATTTGTAAATTTCTTTTTCAAATTTTAACAAATAAATTTTTGTTAAACGAAAATAATAATCTTTTGAATAAAACTTAAATCTAATTTCTATGAATGTTTATTTATTGAAAAATGAAAATTAGTTTAAAAAGAAAATTATTATTTTGTACACAAAAATTAAATTTAGTTTTTATAAAACATAAACAAATAATTTTTTATATAAAAATTGAGTTATAAGTTTTTATATAACAAGATTTTGTTAACAAAAAAAGTTTTATAAAAAATAAAATTATTATTTTAAATAAAAAGTAAGTTTTGTTTTTCTAAAAATTAGTTTTTTAAATTATAAGTAAGTTTTATTTTTCTAAAAATTCGTTTTTTAAATAAAAAGTAAGTTTTATTTTTCTAAAAGTTGTGTTTCAATTTATTACATAAAAGATTAAAGTTAATAAAAATCGTTTTTAATTTTAAAACAATTGGTATTCATATAAAATTTAATTTTAGTTTTTATAAAAAATAATTTTTTATTTTAAAATAATGTTTAATTTAAAAAAAATGAATTTACATGTAAATTAATTCATGTATTTTAATTTTGGTGAATTTTTGTTTTTATTAAAAATTATTTTCTATATAGAAATTAGTTTCAATTAAATAAATCTGGTTTTCATATAAAATTTAAATTTTAGTTTTTATAACAAATAATTTTTTATATTAAATTTTCTATTAAAAGTAATTTTTTATTTGAAAATAATGTTTTATTAATTTTTTTTTGTTTTCAGTTTTGTAAAATAAAAAAACGTTTTTTATTCTGCATATGAATTTATTTTTTTCTTTTTATTTATTCAAACACGAGCGTTCGAATCTTTCTCGATAAGTCATTTTTTTCGGACACGTGAAACTAATTGATTCTCTTTCATTGATGTGAGTTGCCTTATATAATAAATTATCGATACAATTAATGAATTCTTGAACTTCGGGTTCGCATTTGAGAGTGTCTCCTTTCATGAATGTATAGCAATCTATAATCTTTGGTAAAAAAAAGTAGTTTTTGAAAAATTATTTTTAAAAAATGATTTATTTTTAGAGAAATTTGTTTGTTTTATTATTATTAAAAATACTCTTTTATTATTAAGAAAAAACAAGGGAAAAATTATTACCTAATTTTTTAAATTTAGAAAAAATCATTTTAAAATAGAAAAGAAACTTTTCAAGGAGGGTAAAGTAGGTAAATTTTAAAAAACAAATACTTTTCAAACTCGACTTGGGTTCAAAATAACGATATTCTTTCCCGAGGGTAGAAAAGTACTGTTTTTCTCCCTAGGGGTAAAAAATCAACCTCCTGGGACGAATATGGAAGAATTTTTCTTTTATTACAGGTTTAAAAGTAACTATTTTATACCCTTGGAATAAAAATAACCCTCCCGGGGCTAAAATGGTACTTTTTCTCCCTAGAATTAGAAAAATTGTAAAAATTAAACTTGTGGAAAGATTAAACGATTTTAAAAGGCTCGTAACTCAATTTTTATAATAAAATTAAAACCCAGGATAGAATTAAAGTGTTGTCTTCACCCTAGGGCAAAAAATAGTAGTTTTACCCCCTAGGACAAAAAATAGTCGTTTTAGCCCCTCGGGTAAAAAATATTTTTTCTAAATCATAAAATACTCAAAAAAAAAAAATTTTTTTTACCTTTTTTTTGTCAACCGGACACGTTGTACAAAGCTTATCCTCAGTATAACTCGAAAGTGAATTTAAAATTTTTCGCGCTTCGTCAATATCGAGATTTTGCTCAATACTGTGATTACGATCAATTTCTTTTAATTTATTTATCCAATTTTCCTCTTCCTCCATTGGGTCCTCAATTTTTTCCTCCGCCACGTGACCTGATAATATTTCAGTAAAAAAAAAATAAATAAAAATTTTTTTTTTGAAATTAGAAATTCAAAAAAGATGGGATGATAAAAAAATAAATTTTTTTAAGAAATAAATAACTCACACCTTTATTGAAAGGAACATAAATATTTATGCGCACGTATATATTATAAATATATATATATATCAAGTAGAAAATGTAAGAAATAATTTTTTTTTCTTTTTTTGAGAAATAAAAAATTAGAATTAAAAAAAAATTCTTAACCTGTTTGAAGACGTTGAGCAACTAAATGACTAATTTTCAAAAAATTACGCGGTTCATTGTTTGTATGTGAAATTTCCTCGTTATTCATATTTGAATTTTTTTTCTTAATATTCTTGAAAATTTTAAATTTTTCCCAAAAAACTGTTTTTTATTTTATCTACAATTCTAAGAAACCAAAAAAATTAAAGTGTCAATTCAAAAGAATTTGGAAAAATTAACCTATTTTTTGTCTTTTGTTTTTCGTTATATTTTAGGAAAAAAAACTTCTTTTTCCTCCTAGAACTACAATTTTTATGTACAAGTATATTTGTGATTCTAAATATTTTAATAATTTTTCAAAATATACACATCTATATTTTCATGAAAATTTAGAAATAAAATTATTTCCCAAAGAAAACAAAAAATTAATTAATAAACTAATTAAAATTATTTATTAATTAATTTTTTTCTTTCTGACAATTTTGAAAAACAAATTTCGAAAAATTATCGTAATTAATTCTTTTTTTTTGTAACGATTTAAAAAAAAAAATTTATTTCCAACAATTCAAAATAATTTTTTTTTGTGATGATTTCGATAAAAAGTAATTTAAAAACATAAATTTTTTTTGTTAATAATTTAGAAAAATTAAATTTTATTTCAAAAAATGTAACTTTTTACTTTTTTTAAAGATAAAATTTGTAAAATTGGAAAATATTTATAAGTATAGAATATATGAAAATTATCATACTTTTGTATATATGATAATAATGGGAGTGAAATTTGTAATATTTTATCACATATCACAGTGGGCCAGAACACCTTGATTCCTGGCCAAAAGTCGACTTTTTGAACTTTATCTTTTGTTAAAGTAGTTTATGACATTCTAATTAGTGATAGTTCTGGCATCTTTTTCATTCATGACACGGTTATTTATAAATACTTAACACGTTAATAATTATGTAAAATTTAAAAATATTTAAAAATTTCTCTTAAAAATTTCATTGAAGTTCTGTATTTCTCGAAAAAAACCTCCGAGTAACGAGTTTCAAGTGGATCTGATGAATTATTAATAAAGACATCCGCCATATTGGATCCGCCATTTTGAATTTTAAAAAACTAATAATGGATTCGTAATCAGCGACCCCGAAAACCCCCGAGTAGACATTTTTGTGACCTTAGCTTAATTTTTTGAATCTTTCGTCCTCCATATTGGATCCGCCATTTTGAATTTTCAAAATCTAACATCAGATTCGCACTCAGCGACCCCAAAAACCCCCGAGTAACGAGTTTCAAGTGGATATGATGAATTTTTAATAAAGTCGTCCGCCATATTGGATCCGCCATTTTGAATTTTAAAAAACTAATAATGGATTCGTAATCAGCGACCCCGAAAACCCCCGAGTAGACATTTTTGTGACCTTAGCTTAATTTTTTGAATCTTTCGTCCTCCATATTGGATCCGCCATTTTGAATTTTCAAAATCTAACATCAGATTCGCACTCAGCGACCCCAAAAACCCCCGAGTAACGAGTTTCAAGTGGATCTGATGAATTTTTAATAAAGTCGTCCGCCATTTTGGATTTTTAAAAACTAATAATAGATTTGTAATCAGCGACCCCAAAAACCTCCGAGTAACAAGTTTCAGGCCATTTGAAATAAAAATTGACTTTTGGCCACCGAACAGGTTCTCCTGGCCCACTGTGCTTATGTGAAGAGAAAGAAAATTATGATGGAGGCACCCATCCACCAAAGGCTCTTTCCAGTTCTCTTGCAACAGCGAGACAAAGATGATCGTTATATGGAGCAGCAACAACCTAAATAAAAAAAAACCATTTTTTTCCTTAAAATAGAAAAGAAAATACCTTTAAATTACGAGAAATGTGATTATAAAATGAAACAGAGTGTTCCTCTACTAATTTTTTTGTTAAAAAGAGCAAAAAAAAGTTTTTTAAAAATAATTTTTCCAGGGAGGAATCTACTTTATCGATCACCAGTATATTCTCTTTGAAAATATCTAATTTTCTGCTTTTTTCTTAAAATTTTAACACAAAGTTCCAGCACAGAAACTATCCTAAAAATTTATTTGAAATATTCCGAATATTGCAATAAATATTTAATAAATTTTGATGAAAGTTTCGACGCTGTGGGGGTAAAATGGTTTTCTTTTCTATTTTCAAAGTAATAGGAGTAGAATTATTCATTAATTTACTCGTAGTTATGGAATATTTTATTTCAGACACAATAAAAAGACCATTGTGGATAGACCCTTAATGCATGGCTACAAATATGCGTGAGATAGAAAAGGATAACGATGTTCTAGTGTCCTTTTCTATTTTTTTCTAAAGAGTCCATTGTGAACACAGCCTAAAGTAGGCCGCAACAACTTCTTTTGTTCTAAATAGCTACCCAACCCTGATCAGTTGAGAAAAAATTTTATGCAGTGCAAACATTTAACTTTTCGACAAAAGTTTAGGCCTACGCAGAATATATCGTAACTTTTAAATTAGAGAGAAGAGAGGATAGAAATATATTTTGTTCTTTTTATAAAAAGAAAGCCTAACCTTTTCTATCTCATGTAAAAATTATGATATGCGACATAGCTCTAATTACAACTGCTTCGCGAACGTCGTTAGCAACCGCAAAACATGGATTAGAAAAGGACAAAGATATATTTCTGTCCTTTTCTATCTCAATCGAATACCTTATGGAGTCTGCGCAACGCGTTGCATACTGTATTTTTGGAGGTTATGTAAAAAATTCCATTTTCGTCAATCAAAAAAGTTAATTTTTGTATAGTAAATATTAAAAAAAAAAAGTAGTTGCATACCTGAATTCCAGTCGGCAAACCATTGCGATCCAATCCCATCGGCACTTGACAAACCGGAAATCTTAGAGCGTTAAAGAGACAAAAGTAACCAAAATTAAATGGTTTAAGATATGAGGCATAGTGGTAGGGGACAGAATTCGGCGACGATGTATAAAGAAGAATTCCATTATCGTTAAGTTTATCTAGTAAGAATTTTTTCAAATTAGACGTTACGAATCGTGCCCAATCGGCATTCTCCTGTGGCAAGAAGTCCATGTCGGACAATTTGAGAATAGCTGCCAATGTTAATTCCGATTGGCAACTCGCTAATTTCATTACTTCCGCTCTTGCATTCGTGACACTCTGAAAAGAGTCATGAAAAGAGTCAAGAAACTTTCTCTATGAATAGAGTCAAATGCACTATCACATTGTCCTTCCGATTTGACGACGTTTTAGAAAGTGTTGACGCAGATCTATCAAAATTTTGTTAGTTCGTGCCGTGTGGATTCTTGCGCAACAGACTAAGAACATTTCAATAGATGCGTCACGACTTTTCAAAACACTGTCAAATCGTAAAAGAAAAGCATTGATGCTTGCTAAAAAGAGAAAATTTTACCTTTCTATTCGTGATAAGGTGTCTAAAATCCCCCTTCTCCTGAGACATCCAATACCTCCAGATTCGGTAACTGTATTCCGAACCCGGCATTTTGATCTAAAACGAAATACCCGAAGGTAACTTGAAAAACTTTTTTTGTAAAGACAAATATTTTCTAGGTTATGTCTTCGTAATGAGCACCCTCTTATACACCCAATATCATATATGCCTTCCTTCCGGTTTGGACAATTTTTTGAAAAGTGGTGTGCCTTCTATAAGAATGTTTTAAGTCTATGGCGTAAATCATCATACACCATAGACTTGAAACATTCTTATAGAAGGCACATCACTTTTCAAAAAGTTGTCCAAACCAACATATATGAAGGAAGGCATATATGATATTGGGTGTACAAGTGACCGTTATCGACAAAAAGCGACAAAATTCGGTCTCTGGGAATTACATTCAAAAGCACTAGACTGGACATAAGTCTGCACCTTAGACAGAGGGTTAATAAAAATTAATAATCATATTTCAAAACCTTTGTTGCAGATCCAGTGATTTGTTCAAAATGGCGTACGGCCTTCATCAGCGTCGATCGCATTTCTTTACTAACCGCACTCGATCGAATGTCGCCCGATGAAACTTGATAAAATACTTTTAAATTTTTCACATCAACTTGACTGTCCAGTTTCAGCATGGAAATATTTTCACCGACATAAATTTTCAGTAGTGGTAAGAGATCTTCGGCATTTTTACACATTGGACCAACACCAACCATTGTGTCTCTAGTATTTTCGGATCGCATTCCAATACCTTTTGTTGACGTTGTTCCTGCAAACATATGAATATTGTAATACAGAAATACACTCTGATGCTTTAATGCCTTCCTTCCGGCGTTTTCCGGTTTTGACGGCGTTTTAAAGAGTCGTGACATACCTATAAAAATGTTGTTAGTTCATGACGTATGAATAAACTTGAATGTCATGAACTAACAACATTTCGATAGATACGCCACGACTTTTTAAAACGCCGTCAAAACCGGAAAACGCCGGAAGGAAGGCTTTAAAGCATCAGGGTGTATATTTAGTATGTTTTTCTAGGTTAGAGGTCGTCCATAAACTACGTAGCTCTAGTTTTTCACTCCCCCTTGAAGTGCCACGTAGTCTATGAACGAACCTTTAGTGTCGAAAACAGCCGGAGTTTTCCGAATCTTTCGCTTTCCACTTAACCTCAAAATTCAGTTTCTTAAAAAACGGCCAATGGAGTAACAACAAATTCTAATTTTTCTTTTTGGAATGCTAACCAACCTTCACTGGGTTTGTGGCCAAAAACTCCATTGCAAAATGAGGGAATTCGAGTCGAACCGCCAATATCGCTGCCGATGGAAATTGGAGATCCACAAGCGGCGACAATTGCTCCCTCACCCCCACTACTTCCGCCAACTGTACGCGTTGTATCGTACGGATTATTAGTTTGTCCATAAACATTATTTCTCGACTCAATCCACAAATTCATCTCGGGAATATTTGTTTTCCCTATAATTATTGCTCCAGCCTCCTTCAATAGTCCCACGACTGTCGCATCATCCGTTGAAATGTGATCTCGTCGACATGTCATTCCCATTGTGTGCTTCAAACCTAGAGAATATTTTTTTTAGGTTAGAAAAAATCTGTAGCAATTTCTAAGATCCGAAAACTGAAGGACCTCGAGTAGGATTTACATTAATTTTGGCTCTCAGTCAATTTTATGGTAACTTTATAGGATTTTATAGTTCTTGATATTCTAAATATTAACTTTGAAATCTAAAGTAAAAAAAGAAATCCATGGGGAGTAAAAATTAATGTAAATTCTGCGGGGTGCTTTAACAGTTGGTAGACTTAAAAATGTTCTTCCGGTTTGACGGTGTTTAAAGAGTGTTGACGCACATCTATCAAAATTTTGTTAGTTCATGACCAAGTTCCAAGGTGCTATTCATACGTCACGAACTGACAACATTTTGATACTTTTTTTTCGTCAAACTCAAAAGAAGTGTTTATGCATTTAAGTGGAGGAAAAAATTGTACATAAATTTCGATCCCCTTTATTAGACTCATGACTTTAAAATAATTTCGAAATAAAATTAGTTGTCAAACCTTTCGCTTCATTGCTCTCTTTTGTTGTAAATGGAACACCTAGATATGGTTTTGTTTTCCTCAATATTTCACGGTCCACATCTGTCTTCAATAATTTATCCACCTCTTGTGCTTCTTTTATGGCGCTCTCGTAACATTCTACGACAATTGTGTTCAACAAACCATTCACCTCTTTGCATCTATCAATGAATGTACGCACCACTTCCTCGGCACTCACAGTTCCTTCTCTAAGGAACAATTTTTCAGTGTTTCAGTGTCGTAAAAGTGAAATAAACATAATTGTTCGTAATAAAACTCTTTAGGAATCATAAAGCCTCGCTCTAAAAAAGCAGGGACTTTAAAGAAAGCCATAACGAATTATAGGTTAGGTTTGTGATAGGATTTGACGGTAAAATTAATTTATTTCAAGTATTTAATTCAATTCAAAACTAAATTCGATTTTACAGTTGAGATTGCAACTTTCAGGTTAGGTTAATTTTAGCTGAGAGAGAAAAAGATGGAAATATCTCTTGTTCTTTTCCCTCTGATGTAAAATATTACGAGTTTCATTCGACTTAAAATTTGTAATACAACCTGATGCTTAAATGTCTTCCTTCCGGCTTTGACGGCTTTTGAAAAAGTCGTGGCATATCTATCAAAATTTTGTTAGTGACACTTAAGTTCGTTCATACGTCATGAATTAACAACATTTTGATAGATACGTCACGACTTTTTAAAACGCCGTCAAAACCGGAAAACGCCGGAAGAAAGGCATTAAAGCATCAGAGTGTATAATACCTAAAGTCTAAAATCGAATTCAGTTCTTGAAATAGTCCCATACGCACATAACCTTAAAATTTGCTGCGTCACATAGTTTGATTAATTATTAGAAAAATATTTAATAATCATTAACGAGAAATGATGAATTACCGAATTTTCTTTGCCAGACTATAGCCGCTTTCAAGTAATAATTTATTTTTTACAGGCGGAACTCGTTGCACTTTACTGTCGTAATAGAGGCCAAAGCAAAAATCAACAATAATGTCAAAGAGCCAATGTATCTGGACAATCATGCATTTCATAAAATCCACAACCATTTGTTTTAGCATTATGGACAAGGATCCTTGATTTGGCACTGTTTTGTGCTGCAAAAGAAGAAAAAAAAAATTTTTTTTACAGAGGAAGAAGTTCTGTTTTCGCGCGCTCACATATGTATGGGACTTTATTGTAGAGGGAACTTTTTACGATCTAGAAATTATAATGTTTAAGTGACCCATCCCTGATTATGTCGTTGACGACTCCAGCAATAAAAAATTGGTTATTAAAAAGAATTTTCTTTTCAAATCGCTAATTATTTTGTGAGAAAAAGTAGAAATATTTATTTCACAATTAATAATTATAAGGAAAATAATATATTTCATTAAAAAAAAAAATGCTGAATTATCTTCTATAAAATGGTTTTTTTTGGTAAAAATATTTAAAATACATGTTCAGGGTTGCCAAAAGTTAAAAAAAGTCAAGAAAAATAAGAGAATTTTATGAAAAGTATTTTTAAAAAAATACTGTTTTCTAGAATGTTTATATAATTAAAATTCTGAAGTAGTAGACTTAAAAAAATTTAATTTAATTTTAAAATTCTTTTCTATTTTTAACAATTACTGAACAAAATTATGACTTGTAATACCATTCTTTAAAATAATTTCATTATTTTCAATATAATTTTAATGAAATTCGTCGAAAAAATTTGAAAGAGAAAATATTTCACATTCTATAAAATATAGTAAATCGTGAAGCAAGTTTGCAAATTTTGTTATAAAAATTATCACTGTAATGATAATGTGAATTAGTAAAAATTTCAAATATGAGAATAGAATTTTAAAATAAATTTTTAAATAATAAATAAAGTACATAAAAAATGATGTTTTTCTTAAATAAATTTTTAAAAACCGTTAATTCGTTTCAATACAATAATTTATAAATAAAGTTTCAAATTAAAATTTTTGAAAATTTGAATTGGAAAAACATTACATTAAAATTTTTGAAAAGTTGAATATTGGAGAAAAATTTAATTAAAAATTCTGGATAAGTTACTTTTTTGAAACATTTTTATTCACTTTTTTTTACTATTATTTTATTTTAATTAACTTTAAATAAATTACAGAATTTTATTACATTTTATCAAATTTAAATAATTCTTAAATATTCTAATATTTTTTTCTTGAATTTTTAATATAAATGAGATTTAAAAACTGACTTTTTCCTTTTTTTATATTATTTATCAACTATTTTCATCTTTTTTTTCGAAATTGCAAAATTTTAAAAACCTTATTTTTGAAAAAATGATAAAAAAAGAAGTTGATAAATAAAATCAAAAAAGTCACCTTTTGAATCTCATTTGTATAAAAAAATTCAAGAAAAAAATTTAAAAATTTTTAATTCATTATTTTTTTTCTCTTATTACTTTGCTAGTAATTTTTCCAGAAATTTCTATTTTTAAAGCAAAAAAAATAATTTATCAATTTTTAGATTATTATTTTATATATTATAGAAAAAAAGAAATTATATTATAAAACAGGTTTAATATCGTAAAGCAAAATATCTTTTCTAACCAGTATTGCCAACTGAAAATAGAAAAAAAAAATTGGTCCAAAATGTCACCTATTTTTGCCCTTTTTCAAACTTTTTTCTAAAATTGCACTGTTTTGATCCACTAATCTGAACAAAATGATATAAATTTGTTCCTTTTTGATTATTTTTTGATTATTTTTCAATTTCGTTTAAAAAAAAAAATAATAATTAGAAAAAATTACAAAAGTGTCTTTTTATCTACATTTCATAGAACATAATTTTGCAATTTCGAAAAATTAAAAAAAAAGGAGAAAGTCATTTTTTGAATCTCATTTGTATTAAAAATTCAAGAAAAAAATGTTTCATTAAAAGTTATTTTTTACTAACAAGAAACCAGTTTAAAAAAAATATCAAAACAGGTTTTAAAAAAATTTTTTTTTGGTTTTTAATGTCAACTTATTTTGTAAAACAATAATTATACTCTTCTAGGTTAAGATTAACAACAAAAAACATCCAATTTACATTTTTATGACTTCAAAAAAAAATTTTATTAAAAAAAAATTGTCATTACATAAAAATTTTAGCTAAATCATCGCATTAATGATTATCCAATTTGAATTTTTAATTTTGCAAAGTGCAAGAAAAAAAGAAAATAATTAAGTGAAGATGATATAAGACTCACCTTATTTCTGGCATTCGTGCACATGATTTTGTGTTATAAAGATTATTATATTCTTTAAAAATGTGACTTTAATTTTCGAATTATAAATTTTTTTTTACGATATTTGGCGTAAAAATAATTTATCACATTGCGATAAAATTGTGTACATATGTGTTTATTTGTACGTATATATATATATATATATATATGTATGTATACAAGATCGACTCGATAAAGTTCTACTGGTTGAGCTGTCTGCTTCACTTATTCAGTGAACTTTCTCTTGCGCAGAACGACTACTCACAGGTCAGAAACAGGATAAAGCCGATCATCATTTGAGGAAACAGGTGTTTTAATTATTTTCCTCGTCCAATACCAAATGTGATACAGTAGAAATGTTAATATTTGAATTTTGTATAAATAAATAATGGAAAAAAAGATTAATTTTTGTCAAAAAGAGTAAACTATATATTTTTCAAAAATATTTTTTTAATTGCAGTCGAATAAATAATTTTTATATGTAAGAAAATCTTTATTCATTTTTATATATTTTTTTTTATTTATACGATCTTATTTGCGATTATTTTTAAAAAATAAAAATTAAAAATAAGTCTTTATTTATGAGAATCGCTTTTTTAAATTTTATGTTATTTACATTCAAATTTATTTTACTTTTAATAAAAAAAGGCGACTACCTTTTTTAATTTTTAATAATTTTTTATTTTTAGTCCCCGTTAGGGCACGACTATATCTTATGTACGGCACTTGCGTCTCCATGGTAACTAACGAGAGTGAGAGTGATAGGCAACTTTTTCATCTCTCTCACTCCTGAAAGTTACTATGGAAACCCTTTCGCTAAGATCGAAGCAAGTCAGTCACCTTTTTCTATTTGTAATAATCTTTTTAACATTATTTTAATATTATTTTAATTGTTTATTTAATAAATATTACAATCAGCGGTTATGAATTATTATATATATATATATATATATATTACAAAATTATTAAAAATCTTATATTATTTTCTACTATTTTTAAACTTTGCTCGTAGACACTTCGTTTAAAAAAAAAAAACCAAAATAATAGGAATTTACGTATGTGACTAAGAAGGTGGGACGTATCCTCCAAAAGTTGTTTCTAATTCCTTAGCAACTGCAATGCAGAGGTGGTCATTTTTCGGTCCAGCTATAACCTAAAATTTTTTGGAAAAATTCGAGTAGAAAATTAATATTTCTGTTAAATTTTAATTGCTTTTTTTATGTTTAGGTTAGTGAATATAAATTGTAGTATAAATGTAACAAAAATGTAAAACTTATTTTGAATAAATTGAAAAATGGTCCAAAATATTAAAGAGGTAAGAATTCAATTACTAATGAATATTATAAAAAAAGAAAAAAAAATAACGTCAGTTTGATTTGTGCCATCGAAATACACTCGAAAAACGAAAAAGAAAGAAAAAATTCCGTCTGGGAAAAATTTGAGACAGGAAAAAAGTCTCGAAGCGGAAGATAACCTACAAATTTGTTATAGAAAGGAATTTAAAAGTGGATAAAATAAGATTAATATTGATTATTAGCAGAAAAGTAAATGTTAGTTCGGTTTATGCCATCGAAATGCACCCAAAAATCGAAAAAGAAAGAAAAAATCCCGCCTGGAAAAAATTTGAGACTGAAAAAAAATTTCGAAGTGGAAGATAACCTCAAAATTTCATTAAATGAAGTACTAAGTATTAAAAATAAAAAAAGCGCGAAAATTCGAATTTTCTTTTTACTTTCTTTTCATTCTTTACCTGTATGCCTATTGGTAATCCATTTTTATCGAGTCCAAGTGGCACGTGACACGCTGGAAGTTTGAGTGCGTTAAACATTCCCAAATAGATGAAATTATAAAGTCGAAGAAATGAGACATTATGATGCGTGACCTTAGTTGGTAATGTTGGATACAGCAATACACCATTGTCGCCAAGTTTCTCCTGTAAAAAAATTATTTTTCTCCATGTGAACTTATTTAGGTACTATTAAAATTAATTACACTATAAATAATGACTTTTGAGGCCCAAATTTTTTTTTGAATATTTTCAATTTTTGCCGCTCTTACTATTTCAGGGTCTTTAAGGAGTCTCCAGTCTCCAATTACGAGTTTTATGTCAGATTTGAAAAATTCAAAATGGCGGATCCAATATGGCGGACGAAAATTTTAAAAAATCGAGCTATGGTCAGAAAAATGTTGACTCAGGGGTTTTTTGGTTCGCTGATCACGAATCTGATGTTAGATTTTGAAAATTCAAAATGGCGGATCCAATATGGCGGACGTATTTTTAAAAATTCATCGGAATCACTTGAAACTTGTTACTCGGGGGTTTTTGGGGTCGCGGATTACGAATTTGAGGTTAGATTTTGAAAATTCAAAATAGCGGATCCAATATGGCGGATGAAAAATTTTTAAAAGTTGAGCTAAAATCACGAATATCACTACTCAGGGGTTTTCGGGGTCGCTGAGTGCGAATCTGATGTTGGATTTTGAAAATTCAAAATGGCGGATCCAAAATGGCGGACGAATTTTTGAAAATTGATCAGATTCACTTGAAACTTGTTACTCGGGGGTTTTTGGGGTCGCTGATGAAGAATTTGATGTCAGATTTGAAAAATTCAAAATGGCGGATCCAATATGGGGGACAAAATTTTGAAAAATTGAGCGAAGGTCAAGAAAATGATTACTAAAGTGGGTTTCTTTTTTGTTTATAGTGTTATAATAATAAAAATATTGTTAATTATATACAAGAATAATGAAAATACCGTGAGATAATTTTGTAGAGTTGTCGTCAATTGTTTTGCGTTCTCCTCATTTTCCTGAGGCATTACGTACATGTCGAGGAGTACAATAATGCTGCCCAATGTCACTCTTCCTCGACCGGTTAAAATGTACCATAATTCGGTCCAAACATTAGCGCGACCCTATAAAAGTAAAAAAAAAAAATTTTTTAAAAAGCTCTTAAAAATTAAAATTCTTAAAATTTCTTAAAATTTTAAAAAGTTCTTAAATAAAATTAAAGTATATTAGGTTTTTTCATTAAAATTAGGCTAATTTTGCGAATTAATGGAATTTTTTTTTGTTAAAATTAAAATAATTTCTTAATATTTTCAATCTCACTTGTCTATTTGTCAGATCGTAGGCAAAATCCTTTAGATCTCTTGTCTTCCAGTATCTAAAAATTTCGTAACCGTTTTCAGAGCATGGCATTTTAATCTGTAAATAAGACAATTACAATTTTTTGTTTTTATTATTGTTTTCTATTTAGTTATATTAATTATAAAAAATAATTATAAAAAAAACAATTTTTATTATTTATTATTATTTTAATATTCAATTAAAATTGAATTTTAATTTTAAAGTAAATAATTTTTTTTGTTTCAAATTTACATCAAAATTGAGTTGTAACTTATACGTTAAGATTAAATTAAGAGAATTAAGTTACTTAATTTAATGAACTTAATTAATTTAATTTTCTTATATAGTTTTAACTTAAGTTAAAAGTCAATTTTGTTAAAGTTTTAAGTTTTATAAGTTAAAAGTCAATTTTTAAAAACAATTTAGGTCAAAAAAGATTTTTTAAACTTAATTCAATTAAAACTCTATTGATATTTTCTTTTTTTCATATTTTAATAAAAAAAAAAAATTTTTAAGAAAATTTTTAAAATTGTTTTTAAAGAAAATGCCTCTCACCTCATTGGCGGAGCCTGTGACTGTTTTCAAATGATTAACAGCCTTCATTAAACACGATTCTATTGTTTTTGATACTTTGCTCGTTAGCAAATCGCCAGAGGACAATTGATAGAAAATATTTAATTTTTTCACATCGACGGGCGAATCGATATTTTTCAAGTTAGATAATTTTTTTCCTGAAATTACTTTCAGAAGGGGTAGAAGATCCTCTGCTCTCTTACACATTGGACCAGCTTCAATCAATGTATCCTCATAATCTTCTTTTATCGTATTCACACCTTTTATCGAAGTTGTACCTTTATTGTAAAAAAAAGAAAGAAAATACAAAAAATTAGTAATTTTGTCTTTTTTTATGAATATTTTTCTTATTAAATATTAAATAATGTAAATTAAATATAAATTAATATTTTTGATAATTAATAATAATAATTAATAATAATAATTAATAATAATTAATAATAATAATTAATAATAATAATAATAATAATAATAATAATAATAATTAATAATAATAATAATATATAATGTAAGTATATAATTACTATTTACGACCTAAAGAGGAAGAAACTAGGTTAGTTGGCGCTAAGGTCGAAATTCCCATAGCATTGACAAGCAAAAATCGGCCTTAGCCAAAAATTTACGAAAAATGGAGTTTAAAAAATTTGTTTAAATTTAATTTTTTTATATTCAGTACCTCCACTTGGTTTGTGGCCAAAAATACCGCTTGAAAATGCCGGAATTCTAATGGAACCTGCGAGATCGGTACCAATTGCAATTGGGGTACCACATGCACCTAAAAGTGCTCCGTCACCCCCTCCACTTCCGCCGGCGGTTCTCGTCGTATTATAAGGATTATTCGTCTGTCCATAGACTTTATTTCTCGATTCGATCCACGAACACATTTCCGGAATATTTGTCGTTGCAATTAATATTCCACCGGCTTCCTTCAAATTGGCGACAATATCTGCGTCCGCCAATGCAAAGTGATCCTTTCTCGACAAAATGCCCATTGAATGTCTCATTCCTGAATTATTTGGGGGAAAAAAAATTTTATGCTATATAAATGTTATAAATAAATTATAAAAATTGCATTTTATGTTAAATATAATATAAATGAATTTTAAAAATATAAAAATTGCATTTTATGTTAAATATATTATAAATTAAGGGCATTTGAACCATTATGACGTCACAATTATAAATCTCATGCTTTTTACACATTGTGACGTCATAGTGGTTCAAATGCCCTTAATTATAAAAATATATAAATTGCATTTTATGTTAAATATTATAAATTAATTACAAAAATATAAAAATTGCATTTTATGTTAATAAAACAATTTAGTCAAAGAAATTTAATTATTTTTCGAAAAATCTGATGAAAGTCTTCAAAAGAATTAAATTTTTTAATGATATTTTAATACTATTTAATGATCAAACTACATTAAATTTAAATTTTTAACAAAATCGTTATTTAAAAAAAAAAAAATTCAACGAAATTCTTTAAAAGAATTCAAATATTTTCTCCAAAATTTTAAGAAAATGATTTGGGAATTTAATTATTTTTATGTTATGATAAAATTTCTTTTTCTATTTTAAGAAATAAACATTTACTCTATTAATTATTTTTCCATTTAAATAAGTAAATTCTTGTGGAAGATTCTAATAAAAATTAATTCGAAATTAAATTTCAGTTACAATTTTAACTTACAATAGAATATTAAATCTTTATTTTTTTTAATAAAGGAAAATTCTCTTAAAAATTAAAAAGAATTTTCCTTTTAATTGGAACTTTTATTTTAATTGAAATAAATTTTATATTTAAAAAAAAATATATTTTTTTACTCATTGCAAAAATTATTTTTAAAAATCATCGAATTTTTGAAGAATTCTAATTAAAAAATTTGGAAAATAATTAAGTATTTATTTATTATTTATTTATTATTTATTTATTATTTATTTATTATTTATTTATTATTTACTTATTATTTATTATTTATTTATTATTTATTTATTATTTATTTATTATTTATTTATTATTTATTTATAATAAATTTTACCAGCAACAGCATTGCCCTCCTTCGTTGTGAACGGTACACCCAAGAATGGTTTTTTCTCCTTCAAAATTTCACGATTAATATTTTCCTCTTTTAAAAATTCATCGACTTTTTTTGCCTCCACAATTGCATCACTATAGCGTTGATTAACAACTGCATTAATTATTGGATTTACCTCTCTGCATCTTTCGATAAATGCCCTTACCACTTTTTCCGATGTCAATTCTCCGTTTCTATTTTTTTTCGACAAATTTTAAAATCAAAATTAATTTTAAAAAAGCAAAATAAATTTCAAAAGCAAAATAAATTTTAAAATCAAAATAAATTTTAAAATCAAAATAAATTTTAAAAGCAAAAAAAATGTTTAAAAGCAAAATAAATTTTAAAAGCAAAATAAATTTTAAAATCAAAAAAAAATTTTATTTTTCGTTTTTAAAAATTTTGAATTCTTTTTTGAAATTAAGAGAAAAAAATTACCTTATTTTTTGTGCAAGTGAAATTCCACTTTCGAGTAATAAATCATCTTTTATAGGTGGCACTTTATTTTGTTTATTTTTATTGTAATACAATTCAAAACAAAAATCAACCGTACAATCGAATAAACAATGAATTTGCACAACAATGCATCGTAAGAATTTTATTAAATATTTTTTTATCACTTGACATCCGCCCTCGTTTCCATCCATGACACACTGAAATTTTGTTTATTTTCAAATTAATTAACACTAATTAACACTAATTAATTAATTAATTAAACAAACATTTTTTTTCTGCAATTTTAATCTTTGTTCTAACAAAATTATTATATTAATACATGAAAATATAAATTATATTTTTTATAAATAATAAAACTAATTTTTAGCTGAAAATCATTATTATATTTATTATTTTAGAATTTTTGTATATTATTAATAATATTACAATTTTTATTATTAATAAAATTATCATATTTGTATTATATTATTTTTGTGGTGCAAATTTGTATTACACTTTATAATTTATATTATTTTTAAAGTTTTTATTAACATTATTGTTTCATAGAATTATTATTATAAAATATAATTAAAATTTAAAAAAACTAATTAAAAATAATTAAATATAAGTAATTTATGATGAACAATAAATGAAATTCTTAATTATGCTTTCATAGTTATAATATTTTATTATAAATGGAAAACAACATTATTATTTAAATATTATTTATATAAAAAGTACAACTTTGTAAACCCTGTTAATTATTCAAATTAATAAATTATTATAAATATTATTATTATTACTATTTTTTATTATTTTTATTAATAGAAAATAAAATAATCATATTTGTATTATTAGTTTTGTGGTGCAAATTTTAGAAAAAAAGTATGGAAAAAAATAATAAAATTTAATTTATAAAAATAATTCGAAATTCATTCTTTGCAAATGTCAAAGTAAGAAATTTCTAGATGATCGCATTTTTATAGTGAAAACTATATATATATATAATTTTATTGACATCGAGAATAAATGAGAAAAAAGCAAAGTTTGGAAAAAAGAAATTTACAAAAAGGGAAACTTTTGAAATTTAAATTTTAGAAAATTATATTATTTAAACAAGAATATAAAAAAATACAAAAAAAATACAAATAAAACAAAATATAAAAATTTAATATCACAACTCACCGAATTCACAATATTGCAACACATTATATTTCTTGAAGAATTGAAAAACAAAATCTTTCTTTTATAAATATTGTATGATGCGGCGAAATAAAATTTACAATTTGAAAACAAAAACCGGTTTATTTACTAAAAACACAATGAGATTTTAAAATAAAAATCAAAACACACATTCTATATGTAAACTTAATTTTCTTTTTCTTTTTTAATGTTTTTTTTAAAAGAAAATAATTCACTTATCCTTAGTTGATGCTTTTTGAAAAATCATGATTTTTTTACTAGAATGGAATATGTTTACGCGCACATATACGTATGTACATTATTGTATATTATATAAATTGTTCAGTGTTTTAAAACTTTGCACGCAGATGACTCTCATGTATTAGTCGCATCATGACTGCCGAGCAAAGTCCATTTTTATGCGTATACCGTGAATGCGAAGAATATTATTTCTTAAGCAATCGCAATAATCTACAGTTTTGAATATATAATGATATATATATATATATATACAAAATATCACTAATTAAAATTCAATTACAGGAGACTTTACACTCACAGAAAAATAATTTTTTTTTTCAATTTTAATCTTCAAAAAAAAGATAATTTTTAGTTTTTATCTCGACCATTGACAAAATTTTAGTGCAACAATTTTTTTTAATGCTTCACAAATTGTCTATAAAACATAAATTTTATCATATTTAACAAAAAAAATATCATATTTTGTAGAAAAATCACTAATACATTTTTTTAAAACAAAATTAACAAACAAAAAAATTTATTTTTCAAAATTATGCTATATATTTGTGAAAATGGTTAAAGCTAATAAGTGAAATCAACCAATTTCAAATAGAAAAGAATAGAAATGAATGGTAATAAATTAATTTGAAAATATAAGAAGCGAATAATTTCTAATCGAATCGAATACAAGGAAATATAAATATAAATATAAACAAATACGCAAGAAAATTGAAATTAATAAAATCAAATATAATTAAAATGTAAAAAAGCAAAAAAAAAAACAAAAAAAAAACAAAGAAAAAAGAATAAAATCAAATAGAATTGAATAGCAACGAAATGAAACGGATAGAAGCCAATAGATTCGAATACAATACAAAATAGAAACGAAAAGAGGCAAATAGAAACAAATAGAAACTAATAGAAACTAATAGAAATAAATAGAAACAAATAGAAACAAATAGAAACAAATAGAAACAAATAGAAAAAAATAGAAAAAATAGAAACAAATAGAAACGTATAAAATAAAATTAAATCGTATAAAATCCAATATAACAGTAGGAAAAAAATCGAATAGCAACAAATAAAATCTAATAAACTTGTAGAAACTAATAGTAGCGTATAAAATAAAATTAACCAGTTTAAAATCCAATACAACATTCAGAAAAAAATCGAATAGCAATAAATAAAATCTAATAATCTTGTAGGAACTAATAAAAACTAATAGAAACGTGTAAAAAATAAAATTAAACCATATAAAATCGAAGAAAAACATTCAGAAAAAAATCGAGTAGCATTAAAAAAAATCTAATAATCTTGTATAAACTAATAGAAAGTTATAGAAACCAATAGAAACGAATACAAACAAAAATTGTATAAACTAAGAAACGTATAAAAATAAAATAAAATCATATAAAATCCAATATAACAGTTAGAAAAAAATCGAATAGCAATAAATGACATCTAATAATCGCTTGTATAAACTAATAGAAATTAATAGAAATCAATAGAAACTAATAGAAACGTATAAAATAAAATTGAAGAGCATAAAATTGAAGATAATAATCAGAAAAAAAATTGAGTAGAAAAAAATCTAATCTTGTTGAAACTAATAGAAACGAATTGAATCTAATAGAAACGAATTGAAACTAATAGAAACGTATAAAATTAAATTAAATCGCATAAAATCCAATATAACAGTAAAAAAAATCGAATAGCAACAAATAAAATTAAATAAACCTGTAGAAACTAATAGAAACGTATAAAATAAAATTGAGCATTATAAAATCGAGTACAACCGATTGAGAAAAAAATCGAATAGCAACAAATAAAATCATTGACAATCAAATTCAATGCAATTGAGATTGAATAAAATTCAACAAATAGTGAATCAGAAATTTTTTTTATCGAATTAAAAAAAAAAGAGGATAGAAATGAATAGATTCGTAAAAGATTTATAACTAAAATTGCATTTAATTAAATCAGATGTGGAATGGAGACTAAAATATTTGTAAAAAAAATTGAATAGAAACGAATAAATTCATATAGAATTGAATAAAATGAAATCGAAATTATAATAAAAACGAGAAGAATCGAATAAAATCGAGTGGAAGCAAATTAATTGAAATAAAATCGAATTAACTTTTTTGTGCGCCATATAGTAAAATATACTCTTGAGTGTTGCCTTTTTTTCTCAATTTTTTTTTTACACATTTTTCAAGTCTTGTTGAATTGAATTAAATTGAATTTTTGTTGAATGACAAAAATCGTACTATATAGTACGATTTTTGCAAAAAAAATTCCTTATACTGTAATAAAAAACAATAAATTGTGAATTAAGATGTTCATTACATGAACATTTTACTTCCTCTTTACGATTAATAATTACAAATAACATACAGTCCTATATAGAAGAAAATTTATTTGAAGGATTTTGAAAAATTTTTCTTAAATTAATAAACGACTACAAAGCTTCCTCACGAGGAAGAAAAATGAAATATTTTTTGCTCATAATATAAATGTTATAAATAAATAAACTTTAAGAAAGATGTTTTCTTTTTACAATAAATGCGTAATTGTGCCTAACCAACAGTATGATTAAAGGAATGTTTTCGTTTTCATTAATTTGACTTATAAGTATCTCGGACGTTAAAGACTATTTAATTAAATATAATTAATACTTTTGTTATAGTTTTTATTTTCAAATAAAAGAAAGTATATAGAAGGAGTATATAGAGTATGGTAGACTAAATAGAAGTATAGAAGTAAATAAAAATAAGTGTATTTATATATTAGAATTATTGACTATAATATTAATATACAAGAAGTTGATGTATTTGGTAATTATTTTTTATTACTGTTATTTATTATTATTTTCTTTTCCCGCCTTCTCCAGGAGCAGTCGCAGGAGCAGTCGCAGGAGCAGCACCAGGAGCAGTCGCAGGAGCAGCACCAGGAGCAGCACCAGGAATAATAGCAGGAGCAGGAGCAGCACCAGGAGCAGCACCAGGAATAATAGCAGGAGCAGGAGCAGCACCAGGAACAATAGCAGGTACAGGTGCCGGAACAGGAGCAGCACCAGGAACAATAGCAGGACCAACAGCAAGAGCAGGATTATCATTGCTCATTATATTCATGCACACGGAATTGCATAACATTTTTTTCCAAGAAAAACCAAATCTTCCTGTACAATATTGGCAGAATTCTCTCTTCATATTATGAAAATCGAATAATCTTGCCTCAAACTCGTCCACATCTTGAGATAGAGTATCCTAAAAAAAAGGGATAGAAAATTATTACTTATATATACAAACTTTAAATATATAAGTGTTAAACTACATTTACATATATATACGAATTACAAGAATTGTAATTTAATGTTAATTCTATAATTAACAAGTGTCAATAATTATACTCTTGCTATCGAAATAACTCTTTGAAAAGAAATTTTTTAAAAACTGAAAAAGTAATCATTAGATTAAAAATAATGGAAAACAAGAAGTCGATGAGATGAACTCAAACACAATACCAAAATTGCAAAAGTACCATTACATTATACTCTTTCCTATCGTTGAGATTATATAAATTGAAGAAGTACCATTATTAAACTCCATTATCATCGCAACAAATCCGAAAAGCGAAAATTCAACAAAAAAAAAAATTTTTCATTCCAATGGAAGTAGTAAAAGAAAAAAATTTTGAGTTGGAGGATTGAATATACAAATTGAATCAAACTAAACAGAATTGAGTAGAATTCCAACGAATAGAATTGATTAGAATTGAATGCAATTGAATCAAATCGAATAGGATTGAGTAGAATTAAATAAAACCAAACAGAATTAAGTAGAATCAAATCGAATAGGATTGAATAGAATTGAATCAAACAAAAAAGAATTATGTAGATAAAAAAAATAGTTAAATCGAGTTAAAAAAAATCGAATACAAAATTAATTGAATTAGAATAAATATAATTTAATAAAATAGAGTTAAATTGAGTGTTTTTAAATAAAAATCGAACAAAATTTAATAAAATTTAATAGAATTGAATGCAATTGAATCAAATCGAATAGGATTGAGTAGAATGAAATAAAACCAAACAAAATTAAGTAGAATCAAATCGAATAGGATTAAATAGAATTAAATAAAAATGAACAGAATTCAGTAGAATCAAAAACCAAAAAGAATTCAGTAAAATTCAATGTAATTAAATGGAAATTATTGAATTTAAAAGAAAAGAATTAAACAGAATATGAACTAAAAATGATTCAAATTGAATTAAATTAAAAATTAAGTAGAGTTGAATGGAATTAAATAAAATTTAATCAAATCGAACAGAATTAAATAAAAGCGAATTGAAGAAAAAATGAAAAGCATTAAATATAGAATTTAGTTAAATCCAATAGAATATTAGATAAAAACAAAAAGAATCAAGTACAATTAAATTCCATTAAATGGAATTTAATAAAAACGAAAAGAATTAAACAGAATTAACTAAAATTGAATTAAATTGAATTAAATAAAATTAAATGGAATTTAATAGAATTAAACAAAATTGAATCTAATCGAATACAAGTAAATAGAAATTAATAAATATTAAATAAAATCCGAACTAATTGATAATAATTTAATTAAATTGAATCAAATCAAATTAAATAATATTGAATGGAATTAAATAAAATCTAATTGAATTAAGTGGAATTAAATAAAATGTAAGAGAATGGAAAAGAATTGAATAAAATTTATTCGAACAAATTCAATAGAATTTAATAGAATCGAATAAAATCGAATAGAATTGAATAAAACTAAATAGAATTGTGTAGAATCAAGTAGAAAGTAGAAATCGAATTGAAAAAAATCGAAAAAAATTTAATAAGAATAAATATACTTCATTAAAATCGAATTGAAATGAGTGGAACTGAATAAAGTCGAAGTAAATTGAATAAAATTTAATATAATGGAAAGAATTAAATAAAATCGAATTAAATAAAATTCAGTAGGGTCGAATAGAATTCAATAAAATTGAACAGAATTCAGTTAAATAAAAAAAAATTTAATCAAATTGAATTTAATGAATAGAACTAAATAAAATCGAATTAAATAAAATTCAGTAGGATCGAATAGAATTCAATAAAATCGAACAGAATTCAGTTAAATTAAATAAAATTTAATTAAATTGAATTCAATTAATAGAACTAAATAAAATCGAATTAAATAAAATTAAGTAGAATCGAATTAAATTGAATAAAACTAAAATGAATTGAGTACAATTCAAAATAATTAAATGGAATTTAATAAAAACGAAAAGAATTAAGTAGAATAAACTAAAATTGAATCAAATTGAATTAAACAAAATTAAATACAATTGAATAGAATTAAACAAAATTAAATCAAATCGAATAAAATTAAATAGAAATTTATAAATATTAAATGAAATCCAAACGAATTGATCATAATTTAATTAAATTGAATCTAATCAAATTAAATAATATTGAATAGAATTAAATAAAATCTAATTGAATTAAATGGAATTAAATGGAATAAAATTTAATCGAACAAATTAAATAGAATTTAATAGAATCGAATGAGATCGAGTAGAATTGAATAAAACTAAAAAGAATTGATAAGAATTAAATAAAATTTAATCGAAGAAATTGAATAGAATTTAATAGAATCGAATGAGATCGAGTAGAATTGAATAAAACTAAAAAGAATTGAGTAGAATTAAATAAAATTTAAAAGAATTGAATAGAATTGAATGAAACCATACAAAATTAAGTAGAATCAAATAGAAATAGATTAAATCGAATAGAATTGAATTGAATTAGAAATAGAATAATGTAATTAAATAAAAACGAATTGATTTGAATGCAATTGAATAAAATCGAACAGAATTGAAAAAAAAATTAATTTAATTGAGGTGGAGGTTAACCTCGAAATTTCGTTTCGAATCTATACCGTTAGGACTATAAAAAAATCTAACAAATCAAATTTATTTACAAGTATTATTAAAATTTTAATAAATAAACATAATATCCTTACCCGCGTAATGTACAACCCAAAGAGAAAGATCCAAAAAAATGATATAAAACGCATCGTTTGTGAATTGAACATCATTAATAAATTAGTGAAAAAAAGGCAGAATAGAATTTTAAACACACTATACTGACATATTTCATTCGATTTTGAGAAATGGAATTTTAGAAAATTTCCAGTTGTTTATATATATATACACTCACTATGGAAGAAGGAAATGTACAAACAAACATATATAAAAAATATGAAAATTTTATGTAAAGAGAACGTGTATATCCATGAATGTGCATAGATAGAGAACATAATATTTGAGAAATTTGTTACAAAATCTCTTCTTTTTTGATAAGGATAGGAAAAAATTTTATTTTTTTTATTTTTACATATTACGCAAACAAAAGGAGAAGAACAAATAAAGTTGGATGACCTGAAAAATGTATTTTTGTTATTGCAAAAAAAGCATGATAAAAATTGAATAAAAATAAGAGGGACAAAAAATTCCTTTTTCTTTCTATACGTATAGAGATGGGAAAGAATATGAAATAAAAAATTAATGAAATTGAAAAGAATAGAAACAAATTGAATTTAAAAAATTCAATATAATTGAATAACATCGAGTTTAATAAATTTGAATATGATCGAATAGAAATAAATAAAAGAAAAGAAAATAGAATAGAATTAAATAGAATTTAAAAATATAATAGAAGTGAATAAAATCGAATAAAATGTAATAAAATTAAATAGAATTTAATAGAATTTAAAAGAATTTAATTGAATTTAATAGGATTAAATAGATTCAAATAGAAATTAATAGAATTTAATAACATCGAGTTTAACAAATTTGAATATGGACGAATAGAAATAAATAAAATAGAATAGAATAGAATGAAATATAATTTAATAAAATTTAAAAGAATTTAATCGGATTAAATAGAATCAAATAGAATTTAATAGACTTTAAAAGAATTTAATAGAATTTAATTGAATTTAATAACATAGAGTTTAATAAATTTGAATATGAACGAATAGAAATAAAAAAAATAAAATAAAATGGAATAGAATTAAATAGAATTTAAAAATATAATAGAACTGAATAAAATCAAATAGAATTTAATAGAATTAAATATAATCGAATAGAATTCAATAAAATTAAACAAAATTTAATATAATTAAATAGAATGTAATAGGATTAAACAGAATTTAATATGATTACATAGAATTTAATAGAATTAAATGGATTTAAATGGAATTTAATAGAATTTAATAGCATCGAGTTTAATAAATTTGAATATGAACGAATAGAAATAAATAAAATAAAATAGAATAGAATAGAATGAAATAGAATTTAATAGAATTTAAAAGAATTTAATAGGATTAAATATGATTAAATAGATTTAAATAGAATTTAATAGAATTTAATAACATCGAGTTTAATAAATTTGAATATGAACGAATAGAAATAAATAAAATAAAATAGAATGGAATAGAATTAAATAGAATTTAAAAATATAATAGAAGTGAATAAAATCGAATAGAATTAAAAAGAATTAAATATAATTTAATAGAATTCAATAGAATGTTTTAGAATTAAATACTATTTAATAGAATTAAACAGAATGTAATAGATTAATTAGATTTAATAGAATTGAAAAAATATAATATAATTGAATAACATTGAGTTTAATAAATTTGAATATGATCGAATAGAAATAAATAAAAGAAAATAGAATGGAATAGAATTAAATAGAAGTGAATAAAATCGAGTAGAAGTAAATAAAATCAAATAGAATTAAATTAAAACGGATTTGTAAATTAAATTTTCATTTAGCGTAAAAAATTTTTTTTTATATTATAAAAATTTTTTATTATGAAACTGGATTATTTAATTAGTGCTTTTAAATAAAATTAATTACCGATTCAACTTTCTAATATTAGCGGAAAATATAGGAGATGTGTCGATGACACCATTTTTGTTGTGCCAAAATAATAAAAACAGCAGATGTTGACTTAGATATTAACACCTTTGATTTTTATCTCCAAGATGTTTATTTTGCCTTTTTCTGGAGAAAGAAATTAAAAATTTCATATTTTAGAAAATACGTAAAATATTTACTATTACATATAAATATATGAGAAAAAAATTTTAGAAAATTTTTTTTATTTTATATATATATATATAATTTTTTTTAATACAGTATTATTTAACATTAATAAATAATACAAATAAATTGCTATCGACAAATTAATAACAAATTGTTATTAAATTTTTTATTTTCTAAAAAAGAAAATTTTTAATAGTGCATTTTTTAAGTAGCTTTCAGAACTAACCTAAAAAATGGCCAATTAGTCAGAAAAATTACAACTAAACGATAAAAAAAGTGAAAATTTTTCATTATTCGACGTTTGCCATAAGAAAAGAAATTAATATACAAAAAAGAAAATCTAACCTCAAAATTGTGGCGTCTAACCTAAAAATTTCAAGTTGCTTTGAAAATAAACCTAAAAATTTGTAATTTTTCAAGAATATTTTTTATAACGGACACAAAAATTGAAAACTATTCTTCACTATTCGACGCTTGCCATCGAGACGATTCTGAATAGCAATGAACAAAGAAAAATTTACAAAAGGAAAAATTTTACTGAAAAAAATAAAAAGCGAAGTGGGGGTTAACCTCAAAATATTTTTTCATTCTACAAATTTCAAAAAAGGAACTTTAAAAAATTTTTTTTGCATTCTTCAGTCTGCAGATTCTTTTAATAGTCAGCAAAAATAAAAGAAAAAAAAATTTCTTCGATAAAAATAATGATTTTGAGTAATATTTTTTTGTTTTTTTTTGTGGTTTCTTTTTCTTTGATGACTATTTTAGTTTTAAGAATAATAAATCTTCGAATGTGTGACAGTGCGAGCTTTTTCTGATTAAAAGGGGAATTAAAATTTATAAAATATACCCTTGAACCAAAAAGCATTTACTCTATACTGATGATCATCTGTCTCGCATGTAATCTTCGATGGATGCCTTAATATAACTTCTCGAAAAGCAAAGTTTCGCGCGTGAGGAGTGGTGGTTGGATTCTTGGAGAAAATCTGGGATCCAGAATATCCTGCCATCAAGTTCAGTCAATGTAAAGCCTTAACATTGTAAAGAAGCAGCAAAAAAAAAAAAAAAAAAAATTATTGATCACACAAGTTTTTTTTCTCTTTTTTGTCCTCCTATAAAGTTTTGTTTTCTCCTTTTTTTCTGTCAATAGAAAGCAAGATTTATTGCTCTTGTGAATTTTAATTCTTTTTCTTTAACAAAAAAAAAAAAAAAAAAAAAAAAAAACAGTGCCAAAAATTAATAAACAGTTCTTTCAAAGTAAGTTGTACAGGAAAAAAGATAAAAATATTTATTAATACAAAAGAAATATAATTTATTCAAATTTATTCAAATTTATTTAAATTTATTCAAAATTTATTCAAATTTATTTGAATTTATTCAAAATTTATTTAAATTTATTCAAAATTTATTTAAATTTATTCAAATTTATTCAAAATTTATTCAAATTCATTAAAATTTCTTTAAAACTTATTCCAATTTATTCAAAATTTATTCAAATTTGTTCAAAAATTAAAAAATTTGATTTTTATTATAGCTAAATAATTCACTTTATTTTTTGGTAATAATGAAAAAATAATTCAGAAACAAAAGATACTTTTTCGAAAACAGAATTTTTTATTAAGATTTTTTTAATAATATTTCTAACAATATGTTAATTATTTAAATCAAAATTTTAATTTTTTTTACAACATTAATAATTTGAATTTTTTTGCAAATTTAACTTTTTTAATTTTTTATCCTTTTAACAATTTATTTTAATCAACTTTTTCAGATAATTATTATTTTTTATTTGCATGTTTTTTTGATTAATTACTTTCTTACGTAATAAAATTTTTTACATAACGAATTCTTTGAATAAAAATAAATTTTTGAATAAAAAATATTACCATTATATTTTTTTGGACAATTTCTTATTAAAAAAATTTTTTTTTTAATAAATAATTGTTTTACATTATTAATTTACTAAATAATAAAGATTACTTGAATAAATAAATTTTCAAATAAATAACTTTTGGAAATAAATAAAGTTTACAATAACAAACTTTTTGGAGTGAATAAATTTTTAAATAAATTTTTTTTTAGAATAAACAAATTTTCGAATAAATAACTTTTTGGAATAAATAAGTTGTCGAATAAATAACTTTTTGGAATAAATAAGTTTTTGGAATAAATAACTTTTAGGAATAAATAAGGTTTCGAATAAACAACTTTTTATAAAAATAAATTTTTTAACAAATAACTTTTTTGAATAAATAACTTTTTGTAAAATTTTATCTCTTCAAAAACGAATTTTTTGTTTATTTAAATATTTTATATTTATAGTTTTTTTGTGCAATTGATTTTATACAGAATTAATTCTTTAAATAATAATTATCTGAAAAATAAATTTTTAATAATATGTAAGTAATTTTTTTTGATAATTTTATTTTTTAATAACTATTTTTTTTGGCTAATTACTTTTTTGCCTAATTAATTTTCTGCATTATTAATTTATTTTACATAATCATTAATTAAAATTATAAATAAAAATTTCTAATTAATTTGCATTTATAATGATTTTTTTAAATTAAAAAGAAAATTTTCGTTATTTAATTTTCTTGTTTGGATAAAACTAATTTTTTTTCTTAAATCTATAAATAAAATTCTATTTAAATTAAATAAAGATTTTTGGGTAAAATAAAATTTGATTTGGATGAAATAAAAAATTTTCTGCTTTAAATAAAATTTTATTTAGATTAAATAAAACTTTTTTTGGATTAAATAAAATTTTATTTGGTTATTTAAATAAATAAAAAAATTTTCTTCTCCTTCTAGAATTTTTCCGCTGTTAATAAAAACAAAAATTAGGAAAGTATATCGTTATTCAGGCGAATTATTTGCATAATTATTAAAAAAATGGTGGGGGCAACTGTGACACCAAAGAGAAAAAGTTCAATAAAAATGCCATCGCCAGCTCATGAGACACAAAATATTCTCATGACGTATTTGATTCTTATTCTACTGCTAATATCACTCTATTTACTATACTCTGGATTATTTTAGTTCAAAGACATTTTTCGTTATGGTGAGTTTTTTTAAACATTTTACTTCTTTTTTAATTTAAAAAAACAATTATTCACTGTTCAATTTTAATTTTTTGTTCTTAAAGAAAGTTTAAATAAACAAAACAAAAGATTTTATATAAAAAAAATTATTAAAAAATTGAGAGAAAAAATGTTTTTTTACACTAGTGTGAAAAGTAGAGATTTTTCAATCCAGTGTGGAAAAATAACGTTTTTTATCCCAGTGTAAAAAACAATATTTTATACCCTAGTGTAGAAAAGGATATTTTTTACTCTAGTGTGAAAAAGGTCACTTTATTCACTAGTTTGAAAACAGACATTTTCCCCCCTAGAGTTAAAAAATACAATATTTTTTTCCAAGAGGTAAAAACGAAGACATTTATTTTTCTATGATTGTAAAAGAAATTTATTTTTCTCTCTAGGGTAGAAAACGATTATTTTATCCACTAGTGTTGAAAAAAGGCGTAAAAAGGCCTTTTTAATTCCTCTGGTTGAATAATATTTATATAAAAATAGTTTTAAAAAAATATCTGTTTAATATTTTATTTCTAAATTATATTTTGCTGTCAGTTTAAACTCTAGGGTTAAAAATAGTAAATTTACGCCCTAGGGTAGAAATGAAATCACTTTACTCCCTAGGGGTGGAAAAAATTGCTTTTTAGAAAATATTTTTTTAATTTTCTATTTTAATAAATTTTAACATTTAGCGGAAAAAAATGTTAAGCGAAAAATTATATATAAATAAAATAAATAAAGAATAAGTAAATAAATTTAAAAAAAAAATAATTAATATTTTTAACCCGAGGAAGTAAAATGGCCCTTTTTTAACCTAGAATGTAAATCTACTGTATTAACCCTAGTTAAGTACTGAAATATTTTAGAGATAAGATAGAAAATAGTTTCAAAAAAAGAATATTTTTTAACCCAAGGGAGAAAAAGAAGTCTTTTCTACCCTAGGGCGTGAATTTACTGTTTTTAAAACTAGATTGATGCAAAAAATTAATTTTTACAAATTTCAGAAAGAAATGCGAAAAATTAATTTTTAAAAAAATTGAAGAAAAAGAATTTGCAAAAAAATATTCGTACCTTTATTTTTTTTACTAAGAAAAAAAAGGAAAAATTTAGCAGTTGCTATTTAAATTTTCAGGGTTAAGTAAATGATGTTCAAGTGAATGGAAAGCTTGTCTTTTTGCCAAAAGAAAGAGATGAGCATCACAGGGCAAGACCTCCAAGAGGTGAAGAGAATAAATATATATATGTATACATTGTATGTTATCGTCATCATCGTTAAAATATATATTTCATGTTTTTTATAAGGGTGATAATTCATTAAAAAAAAATATTAGCCTTTATATTATAATATAAAAATATATAAATATGATAATGACCAATTTCTATAGTATAAACAATAGAGAAAAAAATTATATAAATAGAATTTATATACAAATGTTGTAATATTGATATAATAAAAAAAATATATATTTAAGTGTCGTTTACAATAAATTTAGAAAAATGTTTTTTTTTAGAGAAATTTTTATTTATTTGTTTTAAGTAAAAAAATAAAGAAAAGCGAAATATTTTAATTTTTGCTAATAAAGAATTTTTTTATTGTTCTCCCTGGGGAGAAAAACGATCATTTTATCCCCTAGGGTAAAGATTTTTCTTTCTGTGCCTTTTTTATAGTATTTTACGCTCCCTAGGGCCAAAAGTAGGCATTTTAGACCCTAGTTTTTTCCCCTAGGGTATAAAGATTTTCCTTTCTGCGTTTTTTAATTTTTTGCGCTCTCTAGGGTCAAAAGTAGTCACTTTAGACCCTAATTTAGATGCTATGGTATTTTTTTCATTTTTAAAACTTTTTTTATACTTTATTATGTCTTCTAGGGTTAAAAATGACCCTTTATAGTCTATAATTTTGAAAGACTAACAAAATATTTATTAGAAACATAATTTAAAGAAAGAAATATTTTTGAAACTGTTTTTTTGAAGTCAATTTTCTTTTTATTTATTTTTTCCCACTCTTTTTTTGTGGGTCAAGTGATTCCACCGAAGTGACGGTTACCAGGATCATTAAATAGCTATTTTAAAACCCACCCGCGAAGAATTATGGAGAAAAATATTTTTTTAAGGTTTAATGGTATTATTTATATTAGGTTTATATATATATTTAGTTCTGAGAATTGATTTCAATAAACAAAAAAAAATTTTTTTTTAGAATAGGTGACAATCTAAAGGGATTTGAATTTTTTAAAATTTGTTTTCTATAAAAAGGGAATTTCTTTTAGAATTAGTTAAAAAATTACGAGAAAAACGAAAGAAATCTAATTTTTAAAAAAATTATTCTGTTAATTATTTTTATTTCTTTTTATAAAATTTATATATTTTATTTACTTATTTATTATTATTCAAAAAAATGTACAAAAAAAAATTTTAAAGCGACAAAAAGGTACATTTTTTTTTAAATTCAAATTACATTGAAAGTCGGAAAAAAAAGTTTGAAAATATGTAATTGCAAAAATGGAAAATAAAAAATTACTTTGCAAACAAAAAACGAATAAAAAAATTACAAAGTTACAAATGATTTTTTTCAAACAAAAGAAAAAGATTACAAAATTACAAATAAATGTTTTTCAAACAAAAGAAAAAAATTACGAAATAAAGTTAAAATTAAAAATCAAAATTGAAGAAAAAAATTACATGAAAACAGAAGAAATTAAAAACATAATATAATTAAATAACATAACTAAAAAGATTTAAAAAAAAATTACATTCAAAACAGAAAAATAGAAAAATTACAAAACAAAAAATTTTGTTTAACTCGGCAGACACAAAAATATTAGAATTACAGCACAAAAAAAGAATAATAAAAAAAAATTACTGAACAACAAAATAAAATAACAATAAAAAATAAAAATTACAAAAAAGAAAAAAATTCCTGGTCAGCAAAATTACATAAAAAATAATTAAATTTTATTATTTAACGACGAAAAAATTACCATTGAAAGTAATACAAAAAAATTACTTTGTAAACAAAACAAAAAAATTACTTCCTAAACAAAACAAAAAAATTACAAAACAATAAAATTACAAAAAAAAATTTTTACGAAAAGTGGTACAAAAAATAATTCAACTAAAAAAACTACATTGCAAGCAATATAAAAAATTACGTGTCAATAAAATTACAAGGATGAAATAAAATTACATTGCAATCATTATTTAAAAAAAGACTTTAAACAAGTAAAATAACAAAAAAGTAATTTCAGTAAAAACATTTCAAAAAAATAAAATTACATTACCAGTGAAAAATTACAAAAAATTAACAGCAATAAAATTACTATATAAGGGGAAATAAAAATAACTTTACATTCAATATAAAAAAAGAGTAACAAAAAATAATTTTATTACAAAAGATACAAAAAAAATTTAAATAAAAAATAAAATTACATTAGAAGGAAAACAAAAAAATTACAAAGTAGTAATATTACTAAGAAGAGATTTATATTAAATTTATATTAAATTAAATTAGGTTTATATTAAATGAAAAAAATTTTAGAAAAGCAAAATAACAAAAAAAAAATAATAATTTTATTAAAAACAAAAAATAAGAGAAAATATGAAAAAAAACTCAAACAAAAATATACGAAATATACAATAATACAAAAAGAAAAACAAAAAAAATGAAAAAAAATAAAAAACAAAAAATAAAAATACAAAAAACATAAACACAAAAAATGCAAATAAGAAAAGATAATAAAAACAAAAATACAAAAAAATAAAAAAACAAAATTACAGTTACAACAAAGGAATAAAAAAAAAGAAAGAAAAATATTAAAGAGCCAAAAAAATGGATTTTCCTTTTTTTCAAATATAATTTTCACTCTTTTTACTCTGTTTTTTTTCCGATTTAATTAATGAACGTTCTCTCTATCTCTGTCTCTCTCTACTTGCACCGGGAAGAAGTGCGGAGGAAAAGAAAAAATAAATAAAATTTTGACGAATCTCGAGCGTAGGCCGCGTAATTCGTTGAAAATAGCCGATAGTTCCAGCTCGTGTGTTTTCAACACGAAAAGAACCCATATAACCGATATTTTTGTGTGATGGCTCCTCCAGAAATAGCATTGGACATCAAAAGTATGAGTGCAAATTCCACCTGGAAACTGTGTGGCAGCAAATCATCAGGGCGTGGCAGCAAAAAAAAAAATTTACAAACAATTTTTTTTCTTCATTTCAGTAAAGAAAAAAAAAAAAAAAAAAAGATTTTTTTTGTCAAGAAATAAAAACTTTTTTACTTGATAAAAATTTTTAACTACACAATTGTTTTTAAAAAAAATTATATTATTTCCCTTTTTTTTATATAAAAACGTTTTTACTTGAAAAAAATTTTTAACTATACAAAATTGTTATTAAAAAATTATTATTTTTCTTTATTTACTTTTTATTATTATCATCATCATCATTATTATTATTATCATTATTATTATTATTATCATTATCATTAACATTATTATTATTATCATTATTATTATTATTATTATCATCATTATCATTATCATTATTATTATTATTTTTTTTATATTATCATTATTATTATTATTATCATTACCATTATCATTATTATTATTATCATTATTATTATTATTATCATTATCATTATTATTATTATTATCATTATTATTATTAGTACTAATTTTACAATTATTATTTTTATTATCATTAATATTACTATTATTTTAATTTCTTATTAAAAAACGAAGTGAATTAAAATTTTTTAGAAATATAAAAATAACCGAAAGAAGAAGAGTAATGATAGAATTTTAAAACGTGTCATCAACCATACTATAAATTACAAGATTTGGTTTATCAAGGTGTTCTTATATATTTTTGAACCGGAAGTCATATTCAAACATGTGCCATGTGTTCATTTATCAAGTAGAAGAAGAAGAAGAAAAATAAACTTGAAAATGTCAATTCAGTGATCAATGGTTATAGTGATTTTTCTATAATTAAAAAGCATTCGACGAAATTTAATTTCGATGGAGTAAATAAGTAATTTTTAATTTTTCAAAATTCATCAACAGTTTTATATAAATATATATTCTCTTATTTTTAAATCTCATTTATAATAATAATAATAATAATAATAATAAGAATATTATTATTAATATAGTGATAGTAATAATATTTATTATTATATTATTTTTATAATTATAAAAACACTTATAATATTATTAAAATACTTATAACGTTAAAAATAACGTTAGAGATTGTGATAGTGATAGCGTTAGTCTTTTTATTATTTTTAAAATTGTGAGTAAATTTTTAACTATTATTAATTTATTATTATTGTTGTTGTTTGCATGTTTGTTGATAGTAGAAGGTAACATTTACTATTGTTAATAATTATTATTGTTTTTATTCTTTTTTTTCAATTATAATTATTATATTTATCATTGTTTACTTAGTAATAATGTAATTTAATTTAAAAAAAAATTATTTTTTCCTTTTGGTTCTCAACTGTACTCTCACAATTTATATACTTTTTAACAGTTTACAAGCAGTTTGACGTTTATACGACTGTTTTTCTCCACTTGGCAATTGTATTTGAACATCAACTCGAAAGGAGCAATAATAAGCGTCAACTTTGAATTTATCACTCTCCATTCGTTTATTTCTATTACAAATTTGTCGACTTCTACGCACGCAGTCATTCAATAATGTTTGTCAATAAATTTTTATTAAATATATAAAATATACTCACATTTCTAAATTAAAAAAAAAAAATAAAAAAAAAATTGAGAATTTTTATAAAATTTGACGAAGACACAATATATATTTAATTTGTACGTTTATTGAGCTTGAAATATTCATTTCTAAATGATTGATTCATCATTTGACCGACTTTTGTTCTTATCCAAACTGGTGGTATTAATGCGAAGAATACTTGAATTCCATGGGCCCAATAGCCAGAGCTTTTGTCAACTTTTCCCAATGTTGAAATTGCATTTTTTGCGTATGTTGCTGCGTCGGGTACGAATATATTTGAAATCTAGAGGAGGAGAAGAAGAAAAAACGAAAATTAAAACATTTTTCTTGTAAACTTTTGTTAGAAAGTTATTTTTTGACCTGTGCCATCGAGACGAATTGAAGTTGTGAAAAAATTTCAAAAAATATTGAATAGATTCAATTTTATCGTGGAAAAAAGTCACGAGGTGGAGGTTAACCTCAAAAACAAGAAATTGAGAGAAACAACGTTAGGTTGGGAAAAAATTTTATTCGAATCAGGTTGTTTGACTCTTGCCATCGAAATGGCGATGGAGAAGAAGAAAAAAGTTTTGTATTCCGTTAGGCAAATGATTTATGAACGAAAAAAGGCGCGAGATGGAAGATAACCTCAAAATTGAAACTAAAAAAAATGTTAGAAGTAAAAACAAGAAGTTATTTTACATTCCTGCCATCTTAATAGTTGCAGAAAACCAAAAACATTGAATGAAATACGTTTAGAAAAGTTTTTACTGCAGAAAAAAGTTGTCAGGTGGAAGTTAACCTCAAAATTAAATATGAAAAGGCGTTAAGAGTAAAAGAAATTTGTGTCTTTATATATCTGCCTTTGTAACAGTTACAAAAAACATAAAGAGAAATGAAAAATTTCCCTTGGAGAACTTTTTAAGAAACAAAAAAGTTACGAAGTGAAAACTAACCTAAAAATAAAATTGAAAAATGCGCCGAAAATTAAAAATGAAACTATAATTAGATTCTTGCCATCCTAAAGAGTCCAAAAAACAACAAAAATATAAAAATTCCCCCTTTCAGAAAGTTTGACAGCAGAAAGAAAATTCGAGGTGGGGCCAAACTTATTCTCCCACCTCGTGATTTTAAATTCCATTTCTAGACGAGTGAAACAATATTTTTCATTTTTTCCACTGCAAATAGAATCTAGCCGATGGCACAAGTGATATTTAGAAGAAACAAATTATTTTAATATTTATAATAGAAAAAAAAATTTACTTGTAATCTTTGACTAAAAGCGTTCATTTTTGTCGTGACAAATAATGGCGTCAAATGTTGTACAGTGATTCCATAGCGTGAATATTCGGCTCTCAATGCTTCTGAGAAACTATTGGTGTAGACTTTTGTTGCCGCATAGACAGTCATTAATGGCAATGGCTGTAATTCCGAACCAGATGAAATATTAACGATTGCCCCTTTTTTACGTTCCTTCATATCGCCAATTACAAGACGTGTCATTAATGTTGTTGCTCCCACATTGACATTTATTATTTCCCAGAGATTATCCTCCGGCACTTCGCCCACTGGCATTGGATAATCGTACATACGTCCCACATTGTTTACTAGAAAAAAATTTTTAATTGTTTATTTAATTATTTATTATTGCTAATAATAATATTTTTTCTAATAAAGTAATTATTAATAAATAAATATATGTTTTGTAATTTATTTTATTTACAGAAAAAATTTTTTTTTAACTTTTTTATCTCTAGGGGAGAAAGTTACAATTTTTACCCCTAGAGAGTAATAGAATTAAACTTTTTTTATTTTCAAAAAAATATTAACAATTTTTTTTAGCCAAAAGGGAGAAAGTAGTACACTTTTCGACCCTAGTCAGTATTAGAATTAAAATTAATTCATTAAAATTAAATATTTTTTCTGACCTTTTTTATCCCAAAGGGAAAAAGTAACACTTTTCGACCCTAGTGAGTAACATGATTTTTTCCGCACTTGAGTGAAAAATTGGTCTATTTCCTATGATTAAACGTTTTTCGTTTTGTTATAACAACTAAATATTTTAATACTATTATTAGTTAATAATTATTAAATAATTATTAGGGCACATAATAATTATTTATTTAATATTATTAATAATTCATAATAATAATTATTAATTGTTATTTTTTACTAATCTAAAAATAATAAAGCCTGTAAATTAATTTAATCCTGTTATTCACTAGGGATAAAAAGTGTAACTTTCGCCCCTAGGAATATAAAAAAAGTTTTTATATTCAAAATACAGTAAATTTTAATTCTATTACTCTCTAGGGATAAAAAGTACAACTTTCTTCCCTAGGGATAAAAAATCGGTTCAAAGAATAAAAATATTTTTTTTTGTAAATAAAATAATTTTAATCCTATTACTCACTAGGGATAAAAAGTATAACTTTCGCCCCTAGAAATATAAAAAAAGTTTCTAAAAATAATTTTTTCACAATAAATTGAATATTTCCTTGTATTTTATATTCAAAATAATGAAATAAATAAAATAAAAAAAATTTAGGTGTACATTAAAAAAAATAGTAAAAAAATTTTTTAACAATTCAATTAATTAATTTATTTATTTATTACCCAAAATTCCAACAGGAATGTCCTTTAATTCCTCCTTAATTTTTTCGTAAATTTCCCTCCCTTTACTGAAATCAACGGCTATGATTTTTACTTGAATTTTAGAATTGATTTCCAACATTTCTTGTTTTGTTTTTTCTAATTTTTCCAAAGTTCGACTAATGAGAACTAAATTGATTCCCCTGATGGCAAGTTCTTTGGAATATGCTTTGCCAATTCCATCTGTCGAACCTGTTACGACTGGAAAAAAACCATTTTTTTTATTTGTTAATTAATTATTTTCTACTTTTTTATTTTATGTAAAATTTATTATTTAAACTTTAATAAAATAAATATTTTAAATTAATTTGTTACTTAAGGGCATTTGAACCATTATGACGTCACAATTGATGCAAAGCATATATTTTAATGCTGTGACGTCATAAAGGTTCAAATGCCCTTAAATTTTTATTGTAAATTTATTAATTAATTTAAAAACGATGCAGAAAGGTAACTCTAAAAATAAATTAATAAGTAAAGAAATTTAAATGAAATAAATAATGAAAAAAATAATAAATATTGGTGAATAAAAAATAAATAATAAACAAATGATGTTTTTTAATAAAAAATATAATTGTTAAAAAATTATTTAAAAATTCAACACTAATCAATAGATTCATATTTTTCATATCGAAATAAATAATTTTTTTACTTTTACACTAAATGGATTAAATTAGTCTAAAAATTAAACTATACTAAAATGGATGATAAATTAATAATTAATAATTGCTAATAATTATTTTGTTAATTTTAAATTTATTTCGTTTATTTTATTTATTTTATTAATTAATGATTTTTTAAATTTAATTTCTAAAATTGATGAATAAATAATAATTGATATCATTAATAATCAATAATCAATAGTTAATAATAATTTGATAATTAAAAATTTATTTTACTAATTAATGATAATTTTTCAAAATCGATATTAACGAAATACATAGAATAATTAAAAGTAATTATTAAAAAATATGATTGAATTAATAAAGAACTATTAAACGCAATGAAAATTCATTCGCAAGAATTTTAAAAAGTTTTTTTCTTGTTATGAAAAAAACTCATTTTCTTTTGTCCTAAACAAAAAATTATCACTTGAGGAAAAATTTATCATTATAGTTCGCGTTCTATAAATAATCAACTTGAAACAATAAATCTTATAATATACAAGAACAATAATAAATTAATGTTTTTTCTTATAGAAATAAATTTTCTTTTTAAAAAAAAAAATTTTTTCTTTTTAAATAAAAAAATTATATCTACTATCATATTTAAATATTATTATTATTATATTATTATTATTCACTAATTATATTTATTAGGTTATCAATTTGTGAATTTAGTCATTAAAATATACATTACCAGCCCATTCTCCAAACATCGATTTTAGATCAATGGGCGTTGAATTGAAAATTGGAATGAAAATTTCCAATAGAGCACGACCGACACGACTGAATACGTCCAATAGTGCCCAGAGAATAATTAGGCCAATTATTAGCCATGTTCCAATGCCCAAAAACATTTCTCTAAAACATTTATTAAAATCTCATGAAAGAAAATAAAGAAGAATTTTTAATTTTTATTCATTTAATATGCAAAACAAATATTAAAAATAGAGAGTGGAAATTTTTTTTTTAGGTGGGGATCATAATATAAGTGACCTTCCTGTTTATAGAAAAATAGCAATAGAAACCAATATAAACAATATCAATAGTTTTATCAATAACAATACTAAAGGTTGCATCAATATCAATATCAATATTTTGATGAATAAAAATTTTATTATTTGTATCAATAGGATTATCAATACTGTTATCAATAGCAATATCAATATTTTCAATAATATTTTCAATAGAATTTAGCTTCTGTTAACAATATTGTTATCAATAGTAAAATGAATAACATTTTCAATAAATATCACTTTTTTTATCAATAGCATTGTCAATACTGTTATCAATAGCAATAGCAATAATATATTCAATAGAATTTCGCTTCTGTTAACAATATTGTTATCAAGAGTAAAATCAGTAAAATTTTCAATAAAAATCACTTTTTTATCAATAGCATTATCAATAGCAATATAAACACTGTTATCAATAGCAATATCAATAATATTTTCAATAAAATGAATTTTAATAAAAATCACTTTTTAAATCAATATTGTTATCAATAGCATTATCAATAGCATTATCAATAGCATTATCAATATCATTATTAATACTGTTATCAATAGCAATATTAATAATATTTTAAATATAATTTCACTTCTATTATCAATATTTTAATCAATATTTTTTATTAAATCTGTTATCAATAGTAAGCCACATGTTATTATTATTATTATCAATAGCAATGTCAATAGTTTCAACAGAATTTAGCTTCTATTATCAATATTATTATCAATAGCAATATTAATAAATTTTTAATAGAATTTCACTTCTGTTATCAATATTATTATTAATAGCAGAATCGATAGTGTTATAAATATAAAAATATAAGAAACAATACTAATATGCACATATAAATGTCAATAGCAATAGCATTAATATAGAAAAAGTAGAGTAAACAACAACAAGTAAAAAGAAAAACGTTGGACAAAAAAAATGCAATAATGTTTGAAATTATAGCTTAAACTAGAAATGATTATAAAAAATAATAATAAGAAAATAATACTTGTAAAAAAATAAATGACAGTGAAACTACGAAAAAACAAGAACAATAGTAATTCCAAGAAAAATGATAAATATATATATATATATGTACATTATTGATAAATTATTCCATTGAGAACTGTCAATGTTTGTAAAAAAAACATTTAGATCTGATTTGTGTGTGTGTTTTTTTTAATATTATATAAAAGTTACGAGACGAGACGAGACGCGAACGAGTAACTAAAAAGTTGAGAATCGATTCAATGCTGCATACCCACAAAGGCAATGTCTATACACTTTCTCCTATAGTAAAAAATCCCCCCTCCCCTTTGCACCCCCCTTCGTCTCTTTTTGCACCACAAGAGATAACCGATTATTGAAAGTGTATTTTTCTCTTACAACTAATTTCTATTTAATTAATTCTAATCTAAAACACTATAGTTTAATAAAAGAAATAAAAATTTTTGAAAATAAATTTTTAAATTTTTATTTAAAAATTTTTCTTAAATACAATATATATATATATATATATATATATATATATAAATAAAATCAGATGATTGTAAAAATAAATTTTCAAAAAAATTCTAATGAAAAATTATAGATTATAATAATAATAATAATAATAATAATAATAATAATAATAATAATAATAATTAAATTTAAAATATTAAATTATATTAATTGTAATATTCTCATTGAACAGCTATAAAATATTATTTATAAATAGAGAATAAAAAGATAAAAGTTAACAGAAAAAGATATATTTATTAATTATTATTATTATTATTATTATTATATAATTATATAATACTTATTAGAATATTATAATTATATATTACATTAATATAATATTATTATTATTATTATTATGTATTATATTATTAATAATAATTAATTTATAAATAAAATAATAATAAATTAAGAATTTATTGCAAAAAATTCATAAAAAATTATTTAATAGTAGTAATTAATATTAATTATATAATTAAAAAATATTATATTATAATAATATGATATAGTATTAAATATTGTTTTTATTCATAATAAATAATATTCACAAAACATTAATAAATAATGTGCAAAATAAATAAAAAAAATATATGGAGAAATATTTTTGATTAAAATTGTTTGTTTTTTGTGTTTTTTTTAAAGAAAATGCAGAATATTGTGCGAGAATAAAATAATGAAAAACTTGTGTGTTTGTATAATATACGAAAGGAAAATCATGGACCTTGACTTCATATAAAGTTGCCAACAAGTTATAATGTTGTTACAATCTCTCAACTTTATGTCAATTTTAACATACACAAATAAAAGTTGATTACTTTCTTTTAGCACTATTATAATAATGACTAATCAAATATTCAAATTGTTCAAAAAAAAAAAAAATTTTTCCCTATACATTTTTATATAAATAATTTGTTAATTATCATCTCTATTGTGTATAAATACATTTAAATTATTTATTACTTGATGTCTTCTTATTTCAATTGTTTGATAAGACAGTATAATCACATAATTATATTAATAAACAAGAGAAAAAATTTTCATCTTCTTACGAAACAAATATAATATGATAATAGTGGATAATTTTTTTTGCAAAATAAATTCAAAAAAAAACAAAATTACTAATTTTTGTAAATATTTTTTTGAAAGTACGTAATAAATTTATAAAATGGAAAAGTATAAAATAAAATAAGTTAACAAATAAACAAATTAGTAAATGAACAAAAAGTTAGATAATAAATGAATAAATAAACAAATAAGTAAATGAATAAGTAAACAAATTAAACAATAATGAAAAATGTAAGTAAATGAAAAAGTAAATAAATAAGTAAATAAACGAAAATATAAATAAATTATAAAGTAAAGTAAATAAATAAGTAAACAAATAAAAAAAATGTTAGTAAATAAAAAGTAAATAAATGAGTAAATAAATATGTAAATAAACGAAAATGTAAATAAATAAATGAAACAGTAAATATAACAGTAAATAAATTAAGTGAATAAATATGTAAATAAATAAGTAAACAAATAAGTAAAAAATTAAATAAATAAAGGAAATAAATATATAATTAGATAAGTAAACAAATAAGTAAAAATGTGAATAAAAAAGCAAATAAGTGAATAAATAAATAAGTAAATAAACAAAAATGTAAATAAATAAATTAGAAACTCAACACGAAAGTAAATAAATAAAGAAAATAAATATGTAAACAGATAAGTAAACAAATATGTAAAAAAGTAAATATATAAACTATTAAATTAATAGGAATAAATAAATATGTAAATAATTGAAGACAGGAAAAAAATTTATTTATTTACATATTAAAGAAAAATAAAAAAAAAAGTAAGAAAAGAAACTAAATTTGAAATATAAAATAATATAAATGTTATTTCTTTACCTTTAAAATCTTCGAAATTATTGCTTATAATATGATTTACATCTGTTAAAAAAAAATAAAAAGCACTATAATAATCCAATAATAAATTATGTTAAAAAAAAATGTTTTAAAAATAATTAACAATAGGAAATTTGTTTTCTTTTTCTTAAATTAACATAAATTTACTATTACTTCTATCGATTGAATTTTGAATGTAATATGGACATATTAATGGCACATGACACATTAGAGAAATATATTTTTAATGAACATTCTTCGTGCAAGTGCATTGCAACACTAAAGATAAAAGTCTCGATGGACTCTGCTTTTTATTATAAAAACACATTTGCATATCTTATTACACAATATTGTTACAAAAATTCTAATAATTCTATTTGTTTATTTATTTAATGATAATTTTTCAAATTTTAATTGAAAAATGAGAATTCTCAATTAATTTTTTACTTTTTATTGTTTTCTACAAAAAAAATACGTTAAATACGTATTTTTTAAAATACGTATTTCCAATAGATAAAAATAATTTCTAATAGATTTCTAATAGATAAAAGAATCATAGTAATAATAATAAATTATTATCCAAAAAAAGGATTTCAATTTTTTTTTTAATTGTCTTTTCTGAAGATTAAAAATAAGTTAAATTAATTATTTATTAAATTAAAACAAATTAAATTATTAATTAATTAAATTAATTATGAATATTTGGACGAACATCTTGAGGTTCAATATTAAGATGGAGATTTTAATTCTCCACCTGCGAACGCCAAGGTCACCGTCAGATGGCAGATCGGCTGATAAAATTAGACTCCTCGCCATCTAGTGGCGACCTTAGCGTTCTCAAGTGGAGAAATTTTTTAATTTATTTTTTCTTTATTTTCTTTTATTTTCTTATTATTCATTAAGTTTTGTAAAATAAAAAAAAGGAATAATTTTACTTCTTGAACTATATATATAGAAATAAAACGTCGAGCAAATTTGAAATAGTTAAAAAAGAAAAATAACATAAAGACGTGGTTGTAGTGTTTATATAGAAGTGGGAGAGAAAGGGGTGGGGGGAAACGAAGAATTTATTGAAGAGGTGAGTCTCCTTTATTGGGTTCTTTTTCAATTTTATGTATAATTTGTGATGATGATGATGACGCGATGGTGGCCTACTGATGCTTTAATGTATATTTCTTAAGCGCTCGGATTCACAAGTAAGACTACACGCTTAAAGTCCATTCTCTTTTTAGGGTACATTCAGCAAAGATTCCATTTGGACTTTAATTCCCGTCTATCTTCCTCAATGTGAAGAACTCATCTCTTTCTCTTTTAACCATGTGGCATTGAATTTTTTTTAAAGTCAAAAATACCAAAAAAAAAAACCGGTTTTTCCTTTTTTTTTACTATTTACATAATTTAAGTATAAAAATTTTGTATTTTAAAAATAAAGAGAAGAATAACAAAATTCATTTCACAATGATTGATGCTCTTATTCTTCATTTGTCTAACGAAAGTGTTGTGAATTAATTTAATTTTGGAAACGCTAGGAAAAATCATACAGGTACATATATTTATTAACAATTTTAAATAAAAATTATTCCAAATTAAAAAAATAATATATATAATATAAATAATAATTGTAGTACAATAATATTTGTATTAATAAATAAATTATTATTATACATTATTTCAATTATTATTATACTTACTATTCTATTTTTTAAAACAATAATTTATTTTCTACCTAATAATAATAATAATAATAATAATAATAATAATAATAATAATAATAATAATAATATTAATAATAATAATAATTACAACAATAATACTTTATTTTTTATTTATCATTAATAATTATTATAACTGTAATTAAATAAATTAATAAATAAGATTTAAAACTACATTGTAAAATTATTTATTTAATAAATTTATTATTATTTTAATAAAAAATACATAAATATATAAATAATAATAATAATAGTAATAAAATATTCTAAACAGAATAAAAAATGGAAAAATAGTGTCACAATAATTAAAGTAGTAAAAATAGTAATTTAAATTTAAGTAATTATAATTGTAAAAAAAATAAGTAAAATTAAAAATTAAATAATAAATATACAAATAATAATAAATTTTTCCTAAATAAAATAAAATAGTGTCACAATAATTAAAGTAGTAAAAATAGTAATTCATTTTTATTTATTATAATTATAACATTTGAAAAAAATATATATTGATAAAAATTTTAATATCTTCTTATACAAAAATATAAATATATTTCTGAAAATAAAAATCCATGTATGATATATTCATAAACAAAATGTAAATTTTTGAAAAATCGTGAAAAAAAGTATAGAATACAAATGTTAAATAATTGATTGTTTAATTATTGAGAAAAATTTTTTTGAGTTCAACAAAAAATTGTAATTACCAGGAGAGGAAAAAAAATGTCTGTCATTTACCTTCAATTAAAGGTCAAGGTTACAATGGAGAGAAAATGATCTTTATTATTTTCTTTACGTTGAAACGCATTGCGAATATTATTGACAATATTTTTTTTACCCAAATTCTTTTTCTTATTTGTTGAATTATTAATTAATATTAATTAATAATTATTAATTGTAAAATAATTATCAAATAATAGTGGCAAACATTTACAATTAAAAATTTTTATATTTAAAATAGAAGTTTACTATTAGTTAATGTCATTTTTGAAAATTTCTTTTTTTTATTCTGATAATTATTTATTCTATTTCGTTTATTTATGTATTAATTTAATATTACATAAAATAATGTAATTACTATTGTTATTTTTTTGTCATTATTTTTAGTAGTTTTTTACTATTATTTTTAATATTGTTACTATTACTATTTTTGAACTACTATTGTTATTATTATTATAATTATAATTATAATTATTATTATTATTAGTATTGTTGTTATTATTATTTTTATTACTTTTCTTATTATTATTATTTAAATTACATTAATTTATTCTCTTCATTGAAGGTTTCTTTTTTTTTAAATATTCTTCATCGTAGAATAAAAATTGATTTAGAATTAAAGTTGAAAAAAGTAAATAAACAAATAATTAAAAATAAAATTTTTGAAAGGTCGACTTTACTGAATCTGTGTTACTTGCTAAAGAATTACATTGCGCGTAACTGTCGACCTACTTGTGTGCGCAGCGCAACAGTTAATTTTGTTTTTTCGTATTTTTTTTTGGGTGAAATAACTTTCGTGATTATACACTTTACTGAGATTCGATTAATGTTCAAATTCCAATTTATAGTAGGTATAGTTGCAATACTTTTTTTTTATTACTAGTCGTTCATTTTATTACCATTAAACATCATTGTGAAATTGATAATAAAATTTACAATTCTAAAAATGAATTTAAAAGAAAAAATTTAGATTTTTATGTATTTATTAGTTTATTTTGAAAGAAATTTAAATTTATTTCAATTTTTAAATACTTTTTTCTATTAATTATTTTTAATGATTTTAAATAAAATTATCTTTTTTTAAATTTTAATCATTATTAGTATTTTTACTTCAAAATTTCTAGTTTTTCTAATTTTATTTTTTTTTTGTTAACATTATTTTAAGTTTTTTCTATTTTTTGTTTATTTTGTATTCTATTTATTTATAAACATTTTTTTATTTTATTTATTGTTATTTTTGATTTTTTAAATTTATTCTTTATTTGTTTTATTTTACTTCTTATTTACATTTTTTGTTTTATTTATTTTTTACATTTTTGTATTATTAATTTTTTACATTTGTTGTTGTATTTATTTAAAAAAAATTTTTTTAATTTATTTTTTACACTTTTTTTATTTATTTTTTACACTTTTTGTTTAATTTTTTTATGTTTTTCGTTTTATTTATTATTATTTAAAATTTTTTTTAATTAGATATTATTTACTTTTATATTTTTTTGTGTTTGTTTATAATTTATTTATTCTTTTATTTTCTTTCTCTTTAATTTATAAACTTCTTTGATTTTGCTTTTGTAATTTTATTTTATTCATTATTTTTAGGCTTACAGCCGAAAATGTGATCCATATTTTCTGGGAATTACCATGAGAAGATGGACAGTCACGAGGATTACGATTTTCATTCTCCAATTTTTGTGGACCATTGTCAAAGGAGGTAAAATTGTTACTTTAATTTTAAATAAATAGAATTTTGTCAGAATAGAAAAAAATTACAAAAAAAAAATTTTTTAACCAACACTCCTTCAGAAATCATTTAACTTCAATTTCTGCTTAACCAGAAATTTTTAACAATTCAAAGAAATTATTTTAAGAAAAAAAAAATGAACATTATGTAAGTAAGAGAGTAGGTCAAAGAGAAGCGACCCCCCACCCTCGACACTGCGCAGAAAAAGGCCTGCGCGTTGAGCCCTCCTGGTGGGGGGACGCTTCTCGTATTCCATAAATGTTTTTGAAAATTAAAATTTGTAAAAACTGAAACTGAAAAAAAATTAAAATCTATTTTTTATTTTTTCTTAGAGTCGTTATTTGGTAGCAGAGGTGAAATATGGAAAGAGACGAAATATTCCAGCGATGGTGAAGATGAAAAAATTTTCGACATTACGTCAATTTATTCGTGGTCTGGTCCAAATGCCTTGGCAAGATCATCACTTTTAGAGAGACAGGAGAATTTACAAAATAATTGCGAAGAATTGCCTGATATTGAAGTTCGGAGAAAAATCACGAGTCTCAATGAATTCTCCAATATTCTGGTCGATGAAAAGCACAAACTTTTGTACTGCTATGTACCAAAGGTGAAATAATTTTTTTTTAATATTGCGCACTTTTCCTGCGACGCGAGGAGTGGGGGAATGACGCTACCCCCTACTCTTCTCGCTCGTTGCGCGCGCATTCTTTTCAATTCGACGAATTCTAAATTCCAAGTAATAAGCAATTTCTCCTCTTTGAAATTAAAAAACGTATTCTTTTAATGGAAAAACAATATTTTCGATTTATAATAAATACAAAAATAAATAGAAAATAGTGATAAATATAGAAAAATTAGTAGAATATAATAAGAAATAAAAAAAATTAATAGAAAAATAAATAAATAGAAAATAATTTTAAAAAAAATAAGTAGAAAATAAATAATAGAAATGATATACAATTACAGGTGGCTTGTACAAATTGGAAACGTGTGTTAATGGTGATATCGGGCAAATGGGGAGGAAGTGATCCAATGGAAATACCCGCCGATCAAGCTCACGCTATGGGAATATTTTCAAGACTTAGTAATTACACTTTAGAAGAAATTGAAAATAAAATAATTAATTACGATAAATTAATTGTCGTCCGTCATCCACTCGAGAGACTTTTGTCGGCATTTCGAAATAAACTCGAAGCAAAACACGAGAAGAGTTCGAAATATTTTCAAGAACGATTCGGAAGGAAGATAATAAAGGTAAAATATATTTAAGGTTATGTTTTCTAAATCTTTGTAATAAAAAAATATAAAAACCTTGAATTTTGAGGTTATGTTTGACTACTTTTTTTTTGCTTAAACAGAAATATAGAGCGAACGCAACAAAGGAATCAATTACAAAAGGCGATGACGTGACTTTTCGAGAATTTGTCGACTTTATAACGGATATTAAGAGAAATGGTAGTCATAACGAGCATTGGAAACCATTTTCCAATTTGTGCCATCCATGTATAGTTAATTACAATCTTGTCAGTAAATATGAGAGTCTCGTTGAGGATGCGACGGAAATTTTGGAAAGAATTGGCGCCGAATCGATAACGTGAGTGAAAAAAGAAATTTTTAATGTGAATGAGATAGAAAAGGATGGTAGAATACTTGTTTCCTTTTTTGCTGACAAAACGGATGCGCATGTAACATTTTTTTCGTTTCTGCGCATCATGATCCTAGAGTAGTGAAATTTTCCCGTCGCAAAAAATTGTAGGACCCAGAGTAACGAAACATTATTTTACAGATTTCCGGCACGATCGTCAAAAAATCAACCAACATCGGAAAAATTAAACGAATATTATTCCACATTAAGTTTCAAGCAGCTTCGAAAACTTGCAAATTTCTACAAAACTGATTTAAAGTTATTCGACTATTCCCTGGAGGATATTGTCGGTTTTTCGATAGCGTAATTTTTAAATATATTCAAGATGATTTCTTTTTACCTCAATTCATGTGATAATATATACGCTCATTGAATAAAACTTTATTGATACTCAAATATCTCAGACTGTATGTAATTGAAATCTCCGAGAAATTACAACGAAATTTATAATTAAAATATTTAAATACCTAACCTCAAAAAAAAATGTTACTTATTTTACCAGTAAGTTGCAGTTACAGGAAAATACAACTAATTTTAAAGAAAAAAAAACTCGGTAAGTTGACGAAAAAAGTGTAATTTTTATTTTCATTTTGGATTTGATAAAATTTTCAAGATTACAATTTTGATAGGTGAAATATTTCAGTTCGCAGTACATGAACCTCGAATGATAATTAAATTTAATTTCGTACATTGTCGATTGTTATAAATGTTTAAAAAATTTACAAGTTCAACATTAATTATTTATATCACGAAAATTCGATTTATTTATTATAAATTTCTGAAAAATTAACAAATCTCGAAAATTAACATGATTTACATTAATTTTTAATATCATGAAAATTGTATTCGTTAAAGTTAGTTAATGAAGTAATTAGCCATTTTTTAATAAGCAGTTAAACTATTCTTCATGATCAGTAGAAGAAAAATTAAAAACATTTGTTTCCATGAATAGTTAAAACTTGAAGAGTAACAAAAAAAATTCTCAACACGAGTTTTATGTTAATACAATTATTAATAAGAGTGAATCACTATTTACAAAATAAAATTTTATTTGAAAGAAACAATTTTCCTCGTATTGAGAATTTTTTTGCCAATACAACATTAAGTATTTTAATGAAAAATAAATTTAGATTATTTTCGATGAATAGTCACAAATAAGGAACAATAATTCTTTATAAATGAGGGAAAAAAAATATTTATGATCAGTAGAAGAAAAAGTAAAAACATTTGTTTTCTTAAATGAAAAAGCGGTTCACATTGCTTTCTATTAAAAAATTAGTATAAATTTTAATTGTTCACAATTTTGATGAATTTAGTTATAAAACTTGTCTTCTTTATATCAACATAGTAAAAAAAATCGTATTAAAGATCAGTAGAAGAAAATTTAAAAACATGTGTTGTTTTACAAGTTTTTTTCTTTTTTAAAAGAAAGTGAATGAATAATAAAACCTTACTTTTAAAATTAAAACAGAAAAAATTATTTGAAAACGAAATTTTATAAATCGAGATTTATTACAATCGTGAAATATTTTAATAATAATGAATTAAATGAATTAAATTTCAATTAAAAGAATATTGAATAAAGTAGAATAATTTTAAAAGTAAGGGTACCTTGAGTTTTGTTCCTACTTTCAATTCGCAAAATCTAACACATCGCTTTGTAATTAACTTAAACTTACGAAAAATTTGAATAACTAGAATTTTTCCTCATCTCTTTAGAATATTTCTGAAACAGAAAAAAATGAATTTTAAAAATTAAAAAATTTTCAAACCTTTGACAATAGTTTCTTTTTTGGTTTTCGAGAGAGAACATTTTTTTCTCAATAAACAGGTAGAATTTTAACTTACATTAGAAGGAACTGTTGAACGCCTGACCTCGTTGGAAACAATTTTTATTTACATTTTTCCTATTTGAAATTTAAGTCTCAATTGTTTCAATTGTAGAACAATTTTTTGTTGACATTTTCACAGTAACGGTTTGCTTGTAGGTTTTTTTATTTCCCACTAAAGGCAATCGGTTGGAACTTTGTTGTTTTAGCTCCAAGAAAAATTTATCTCGATTTCCAAGTGATTTTCCGTTTTTGTCGACTGCTTTCGGAAAAAAATTTTCTTCAATAATTCCTGGAGAAACAGAAACAAAGTTAGTTCAACGTATAAATTATTCAATGCATGCATTTAAATTTATCAAAGATTATAAAAATTGAAATTTTGAATATTTTTCAGAATTACAATTCTTATCAATTATGGAATTTTTGATAATTTTAATTTATATGGTATTATTTTTTCTAGCCAAATTTCTATTTTCAAATATTCTTACCAATGAGGTGTCGAAAGGTGTCTTCCAAACTTCTGTTCCAAAGGAAGGAAACAATAATCCATTTCCTTAATGTTTTAGAAGCTGACCAGAAGCCTTGTTACACTCGACGCTTCTTTTTAAAAATTCCAGAGATAATATTGTGACTTCAAAGTACCAGGACTCAAAATTTGACGTAAGATTTAGTATATTACAATTATGATCGATAACAATAATTACAATCACTTGTGTCTTTAGTTGGATACAATATTTGTCGAACAGAACATCATGATATTAAACTTAAGTTTTAATTAGTAAAAACTTTATTTCTATAAAAAGAAATATGATATTGATGAAAAATTCGAATAAAGGATGTAGTTTTGGAAAAAAATGAGTAATATATGAAAATGTTGCAGTAAAAGTTTTTGCTTAAACTGGACGTAACAAATGTCAAATTTTTGACGTAAAAAATCATTAAAATGTTTCTCTTTCGAAAATACCTCGAAAGTGAATTACACTACAAATCAAACGAATCTGATTGTAGGATAAATTTTACAATCGCACACCTCTTTGTAAATTTACATATTTCTAATATGAAAAATACGGTACACTTTGTATTAAAAAATATAATATAAAAGCAAGTGGATGAATTTGAACATTTCATCACTTCAATGAAAGATTAACAATTATTTATCAAAAATATAGAAAAATTATTTTTTTCTTGAAAACATGGAAAACGTTATAAAAAGGATTAGTATTAAAAAAAACAATTTGTTTTGATTATAAATTTATGAGAATATTATCCAATAATCTAGAATTTAAATGAAAGGGTTATTTTAATGACTGTGTTGGAAAATGTCACAAATAAATTGTAATATAATTTTCCCTTTTAAAGGAATCATTGACATTAGTGCACGAAAAACTTTCTCCAAATTAATTATTTATTTTTCTACAATTTTAAAGAAGTAAAGTTAATTTTCATTTTTTAAATTCAGAGCAAAGTGTTTGGTGCAGGAAAAAAAGTAAAGTGAGTTGATTACAATTACAATTTGCAAAAAAAATATTTTTTTTAGAAAATTTGGAAAATGTTTTAAAAATGATTGTATCAGTGAGAACATACATTTTGTGTGTATCGTCACGTTAAGGAAAATTAATTCTTTTCTCCACCTTGAGAAGTGGGAATTATTTTGTAATTAATTATGAGTTATAATTATTAATTTATTTTTATAATTAAAATTAATTTTTAATAAAGTGTTTGGAAAATGTTGCAATAAGATTGTTGATAGTATAATAAAAATTAGCAATTATACTAAATGAACGATTATAATATTAATTATTACAATAATAATAATTGTAATAATAATTATTACAATAATTTTAGATAATAATTAAATATAATAATGAATCAATTATATTTTATAACGAATCACTATGCTATTAAATTATTATAATTATACACAGTTAATAATTGTATTATTTGAATCTTGAATTTCGAAGAAAGGACTTTTCTCTCAATGTCGTAAGGGTCATTTTCACTAGCATTTTTTTATACGAAAATCGCCCTTACAGTTTTCAGAATACAGTGCTCTTCGAAATTTAAGGTTCAATTAATACTTTTAATTAACTATATAATTTTTAGTTAATTACAAAAAGGACATTTAATGTCCCTTTTGTTTGTAGTTATTTTCGTTTTCATTTTTAAATGATTACCTGAGTCACAATATTTTTTTTAAAATTGGTAAACATCTCACGCTTCTCTACCAGGTTTGGATTCTGGCTATTCACTGAAAAGAAAATAAATATTTAGAGTTTATATATTAGTTTATAAAATATAATATACAGTAATGTAGTATAATAGTATTGTTCAAATTAAGAAAGACTCGTTTCATTTACTTTAAGGTTGATTTTAGCTTGCTATACTACGAAAAAATGAATCTTAAAGCAAATGACAATTATAGAATATTTCTTAGCACGACTGAATATTATACACTGCAGTACAATATAATATATTATAGAAAAATATATCAGAATACATTAAATATAGTGAAATATTTTAAAATATAATTTTATATAGTGAAGTACTTTTAAATATAATTTTATATAGTGAAGTACTTTTTAAATATAATTTTCTGTAGTGAAGTACTTTTAAATATAATTTTATATAATGAAGTACTTTTTTAAATATAATTTTATATAGTAAAGTACTTTTAAATATAATTTTATATAGTGAAATATTTTAAAATATAATTTTATATAGTGAAATATTTTAAAATATAATTTTATATAGTGAAGTACTTTTAAATATAATTTTATATAGTAAAGTACTTTTAAATATAATTTTATATAGTGAAGTGCTTTAAAATATAATTTTATATAGTGAAATATATTAAAATATAAAATAACCTAAATTATAATATAAAATAATATACAGTACATTTTGTACAATTTTTATAAAAAATTTATAAATTTTTAGCAACTAAATAAGACTGTTAATTTTAAAACAACCACTTTTCATCGAACTCGAATATTAAATTGAATGCGAAATTAGACAGAAGCATTAGCATTGTGTCAAAATTTGAAGCCTATTCACAAAGACTACAATACAGTTTCTAAAAAATTGAAATTATAACTTGAAATTTTGCATTAATGTTAGTCGAAGAAATTAAATAATTCAAAATTACTTTTTACAATAATTTTCTTTTAATCTACATGGTACAAAGAAAAAGAAAAGTGAAAATGAATTTCTTACATGTGATATTACGATATATTTTAGAGAAAACTGTCCAATAAAAGTAGACAATAAATATTGCGAATAAAGTAAAAAGTAAAATTTTCTGACTAAATGGCAAATAAATTGTGTACTTACATAGAATTTAGAGAAGCGTTGAAAACGTGGTTGACAATGTTCCGCAATGGCGGCATTAGTAACCGTTTTTTGTATCACTTGTTACTACACCACCGCCATGGGGACAGAATGCACGCCAAAATTGAAATGAAGGACAAAGTACAACGAAAGGTAGACAGTTGGTCAACTCAGGTGTGGGAATTTTGTGCGACTGAAGCGCCAACGGGAAATTTGTGAAACAACATTTTTAAAGAGTAATTCTGATTGGTGGAGCGTTCAACCGTCCCTTGCTTTCCGAGAAGTTTGTCCAGATACTTCTAAGAACGGTTGCCAACTGTTGAAAAATAAAAACTCTACATGGCAAGCGTGAGATAGAGAAAGACACAAATATACTATTATCCTTTTCTATCTCTCGCTGGGTATTTAATATTTAAAGTAATATTTAAACTAATAATAATATTTAAAGTAATATTTAAACTAATAATAATATCTAAGGTAATATTTAAACTAATAATCATATCTAAAGTAATATTTAAACTAATAATCATATCTAAAGTAAAAAAGAATGAAAGATTTTCATTAAAAAATCGCCTTTTTTATGTTTTGGGAAAAATTTATTTTGAAAATTTTCAAAAAACAAAATTTACTGGCACGTTTAGTGTTAGAAAAAATATATATATAAATAAATTAAGATTTCTTGAACAAAGTCGATCATAAAACTAAATAACAAATATTATAGTTTTATAAATATCATTTACAATATAATGACTAAATTATTTTAAACCTTTTATGAACTAAACGTTTTTTTACATACGTAAGTCTTTAGATATTTTCAAAGTGATATATCGTAATTTTTCTCTTAACATACAGAAATAACAGTATTTTATTCTAAATCCAAATTTTTCACTTATGCACATACAAACAAGATTTTTGAAATCACAGCCTTAATCCTATTTGCACTTTTTTTTCCATATTCTCTATATTTTCAAAAAAGCGACAAAAAGCCTCGAGTCGTTTTCTAACCTCTCTCTCTCTCGAGTGTGTGTGTGTGTAATATTAACTTTTTCCTTCTCCTATACAATTGAAATGGTTATAGACCATTTTTTTAAAGATATTCAATTGAAAATAGTCGAGAAGAAAAATAATTGTTCCATATTATAAAAATATTTGTTATTTTTATGGAAGCTCGATTTTTCGTAAATATTTATATAGTCTCCTTACTAAGTTACATATATGAGATACTGTGTGTAATATATCACGAGACAAGAGATGATTTTTTGCTTCTAGGCAAAGATGGCAGGATTGAAATGTTTTAACATTTACGATATAGTCAATTATTGTGGGTCAAAAATCTTGAAACAAAACCAATTGATCGGGAGGTGGTGGAGGATGGGATCGCCAATCAATCTCCGGATAATCGTCAAAACAACTTGGATCCTCGGGTGCTTTCAATCTTGGACAAATTGGAGGGGTAAGTGCCCTTTGTGGTACCTGAAAATTTTTATAATTTAAGAAAATGACTTAAGTATTTTTAAGACTTAATTTTAAAAAATTATACAATTTCTTAAGGTTTAATTTTAAAAATTAATTAAGCTTTTTCTAAGACTGAATTCTAAAACTAATAACCTGTGTCCAGTCAACGAGTTTAAACCATCGATGCCTCTTGACGTCCTCAGCACCTTGTCTCATGTTGCCAAGTCTCTTTGTTCTGTCGGTAACTAATAATTTTTTCACTAAGTCTTTGACAATTGGATCCATGTGCTTTGGCCACTCGATCCTTCCGCTAAGAATCTTCTCGTAAATACCAAAAGGATTATCGTCGTAGAATGGAGGAAAACCGGCTAACATTTCGTAAATTAATACCCCCAATGCCCACCAATCCACAGCCTTATTGTGACCCTTACTTTGAATTATTTCAGGTGCCAAGTATTCCGGTGTACCACAAAGTGTCCACGTCCTTAAAAACACAAACATCAGGTTCGTATTATTAGAAAATTTTAATTTTAAATACCTAATTTTTTTAATAAATCGATAAAAATGTATATTAATTAATATTTCGTTTTTTTCAGACATGAGTTATTATTTCGGACTTTTAACAAGTGATTCCTTTTAGAAAATTTTGAAAATCATGTACATTTAATGAAATGAAAGAGAAAAAGTGACAAAAAGTATATATTTTCGATATTTATAATCGGTAATTCTATTCAAAATCATGGACACAGCCAACAAGTGAGAGTGAAAAGTGAATAAAAAATATTTTTTTTAGAAAATTTGGAAAATATTAAATTCTATATGAAAGAGTTGAGAGGTCAAAGAAGAAGTGACAAAAAGTATATCAGGCTTATTGCACTCATCTATTAAAAACCTGCTATTTACTATATATATACTTTTTTAAGATTAGCTACTATTTGGATATTTTTTTTAAATTTGTAAAACTAAAAGCTACTTTATTCTTTTTTTGTTGTTTTAAAATTCACACAAATTTAAATCTGCTAGTTGAAATACAAAAATTATTATTCTAAAAAATTCTAATTAAGTTCTTTGAAACAAGTCGAAATTTCAATAATTTTTTTTTAAATCTTCCACAAGAGTTCAATTCTTTTTAAAACAATAAAATTATTCAGAGAAATTTAATTATATAAAAAAAATTCGTTGAGAGAATTATTTTCATTATTTCTATTAAGTTTACAATTTAAATCAAATTTAAAATCATTTTTTTTCGTAAATAATAAACTTCCTCTTGCAGTAATTCAATTATTTTCAATCCAATTTTATTAATTTTAATAGCTTTCTCGAAAAGAAAGAATTTTTCAAAATTTTAATCAATTTCCTTTAAATAATTCAAGTATTTCCAAAAAGTTCTAATAAAATTCAATAATAAAATATTTAATCACAATAAGTGACAAACACTATATTATTTTAAGCAATTTAGAGAAATTCTTTGTAAAATATTAAGTAAATTTAAAACGTTTGTTTAAAACTTTTGATGAAATAAATTCTTAGAAAAAATTAAATTATTTTCGAAAGATTTTTAAAGAATAATTTAATTATTTTTAAAAATTTTAATAAAATTCTTCACAATGATATTATTATTTATTTAATAAAAAAAATCCTTATTAGAAATTCAATGATTTTAAAATAATTTTAATACAATTTTTTCTTTACAATTATCAACAAAAACGATTATTTTACAACTTTGGAAGAAACTTTTTTAAACAATTTAATTAATTTCAAAATTTAAATAAAAACTAAATTTTCAATTCAAAATTCTTCAAAATATTAGTTTACTTTTTTAATAATAAACTTAAAGAAACATCAAATTTAATTATTTTCCAAAAATTTGATGAAACTCTTTAAAAAAATCCAATTTTTTTAACACTATTTCAATAACTTTAACAATAAAATCATCCACTTTAAAATTGTTTAACAAAATCGAGTAATGAAAAAAAGTTTAAAGAAATTCTTCAAAAGAATTCAAATATTTCCAAAAGTTTTAAGAAAATGTTTGGGAATTTTTAATTATTTTTTAAAATGTTGATAAACTTTTAATTCACTTTAAAAAAATAATCAATTATTATTTTATTAATTCTTTAGTTTTGTATTTAAATAATATGTGAATTCTTGTGGAACTTTCATTTAATAAAAATTGATTTCAAAATTAATTTCAGTTACAATTTTAGATTACAAACAAAAAATTGAAAAATGCATTAAAATATGAATTTTTAGAAATATATCAATTTCAAAAAAAAAAATTGATAAATTATTCCGGTAAAAATAATTTAATTTAGAAATTATAAATGAAGTCAAAATTTTACCAAATTTTAATTAAATTTTTTTCAATATAAGGAAATTCTCTTAAAAATGAAAAATTATTTAAATTTTGAATCAAATGCGGAAATATCAAATTTAATTGAAATAAATATTGTATTTCAAAATAATGTATTTTTTACCTTCAAAAATGATTATTATCAACAATAATCGAATTTTTTTTTAAATTCTAACTAAGCATTATTGAAAAATAATTGATTTTGATAAAAAATTATAATTTTTTTAGTCTCGTAGCTACTTTTTAAAAATTAATTATTAAGTTCGAAGCCTGATATATGTATTTTCGATTTATGGTAAATATTTCTATTAAAAATCATGAATGTAACCAACAACTGACATATAGTGAAAAGTAAATATATATAAAAGATTCTTTTTTGAAAATTTGATAAATTATGATTATTTGGTTTAAATTTTCAAAAAAAAATGTTTTACTTGCGTATGAACCCTAAATTAAAATTTTTAAAACCCTGAAGACTTATTTTTTTTCTTTTTTTTTTGAGGGAAAGAAAGCTAATAAGTTTAGACAGAATATAATAAACCCACCTGTCCGTAAGTTTCTTTGAAAATCCAAAATCCGTAATTTTCAAATGACCCTGAATGTCTAGGAGTAGATTTTCCGGTTTTAAGTCCCTATAGACAATATGTTTACTATGTAGATAATCTAAAGCGCAAATTATTTCGGCAGCATAAAAACAACTCGTCCTTCCGGAGAAACGTCCAGCTGCCCTCAGGTACGAAAAAAGTTCACCACCAGCGACAAATTCCAATAACATGTATATTCTAGCCTCGTCCTTACCGCTCCATAACCTGAAAATTTTTTTAATTCACATATAATTCAAGGGGAAAATTAAAGAAAACATTAGAATTGAGAAAATTGAAGAAAATTTCAATGGAAAGAATTAGAAAAAATTCCAGAAGCTTTAGAATAGAAAAAATTAGAAAAGTTGTATCTATACAAAGTCAAACCTACATGTTCACGATAAAGGGATGCTTCACTTCTTTCAAAATATTTATTTCGTTTCGAACATGATCGACCTGCTTCAATCGAATCACATCCACCATCGATAGGATCTTCAATGCCATAGGGATACCCTGATGTCTGCACAAAATAACTCTTCCAAATGTTCCAGTACCTAGAAAATGTTTTTCATAATTTTTAATTCTATTTATCAAAGTCATACCTATTTAATTGTTTATAATTCTTCCAAAAAAATAAAGGAATATTATTATGTAAAAAGCTAAAAATAGTGCGGTAAATAAATGTTTCCCTCGCATTTATATAGACGTATGTATATCATGTTTGTGAATGGCTTTCAAAACATTTTCGTGGTTCTAAAAATAAGCGTGTAGTCAATAGAATATAAGGCAGGAGTAAGTGTGTGTGTGTGTGTGATCGCGATAATATAATCATTTCGGTGCATTTGAATTTGAAAATTCAACATGATTTATAGGGTCAAATGTGGATTAAATATCATTCAAGGATAGAAAAGCATGTATGATTTAATGTTTAATCTGCAAAGGCAATGTGTGCAATTTAACATCATCAATTAATTAGACAAGGGTGAAAAATACGGAAGTTTTTTTTTTATTTTTGCTTTTACAAATAGTATTTTCATCCTAATACTACCACTACTAACTGTGAATTTTCGAGTGCAGACTTCACTTGAAGTTAAATATAAATCTCATTGCCCCCTTACTCTCCAGTATAGTGGCCCACTTGCTTATTTCGTTCGCCGCTCCCATTTCACCTTCTGGATAAGGCGGTCACTATTGTGCCACCTTTACTTTCACAATAATAATATCAAACGAAAGCAAATTGTACCATTTATCAAATTATTATTACTAAACCCTCCTTTAAAAATAAGAAAATTCTTTTTATTCAAATACTCAAAAGGAGAAAAAAAAATGATTGACGTTACGACTGACAGTTATTGTCAATCTCATAAAATCTCCTGGTGATAAAGTTATCTTTATTTTGTTCTATATTACTGGTGAAAATCCCCCTTTTGAATCGTCTATATATTTATAATGGCGAGGGGAAATTTTCTCGCTGTGAAAAAATCATAAATCAAATGTTTAGTAATAAATCAAAAGATTCAGAGAGAGAGAGAGAGTACTTTTAGGACGGAAGTCTGTGAGTCGAACAAATGTTTAATTTGGAAATAATCCAGAAAAAAGCAGGCGCAGTAGCCCTAAAGTTTATAAATGACGCACTTGGTAACAGGTGCAAAGATTTTCTAATAAACGCATCATCCTTCGTACTAAAAATAGAGACCTTGGATCGAAAATTTTCAAAACACTATATTCTATCACTCAACCGAATTTTTAGCAACTTTTCCGGGAAAAATAATTGTTTTTATTTACAAATACAATATCTACACACCCCCGGCCTTTTTTTTGTTAATTTATTATTTAGAAAACAAAAATTGGAATAAGCGTTCAGTTTATAGTAAAACCTAATTAGAAATTGGTTTTCTTTTTTTCAGATGTACCGCAGGAGTTTCAACAACAAAGAGATCCGAGATGCAAGAGGAATGAAGTTGTATTTTCTCCAAAGTGTCGTGGAAAATGGATCAAACTGATTTCAAAACTATAGGTATTGTTTTTTATTTTTAAATTTAAGGTGTCATGTTTTTTTTTCGTTTACAGATGAATCATGTAGAGCATCTAGCTTTATACAATAAAAAAAAACGGTGGAAAAGGAAAATAAACGGATCTTTAAGAAAAAATGTTGTTTAACTGTTTTTTTGGTTTTTTTTCAGGTTCATCGCGCGACTTTCAAGCAGAAGTGACAGTGAAAATAGTGAATAAAAAGTATTTTTTTTAGAAAATTTGGAAAATATAAATTTAAGTGCGAAGGGGTCAATGTCAATGAAGAAGTGACAAAAAAAAGTGTATATGTTCGACTTATAATCAGCATTTTTGTGCTAAAAGTTATGAACATAAACAAGTGACAATGAAAAATGCGTCGATAAAAAGTATTTTTTTTAGAAAATTTGGAAAAAAATTATAATAAGGCTTCGCTCTTATCTATACTAAAACCTACTGTTTACTACTTTTTTTTACATTATGCTACAAGAGTACGTTTTTAACTATTTTTTTTAGAATTGACACTACATTGTATTCACTAAAAATCAAAAAACTACTTTCAAAAATTAAATTCTTTAAAACGACTTAATTATTTAAAAAAAAAACATATTCGAAATTTAACTATTTTCAATATCAAGTATTTTCATAAAATTTCTCAAAAACATTCAATTATTTGAAAAAAATGTTATAAAATTCTTCACAATAATTCAATTATTACTTTCACTAATAATAACATTTTTCATGGGAATGCAGGGTTTTAAACAATTTTTTTATTAAAATTCAACGCAAGAATTCAAATATGTTCATAAATAATAAATCTCATCGAAGAGTTTCAATTATTTTTAATTAATTAATGGCAAAATTCAATTTTTTTCACAAATAAAGTTTTTAACATAAGAATTCAATTATTTAAAATAAAATTCTCATTATATTTCATATATTTTGAAAAAATTACTTGTTTTAAACAATGTTTATCGAATTCTTCTAAATAATTCAATTATAAAAAAAAAAAATCCCTAGAAATTCTATATTCTTTTCAAACTTTTTAATAACATTTTTCGAATTAATTCAATATTTTTATGAATAATAAAGTTTTTCTCTAGAATTCAACTATTTTCTAAAGTGTTAACAAAAATCATTTTACAAAAGTTTCTGAAAAAATGTAATTATTTGAAAAAATTTTTATTAAGATTTCTTAAAAAAATCAATTAATTAAAAAAAATAGTTTGAATTTCTTTAAAAGAATTTAATTATTAAGAAAAATATTAAAATTTTCCACAATAATTCAATTATTTAACAATATTTAAAGAAAATTATTCGAAAGAAAGCAGTTATTTTAAATACAATTTTGATAAAATTGTTTTTAAATAATTCAATTGTTCTTTTAGAATTCATTAAAAATTTTCCCAAAAACTAAACAATTTATATTATTTTTGAAAATTTTACTAAAATTCTTTTTAACTATTCAATTAATATTTTCGTAAATAATAACATTCATTGCAAGTTTTAAATTATTTTTAATAGAATTTTACATGAATTGCTATAAAAAGTGTAATTATTCTTAAAAATTTAATTTCGATTCTTCGAAAAAAATCAATTATTCAGAAACATTTTTTTCTTAATTTGAAAAAATTTTTTTTATTAACAAAAACATTAAAAATTTTCACAGCAATTAAATTATTTTCAAATATTTTAATAAAATTGTTCCAAAGAAATAAATTTAAATACAATTTTAATTAAATTTTTTTTGAAATAATTCAAAAGTTCTTTTCGATTTTAATAAATTTCGTCCCAAGAATTCAATTATTTTAAAACATTTTAATAAAATTTTTCGCTATAATTCAATTATTTTTCATATAAATAATAAAATTCTTCTGAGGAATTCAATTATTTTGAAAAAATTTAATAAACTTTGCAAGTTTTTTTATTTATTTTCATAAATAATTAAATTCATTGTACGATTTCAATTATTTTTAACAAAAAATTTTTTTTATTAAATGCCATACAAACATTGATTATTCTCACAGATTTTAATATCGAATTCTTTGTAATTATTTTCAAAAACTTTTCACAATTTTAGGATTTTTAATATTTACTATTTTCACTGAATTTCAAAACAAAATTCAAATATATTTAAAAAAATTTTCTGTATAAAACTTTTTGTAAGAATTGAATTCATTTTTTATGAATTAAAAAATTTCTCATAATAGTAATTCGATTATTTAAATTAGAAATTTGCATAAAATTAGCCGAATATGAGATCAATATTATTAAAAATTTATTTTTAATATTCGTCGAAGGAATTAAATTTTTTTTTAAATATTTTTAAATTCTTTCATCAACAATATGAAATTCGTTGATGAAATTATATTAGCATATAGGAAAAGGAAGAAGTAAATATTTTTTTTGAAAATAAGAAAAATTTTTAAAAAGTAATTTTCAAGGGCAAAGTCCGAAATTTAAATGGAAAGAGTTAAAATTATATAAATATAAAGGGTTCTTGTTTGGAACTTAGGAAAAATTGTTAAAAAGTAATTTTCAAGAGCAAAGTCTGAAATTTAAATGGAAAGAGTTAAAAGTATAAATATAAAGGGTTCTTTTTAGAAAATTTGAAATAAATATTATAAATTGATTGTTAATGAAAGTGTGCTAAAAAGTATATATTTATATACATTTTCGATTTACAATCAGTATTTCTATTCTATTTCTATTAAAATTGAAAACCAAAAAATCTTTTTTCTACTAATTTTGAAAATTCTCTCTATTTATAAAACAAAGTGAAATTTTATTGTTATGGTTATTTTATATGAAAATAATTCCTATTATTTTTATAAATATTTATTATTTATTTATTATTAATAATATTATATTATTATTATTTAAAAATATTCCTATTATTTTTATAAATATATTACTTTATATTATAATATTATAATTTTAAATAAATAAAAAATTATATTAAAATTATAAATATAATTTTTTTAAAAATACAAATTTAATTTGAAGTAAAACAAAACAAAACCGTTTTCTTGTATAGTAATGAAAACAAAAATGACAATGCGCAATAAAAGGGTATAAAATATAATAACAATAACACAATATATAAGATACAAAACTCACCAATTGTTTTTATAATTTCCAAATCGTCAATATCATATCGATCTTCGTCTGAGGTCATTTTGTCAGACATCCTTCCGTAAATCAAGTAAAATAAAAAAATAAAAATAAAATAAAATCAAGATCTTTCACGATAATTCACCGCACCAAGTAAACGCGATGAATCTCGTTTACTTTCTCAGTCTTCACAGCACGTGGAAGTGTCTGGTTCAATGATCCTACTCGTGGATATTCTTAGACCCTGTTCGTCCAACTCGCTTTCGTAAACTGTGAGTATATTGCTTTCATACTCTTTCTATTATTCTCCTTTTTTCTTCATCGAAAAAAAAAAATTATTTTTCTTTTTTTTTCAAATTTTACTCATTTTTCCCTTCAAAAAAAAAAAAAAAAAAAAATTCAAAAACCCTCAATTTTATATGCGTAGAAAAATGTTGATGTCGCAAAAAGAAAAACCTTTTAAAAAAAGAAATAAATTTATTATTATTTTTATTTTTATTATTATTATCTTTATTAATAATAAACTATTTTTGAAAAAATTAATACAAAAATTAATTTCGAATTGTAGTGTTTGTTTATATTTATTTTGAGTTCAAATTGTATTTTTAAGAAGCGAAGGGGGTCTTTTTTCATATATTTACAGAAAGCAATGATTTTTAAATTTTTAGTGGGTAATTTTTTTTTATGATTTGAGACTAAAATATAACGGTAAATGCGTTTTTAAGTAAAAAATAAACTAGCGAATAACGGTTTTCGGTTCCGCGGTTTTGATATCGAATTAAATGGTTCCGGTACTTTGCGTTTTGCTATCCTACCATCTGCAAGTATTATTTTTTTTCCTCCAACTTTTCATGTTGCCTCGGCATTATAAACTGACGATATCTGTCTTATAAATCTATTAATGAACTTAAATGGAAAATAATCTCAACTCTATTGATTATCATAATTATTTTCTATTCATTTTTTCGTTAATTATTTTCTTTTTTTTTAATTATTTTGTAATTCTTTTAATTGTTTGTAATTTTTTTAATTGTTTGTAATTTTTTCTAATTATTTGTAATTTTTTCTAATTATTTATGTTATAATTCTAAACTACATTGATGATGGGATTAAATTATAAAAAATTTTTTTTTCAAGTAGTAAATGGTGTAAGTATATAGTTTGTACTTTTTTGAACTATAATCACTTGTTTACGATATTTTGTAGAATAATTAAAATTAAGTATATATGTAGCGATTGTGTGCGCACATTTTTGATTTTGTCGCGATTGGTAAAAAAAAAATTTTTTTCAACGGTCAAACACACTCGAAGCAATGCAGAAACGAACTGATCGCTGTGAAATCTCAAAAGTTAGACTGTCCTTCTCTAACCCCTCTACTTACTTAACGTCGTTCTCTTTCTTTCTCTTTTCCATTTCAGTTTAGCGCTGACATTTTCAACGCCTCGAGAGCAATCTTTACACAATACATATTGAATATTAATAAATATTTTTTGAAAAATTATAAATAACATAATTTAGTTGAATTTTAATTTTAGATCAAATTTACCATTTTTAATTGATTTTGTAATAAAAAAATATTTTCAAATTTAAGATTCTCAAAAATTTTGATATAGTCTATCTTCAAAATGATCTTTAAAATTTAGTGTCTATTTTCAAAATTTAAGAACTTTTAAATTCAGGACCTCGAAGATTGAAGACCTTCAAAATGTAAGGATCCTTCAAAATTTTCGTTCTTTAAGATTTGAAAAGTATAAAATTTAAGATCTTCATAATTTTAGTTCTTTATGATTTGAAACGTATATAAGCTTTAAGATCTCAAAAATTTTAAAACCTTTAGAATTTTAGAACATTCGAATTTTTGATCTTTAAAAATTAATTTAGGAACTTAAAAATTGCCATGATCTTTAAATAAAAATGTTAAAACTTCAAAATGTTAGATCTTTAACATTTAGCACCAATAAAATTGAAGATCTTCAAAGTCTACAACCTTTGAAAATTTTAGATCTTCAAAGTTTACAACCATGAAAATATTAGATATTTAAAACATTAGACATATTAAAATTAAGATCTTAAAAATTTAAGACTTTAGAACTCTTAGGTCTTAAAAATTTGGGAACATCGAAATATTAGACTTCTTAAAATTAAGATCTGTAAAATTCAAGATCTTAAAACTTTTAGATCTTTAAAATTTGAAAACTTAAAAATCACAGTTCAATTTGTTAGATTTTTAACATTCGGTATCTATAAAATAAGAAATCTTTCAAATTTAAAACATTTAAAATAGTAGAAAACTAAAATTTTTGATCTATAATAATTAAGATGCGTTTAAAATTTAAGACCTTAAACATTGTAGATTTTATAAAGCAAAATCTTTCAAATTTCGAACCTATAAAATTTAAGATATTCAAATCTTAGAACTTTTAAAATTTTAGACCTATTAAAGTTAAGGTCTTTAAAATTTAAGATCTTAAAAATTTTAGATGTTTAAAATTTGAAAACATAAAAATCGAAGACTTTAAATAGTTCAAAATGTTAGATTTTTAAAAATTGGGACCTATAAAGTTTAAGATCTTCAAACTTTAGAACCTTTAAAATTTTATACCTATATATTAAAACTTTAGACCTATTAAAATTAAGATCTTAAAAATTTAAGACCTTAAAACTTTTAGATCTTCAAAATTTGGGAACTGTAAAATCAAACACTTATGGTAGAACCATCAAAATGTTAGATCTTTAAAATTTGGGACCCATGAAATTTAAGATCATCAGAATTTAGAATCTTTAAAATTTTAGAACTTTAAAACTTTAGACCTATTTAAATTAAGATTTACAAAATTTAAGACCTTAAAACTTTTAAATCTTCAAAATTTAAGACCTTAAAATTTTTATATCTTCAAAATTTAAGACCTTAAAACTTTTAAATCTTCAAAATTTAAGACCTTAAAACTTTCAAATCTTCAAAATTTAAGACCTTAAAATTTTCAAATCTTCAAAATTTAAGACCTTAAAACTTTTAAATCTTCAAAATTTAAGACCTTCAAACTTTTAAATCTTCAAAATTTAAGACCTTCAAACTTTTAAATCTTCAAAATTTAAGACCTTCAAACTTTCGAATCTTCAAAATTTATGACCATAAAACTTTCAAATCTTCAAAATTTGGAAATAACTTAAAAATCTAAAATTTATAATAGTTCAAAATGTTAGACCTTTAAAGCATTATGGTGCCCATAAAATTAGAGATCTTTAAAATTGAAAACATATATTATAATACATTTTAAGAAAAAATTTTAAAGAACATTTTTTATTCTAACTTTTTTCGATCTAATTTCTAAGAATTTTGGGGCGACATACGTCCCACTCGCTGGTGGATTGAGTGCAATTATTGTTGCACACACAGAAATTATGTATGTATATATTTTATCAGTGTGACTTATCCCTATGTGACTGGACATACCCGAAATATTTTCTTCTCACTTTTTCTTTTATAATAAATATTATTTCACATCTGACATCAGTGTTTATTTTCGTATTTTTATATATGCGTTATATGTTTATCTGCGGAGAAATTGCATATTATATATTTTTTTCGTCTCATTCACTCCATCTGTTGAGATGTCGGGGAAATCATTTATTATTCTGTTTTATCGGTCGTTATATAGAGTAAAAAAGTCGATATTGCAGGTGTAGCGACTCGAAAATATTGTACAAAGTCATATACTGGGTGGACTTTAAGTCACGCGAACCGATTTTTTAAAAATTATAATCGAAACATTCAATTTCTTTTTCGATTAAAAAGTTAATTTTGTTAATTAATTATTTTTAATATTTAATAAAAATTTAAAAGTTTTTTAGAAAAAAATTATTAATAATTAATAAATTTCAATAAAAACGAAATTAAAAAAAAATATTAAATTTTAAATATTTTTGTACATAAATGTAATATTCGTAATATTTATATACTATAAATAAAAGGTAGGACTTTAAAAATCAAAGGTCTTTAAGAGATAAAGAAACATCAAAATTTTAGAATTTTTAAAATTTCCGATCTTTAAACTGTAAGAGTTTTAACATATTTTAAAATTTTTCAAACAATAAAACATTTTAAGTTTAAAATCTTTAAAATTTAAGCTTCTGGAATTTTAGACTTTTAAAATTTTGAAGCTTTAAAAATTAAGATCGCAAAACTTGTAATCTGTAAAATTTAGAATCTTTAAAATTTAAGATCGCAACATTTGTAATCTGTAAAATTTAAGAATTTTGAAAATTACGACCTTAAAAATCGTAGATCTTAAAAAGGAAGATCTTTCAAATTTTTAACCTATAGGTTTTAAGATAATTTAAAATTTAGGAGCTTAAAAATCCGCAAAAACATTAAATTTATGTCTTCAAAGTTAAGATCTCTATAATTTAAGACTTTAAAAAATCGAAGATCTCTAAAATTTTGGAACCGATAAATTTGAAAACATTTTTTTAAACTTAAACCCCTAAAAATAGAAGATGTTAAAAATTTTAAATCTTCAAAATTTTCTTAAACTTTGAATTTCTATAAAATTTGCAACTTAAAATGTTTTAGCTCTTTAAAATTTATGACCTTAAAACTATGTTTCTTTTAAAATATCCAAGTTCTAAAATTTTGAACTTTTAAAACTTGGGAGATTTAAAATTTAAGATTTTAAAATTGTACGACCTTTGTAATTGATGATTAAAAAAATGTAAGACCTTTAAAAATGTATATAGATCTTGGAGAGAAAAATATTAAAAATCTAGAAACTTCTAGAAATTTAAGATCTTTACAGTCTGGAACTTTAAAAATTTAAGATTTTTAAAAAGATCTTTAAAATTAGGAATCGATATAATTTAAGATTTTTCACGTTCAGAACTTTTAAAAACGAATATTTTTAATATACAGAACCTTCAAAATTTTAGATCATTAAAATTTGGATTATACTTTAAAATAATCGAAAAATTTAAGATTATATACAATATATAATATAAAATTAATAATACTGTAGATATATCAAAAAATTGTATATATGTCTTTTATAAATAAATATTTCTATAAAAATACATTCAATTATAAAACACAAACTGAAGAATTAAAAATTTAATAACGTTCAGGTGGTAATTTGTTATTAAATTTTCATTACATTCGTCAATTATAAATATGAGGAAAAGATGTAAATATAAATATATATTATATAGGAAACGTCGCGATGTGGAAACTGGTTTTTAATGTATCATGGGTAAGAGGAGGCAATTAAGAAATAATTAAAGCAAAGTAACATTAAGATTTCTGCACTTGAAAATTGCGATGCTACTTGCACATATATATATACCAGATTCATCTATATATATATGTTTGATGTTAGATATAAAGGCGTACCATATAGTGCAGCGCGTGTATTATATATTATAATAATAATAATAAAAAAAAAAAAAAAAAAATTAAAGCAGACACGAATTTGTAAAGCCGGATTCACACTTTGGCGCAACGCGGTGATGTGCAACCAAGCGAAATTTCTTTCGTGAGGTAATTCACGCTGTTGCTCATCTATATTATACGAGCGTTAGGCACTTGTTATAATTTCAAAGTCCTCACGCGCATATTCATGTGGCTCTTTTTTTTTTTTTTTTTTTTTTTTTCGTCGGTGTTTTATATATGCGCGGCAATAATAAACTCTATTAGATTGTATGGGCTTTAATTGAAATCGTGACTAATTAATTAATTTATAATTAACTAATTTCGACGAATTAGAACATTATTTTCTCCACTATAAATTATATAGAAAATTGTTATTAGAAATTTACATGTTTTGCCTTTCTTTATTTCAATACCTCATTTTCCCCTCTATTTATCATCCGTGTCCATATATAAATCGCATTTTACCCCTTACTTTTTGTTTTTTACCCCTTTTACGTTATTTTACCCATATTTTTGGGAATTTTACTCTAATTTCAGCAAATATTACCTCTATTTTGGTCATTTTAGCTTTATTTTGGTAATTTTACTCTTATTTTGGTAATTTTACCCCTATTTCGATCATTTTCTCTTATTTCTGTAAATATTATTAATATTATTATTATAATATTATTCCTTATTATTCCTAATTTTACCCCTATTTTACTTATTTTATCCATTATTTTTCTAATTTTACCCCTATTTTTTATTTTACCTCTATTTTGTTTATTTTACCCCTTTTTTCGCAATGTCACACCCATTGTGGTCGCATTTTATCTCTATTTTATCAATATCACTCCAATTTTGGTAATTTTACCCCTATTTTCGGGTAATATATTATATTTTTACCAATATTTTTGTCCGTTTTCCTATTATTTTGGTAATTTAACACCAATTTTGGTTATTTTATTCCTATTTTAGTCCTTTTACCTGTAGTTTGCTTATTTTATCTGTTTTGTTAATTTTACTCTTATTTTGGCAATTTTACCCCTAATTTGCATATTTTACCAATATTTAGACCATTTTTCTATTATTTTGGTAATTTTACTCCTATTTTTGTCATTTTTATTCTGATTTTGGAAATTTTACCTATATTTTTGTAATTTTATCTCTATCTTTCAATTTTATTCATATTTTGGAAATTTTACCCCTATTTTTGTAATTTTATCTCTATCTTTCAATTTTATTCATATTTTGATAGTTTTACATACCAATTTGGACATTTTACCCCTATTTTGTTAATTTTACTCTTGTTTTGGTAATTTTACCCCTAATTTGCATATTTTACCAATATTTAGACCATTTTTCTATTATTTTGGTAATTTTACTCCTATTTCGGTCATTTTTATTCTGATTTTGGCACTTTTTATCTCTATTTTGTCAATTTCACTCCAATTTTGGCAATTTTACCCCTAATTTGTCCATTTTACTATTATTTTGGAAATTTTACCCCTATTTTTTTGTAATTTTGTCTCTATCTTTCAATTTTATTCATATTTTGGAAATTTTACCCCTATTTTTGTAATTTCGTCTCTATCTTTCAATTTTATTCATATTTTGATAGTTTTACATACCTATTTTTTTGGAAATTTTACCCCTATTTTGGTAATTTTACTCTTATTTTGATAATTTTACCCCCATTTTGCTATACTTTAACATTTTTACTATTATATTTGCGTTATTAACATTTTTCGATTAATTTAACACCTCGTATTTATCACTTTACCCCAATTTCTGTTTATTTTAACATTTATTTTTATTATTTCACTCCTTTTTTGATATGATATTTTACCCCTATTCTTGTTTTTTTTACATCAAATATTAAGACTACAATAGTGTTTTTTTGTGATTTAAAAATATTTTAACGTTCCTCTTAGTTTATATAATTTTTATCACACTTTTTGTATTTTTAAATTATTTTGTTAAATAATTAGAAGTTTTTTATTAGAAAATATATTTATTTAAAAAGAATAGCAAAATGTTATTTCAAAAGAGAGAAAACACGACAATATATTTATTTCTTTTTTTTTTGTTTTTCTTTTTTGAAGTAAAGTAAATAATTTTGTTTCGGATACAAAATACGCGGCATAGCCAGGGACGCAGTTTATCTAATTTATTGCAAATAAAATACACGCGTTCATTATTTTCGACAACTTCAAGGCTCCGTTTCAAATAAATATTTTGAAAATTGAAAATAGGATTCTTGTATTGTATTTCTAGATTTTTTTTTATTATATTATATTATATTATATTATATTATATTATATTATATTATATTATATTATATTATATTATATTAAAAATTTTAAAATAGGTTTAATATTTGAAATATAATATTGAATTTTGAAGGTCCCACAATTTAAAGATTTTATATTTTTGAGCACCAGAATTTTGTCGGTTCTTTTTCTGAAATTTACTTCGAATATATATATATAGAAAAAAGTAATGTAATTTTAAAAATAAATTAGCTATATAATTTTATACAATTAACTATATAAAATTATTTACTATACTTTTTTATTTTCCAAATTAAAGACCTTAAATTTTGAAGGTCCTAAATTTTGAAAATCTTATATTTCATATAGGTTCCAAATTTTAAAGGACTTGCTTTTTAAGATTCTACGATTTTATAAAGGTCTTATATTTTAAAGATCTTAATTTTTATAGGTCCTAAAGGTTAAAGATCTAACATTTTGAAGGTTCTACATTTTTAAGGATCTTTAATTTTTAATGTCGTAAATTTTAAAGATTTTAAATTCGAACTTTTTGAAGAATAAAATTTTGTTCATCATTATTTTTAAAAAATTCTAATGCATATATATAGACTCTACTGGTTAAGACGCAGAAAAAATAATGTTAAAATAAAACATTTTAAAATACAGAAATTTCCTCGTGGCATTAAAAGAGTAACTTCTACAAAATTTTTGTAGTTGTAATATCATTTTATTTCAAATTAGCTCAAAATAATTATTTGAAATGAATTCAAAAATAATAATAATAATAATAATAATAATATAATAAACGTAAAGTTAGCTACATAGTTAGAAAATATGTTGGAAAATTTCAAAATTTTTAAAATATGTGCTTGTATCTAACAATACAGTTATATATAAAAGGATATAAAAAAATAATGCCTCACTTTAAAAAAGAGAATAGAAGATATACACATAATAATGTATTTTATATTTCTTCACCTGCAGACAAAAGGATGAAGGGAATTTGAAAAAATTGAAATGCCTTTTTTCAGATGAGGCGGGGAGAAAAAACAGAAATATATATAGATATATATATAAATGGACTGAGCGGAAAAGGTAAAAAAGAGGAAATGGAAAATTAAAATGCGGAAAGGGAGCGAGGGGAGAGAAAGAGAGAAATTAGTGTGAAAAAGGAAACGGAGGGCAACAGGAATTAAATGGAAGTAAAAGCCTAAGATAATGAGAAAATTGGAAGAAATCGAGGAAACCGTAAAATGCTGTTATGGTAGAATTTTTTTTTTCAATTTCAAAGGAAACTGATATCCTAATATAAATAATAACGGAAAAAAAGAGAAAAAATAATTATTAATTTCTAAATCACTTGATAATCATAATATAATAAAATAATATAAGACCTTTAACATAATGGTATTAAAAAATGGTACAAAATTGTAAAAAAAATATAATATTTTATATAAAATCTTAAATATTTTAACACAGTTTTCTTGAAAGTGTCAAATTGATACTAAATTGGATCAAACTGATGCCAAAAATCTGGATCAATTTTTTATTCGATCTACATTTTTGGTATCAATTCGTTGCCATTTGATACTTTTAAGTTAACAAGCGAATATAAGATCTATAAAATTAAAGTTCATTAAAATTAAGAACCTTAAAAATCATTAAATATCAGAACTTATAAAATTTAAAATTTTGAATATTTAGGACTTTAAAGATTTAAGATCTTGAAAATTTGGGACCTTAAAAATCGAAGATCTTAAAAAGCAAGATCTTGAAAATTTAAGACCTTATAACATTTGGAAGCTATAAAATTTAAGATTTTTATAACCTATAGATAGGATTTAAGAATTATAATTTTTCAAATAATGTTGTAACTAATTTTAAAGATAATTCAACGCACAATTTAAGTATCGAATATAAAAGTAAAGGGGAGAAAATGTATATTATTATTTTAGGTGTTTTAGGGTATTTTATAGGGTATTTTAATAATTTAATTGGATAAAAAAGGGGGAAAAGGGAACTTATTACTGATGTGATTCCTGAGAAGAAAAAGAAAAGATAGATAGAAAAAAAATGATTTATTTTCTCGCATTCGAGTGAATGAGTGAAGAAATTAAATTTCTTTCTCTTTCTTTGATGTTCACGGTGCTAGGTTATGACTAGAGAGATGTCCGGTTAATGCACCTGCCTGTGCAGTGCCTGCATACTCCATGGGGTGTGAACGCGAGTAGAACGTGCGGGAGAACAAAGAAAATAGAGGAAGAAAGAATTATTTTGTCATCATTTCTCTGGTTCTTTTAAACCCCCCTCACCAATTTTCATTGCCCCTCTAAGCCCCCTTGTCCCCGTCTCACCTTGACCCTCATTCTTCAACTAAAATTGTTGCAGAAGAAAACTTGTATATAAAAAAAAATATGAACACATCATCAAAATGATTTATATCAGTAATTACTGTAGCCACTATACAATATAAAATATATAGAAATTTTTCATTCTTTTCTAATACTTCCTTTTTTCTCTATATATATCGAATACAACATATAAATATATATATATAGGTACATAGTTTATTTTTTACTTTCTTTTTGTTTTTGTTTTTATTTATTTTTTTGTAAGAAAAATATGCTTTCAAACTTAGTAAATTTATGGTACAATTTGGTGCAATTTATAAAAACCGTAAATTTTCTTCCTTAACAGTTATATATGTAAATCTTGTGGTAAATTCTGAGAATATGAACTAAATTTATAAAAATTTGTCCTACTGGAAAAATTATATGAACATAAAAAAAATTGAATGTCAATAATATTAAACATTCTGTAACTTCTACAATTTAAAAAATGTATACATTCCAAAGGTTCCAAACTTTTAAAGATCTTAAATTTTGAAGGTAACACATTTAAAAATCTGTGATTCTTAAAGTCATAAATTTTTAAGATTTAAAATATTAAAATTTTCTATACTTTTAAAATCTTATTTTTAAGGTCTTTAAATTTTTAATGTTCTTAATTTCGAGGATCTTAAATTTTTCAGGTTCTACATTTTAAAAATCTTTTATTTTTAATGGCTTGAATTTTAAAAATCTTAATTATTAGAGATCATATGCATTTTAAAAATCAAAGATTTTTAAGGTCCAAAACTTTCAAAATTCAAACTTTTTCATATATTTTCTAAGTACTAAATTTTACAGATCTTAACATTTTAAGGTCCTACATTTAGAGAACTATTTTTGAGGACCTAACTTTTATAAAATGTAATATTATTTGAAAGTTCTACATTTTAGTTCGTTGATTTTTAAGAATCTAGATATTAAAAATCTTGAATTTTGAAGGTACATCATTTTGAAGATCTTCTACTTTTAAGGACCTGAACGTTAAAAATCATATTTTTTTAAACTTCTAAATTTCAAATATCTTTGATTTTAAAGGTCCTAAATTTGGGTGTTTTATATTTCGACGATCCCACATTTTTAAGATGTTTTTTTAAGGGCCTAAGCTTCATAAATCATAATTTATAAATGTTCTATTGTTTAGAAGATCTTAAATTTGTAATATCATACATTTTAATGATTATATATTTTTAAGGAGCTGAACTTTAAATATCATATAATTTAAAAATTTTGAATGTTCTAAATTTTTTAAATCTTTAATTTTGAAGGTCCTAAATTTTAAAGATTTAAAATTGTAAGGTGCCACATTTTGAAGATTTTAAATTTTGAAGGTCCTACATTTTGAAGATCTTCTATTTTTAAGGACCTAAACTTTAAAAATCTTAATTATTACATATACATATTACTTAATTATTATATATTACATTTTAAAGGTCATTCTGAAGATTTTATATTTTTAAAGCTCCCGAATTTTGATGATTTGCTTTCTGAAGTTTATTTCGTATATATATATATATAGAAAAAATTGGAATTTTAAAAATATGATCGCATTAGATATTTAAATTATACTTGAAATTACTTTTAAAATTAATTACTACTTTATTATAAAAATCAAAGATCTTAAGTTTAGAAGGTCCTGAATTTTTAAAATCTTAAATTTTACACGTTCGACAATTTTTAAATGTTAAATTTGATAGATTTCGAAATTTTAAAGATCTTGCTTTTTAAAATCTACGCTTTTCATGGGACAAAAATTATTTTTCTCATAAAATATTTATTTTTATAGGTTTTTTATTTTTTTATAGATTTTTTATTTTTTTTATTGGTTTTTTATTCTTTTTAATGTTGCAAAATTTCATAGACTTTAAATTTTGAAGATCTTATATATATATACACACATATATATATATATATTTGATAGGTTCTAAATGTTAGAGATCTAATATTTTAAAGATCGTCGATTTCTAAGTTCCCAAATTTTAAAGATTTAAAATTTTGAAGGTCTTAAAATTTAAAGATTTCTAATTTTATAGGTCCTAAATTTTTAAGATCTATACAATTTTGAAGTGTCACCTTTCAAAAATCTTTGACTTGCTATGTTCTAAATTTAAAAGATCTTAAATTTAATATAAATATACTCTAAATTTTTTTTTCAAAATCTTGAATTTTGAAGGTACATCATTTTGAAGATCTTCTACTTTTAAGGACCTGAACGTTAAAAATCATATTCTTTAAAAGTTCTAAATTTCAAATATCGCTTTGATTTTGAAGGTCCTAAGTAATATTTCTTCAATTACGATCAAAGAATATTCTAAAATTAGATTCGCAGTATTTTGTTACAACCTTCATGGAGAATGTTTCTCTAAATTTAAGCCAAAAGTCTCTTCAAGAAAAAAAAATTGATTTTTACAGCCTAGAACTATTGGATATACAGAACCGTTTCTAAATAGATTATTTTCTCTTCGCACGGATTACAATGTAACATAATATATATATATGTATTCAAACTTTTTTTCTCTAGAACAAATGAATCGATTTTTAAGCATTTCGTTTCGTTTCTTTTCAATTTATTTTTTATTTTTCTTAATTTCAACTTCCTACCTGCGGAATAGAATTCACTTTTTGTATGTTCATCAAAAATCGACTTTAACAATGGCTTTTTTGAGGCTATGGATTAAAAATTTATATATTTCTTTTTTGCGATTAGTAACACTTCCTCTCTCTGTCTCTTTTTCTCTTTCTTTCTTTTTTTTGTTCCTTCTGTTCTTCCTTCCGTTCCTCTTCGTGCACCAATTGATAAAGCTTCTGGAAATAAGCCGGTAGACTAAACCTGAGCGCTCCACTAACTTTCAGTTACCTTACCAACCAACCAACGAGTCGAGTCGAGTCGCTGACCTCAAGATTCAGCCGTGTGCATCAAACGCTATGATTCTCTATGTTCTATGCCAATCTCTTCTGGATTTCTGTGCGTTATGCTATGATGCTCATGGTAATCCTGCAAAAGGGCAAACTAGAGAGAGAGAGAGAGAGAGAGAGAGCGAGAAAAATTTTCAAGAAACTTGAGAGAGAGAGAGAGAGAGAAATTATTAAGAAAGTTAGGAGAAAGAAAGAGAGAAAATCAAAAGAGAGAGAGAGAGGAAAAGTCAAGAGAGTAAAAGAGAGAAAGAGAGAAAATAAAGAGAGACAGAGAGAGATAGAGGGAAAATGAAGAGAGACAGGGAGAGAGAGAGAAAGAGTGTAATGAAGAGAGTAAGAGAGAAAATCAAGAGAGAGAGAGACAAAGAGGGAAAATCAAGAGAGTGAGAGAGAAAGACATAATATCAAGAGAGTAAGAGAGAGAAAGAGAGAAAATCAAGAGAGACAAAGAGAGGAAGAGAAAAACTCAAGAGAGAGAGAGAAAAAGAGAGAAAATCAAGAGAGAGAGAGAAAGAGAGAAAATCAAGAGAGCAAAGAGAAAATCGAGAGAGTAAGAGAGAAAAAAAGAGAGAGAGAGAAGGAGCAATTGAGAAAAAAAAGAGAGAGCGCCAAAGGGAGCGAGACAGAGCAATAAATGTGGAGAGAGAGAGAGAGAGAGAGAGAGAGAGAGAGTAAGAGAGAGAAAAAGACTAAAGCATCTTACTTGGAGAAACGGGGCACTGAAATGCCGGTCATTGTTCTTAGAGGTCGGCAAAGCTTGCGTGGATTACGAGTTCAACGAATCCCTTTCCATTAAAAGAAGAGAAAAAAAAACAATTTTGCTGCGACAGCAAAAAAAAAAAAAAAAGAAATAAAAAAAAAAGATGGACACATGGAGCGTTACAAACCAACTTGTTACAACCTGAATCTTCACTCTTCCGGATCATGTTTTTTTTTCTTATTTTAGAAGCAAGGACCTCCGATTCATCATTACTGTACTTCCCATAAAGATACTTCTAAACACATATACCTAACATAATAACAAAAATCTATGATAAAAATAGTATAATAATAATAATAATAATAATAATTATAATTATAATAATAAAAAAAATAATAAAATTAATAATATAATAATAATATTAATAATATTAATAATAATAATAATAATAATAATATAGTAATAATAATAATAATAATAATAATAATAATAATAATAATATAGTAATAATAATAAAAATAATAATAATAAACATTTTCCCTAATCCAAATTTAGAGAGCATCAGCAAAGATCATTACGTTATATAAATTTTAAATATCTCCCATTTTTAAAGTCCAAATTTTAAAGATCTTAAACTTAAAAACTTCGTCCCCAAACTTTTTATAGATTATAAATTTTAAACTATAGTTTCAAAATTTTTTGAAGATCCTACATTACTGAAAGAGTCTATAAAAGTTTTAAAGATATTGACTTTGATATTTAAGGTCATCTTAAATTTTGAAAATCTTAGATTTTGTAGGTCCCAAATTTTAAAGGTCGAACAATTTGAAAATCTTGAATTTAAAGGTTTGTTGGTTTTGTTTATTGGCACTATATAGAAATCTCATAAATTTTAGATTTCTGCATATTTCAATAAGTAATATACAGATTTAATTTTTTATAAGTTTCAATATTTATTAATATTATTTTAAAGAACATTAATTTTTTTATAAGTTTCCAAATTTGAAAAAGACACCAAAATTTTGAAGGTCAATTTTTTAAATCTTTATTCTAATATATTAGGTCCTACAGTTTAAAGATCTGAAAATCTAAAGAGCGTATACAATTTGAATATCATAAATTTTAAATCTTGTAAATTTTAAAAGTTTATAATTTTAGATACTACATATATTTTAAAGATACGGATTTTTAAGGACATCAATATTTTGAGGATCATTTTAATTTAATAAGTTTCAAATTTTTAAGATCTTTTTATAGATTGTAAATTTTAAAATAGGTTCAAAATTTTTAAGTTCGCATATGCATTATACTAAAGAGACTAAAAGTTTTAAAGATATTGACTTTTTATTTCTAAGGTCTTGAATTTTGAAAATCTTAGATTTTGTAGGCGCACCAAATTTTAAGGACCTTGAATTTTAAAGGTCGTACAATTCGAAAATCTTAAATTATAAATCTCGACAATTTTTAGTGTTCAAAATTTTAGATTTCTGCATATTTTAAGTTTTACAGATTTAATTTTTACAAGTTTCAACATTTAAAGATCTTAATTTTGGATGATTCTCAATTTTTAATATTCTTAATTTTCAAGTCTTAAATTTGAAAAACTTCTTGAAAGTAATAGGTCCTATACACTTTGAAGATTTTAAACATTACAAATACTATAATTCAATATGATCTTAAATTTTATTAATCGAGAATTTTAAAAGGCAAATGTTTTGAAGTTTATTCCTATTTTAAAGACCTTTAATTTTTCAAGTCTTAAATTTAATAAGAAATAGATGTTGAAGGTCATAAATAGTATATAGCTCTTAAATTTTTAATAAATTTCCAATTTTAAAGATCTTGAATGTTGTAAATTTATTTAATTTCTTAAATTTCCCAGGTTAAAAATTTTCAAAATATCTTAAAATTTATTTAGATTCCAAAATTTTAAGATTATAAACATTCAATGTCCGTTCAAAGATCTTAAATTTTGTAACTCTTGCGAATTTTAAAAGTAAAACGTTTTGAAGGTCTTTTTTATTTTAAAGGCCTTTGATTTTTCAGGTCCTAAATTTAAAAGACTTGAAATTTAAGAACTTATTTCTTTATATTTACGATTTTTAAGGTCCTAAATTTTATGGATCAACAATTTTTCAATATCCTGTATTTTGAAGATTTTAAATGTTTTTTCATGTGCTAAATTTTAAAAAACTCAAAAATTTTGAAGCTGCGCGTTCAATTTTAAATATCTTTGATTTCTAAGTAATTTAGCAAATTCTCAAATTTTATAAGTTCCAAATTTAAAAGATTTAAAATTAAAATTTATTTAAAATTAAAATTCTGAACTTTTTTAAGAACTGACATTTTTAAGGTTGAAAATTTGAGGACTCTGAAATTTTACGAGTCGAAAACGTCAAAGATCTCAAAATTTTGAAGGTCTTATACATTTTGAAGATCTTGGATTTTTAAGATTCTTAATTTGAACGAACATTAAGTTTATAGATGGCAAAATTTGAAGATCCTAAATTTTTATAGCTCTAAATTGAATAGCTTTCAAATTGAATAGTTCGTGAAATTTTTACATTATACCTTTTTTAATTTTCAACATCCTACACTTCAAAGACTTGAAATTTTTAATTTCATTCATTTTGAAATCCTCAAATTACAATGATTCTTAATTTTAAAAGCCTTCATGTTTATTATTTCTAAATTCAAAATTTCCACATTTCTAAAACGTTGTGAATATAATAATTGACTATTTAGAATTAAATTTGTAGATTTTCAAAATTTTACAAATAAATAGTAATTTTAATTAGGTTAATAGTAAAATTTACTGATTTAAAAGCAGAAAATCAGTCACTAATTCAAGTAAACATTTTTACTATAATTCAAAAATTGGTTCCATATTATAAAGATCTGAAATTTCAAAAATGGGTTACAAATTTCTAAAATCATAAATATTTTGAAAGTCTTAAATTTTAAGAAACTGGTATTATATTATAATTTTTAAAATAGGTTCTTAAATTTTAAAGATCTTAAATGTGGTAGGTTCTAGATTTAAAAGATTTTTAATTTCATATGTCAAGAGTTTCAGAGTATACTCAAGAATTTTAAAGGCCTAAAATTCTTTAATGTCCAGCATTTTTTAAAATATTCGATTTTCAAGGTCTTAAATTTCAAAGATCTTAAATTTGAAAATAAGTTTCAAATTTCAAAGATCTTAAATTCGAATACAGGTTCCAAAGTTCAAAGATCTTAAGATTGAAAATAGGTTCCAAGATCCTACATTTTGAAGATCAATAAATTTCAAAGGCTCTAAATTCAAAAAGTCTGTAAGTTTAAGATTGAAAATAGGTTCCAAGATCCTACATTTTGAAGATCAATAAATTTCAAAGGCTCTAAATTCAAAAAGTCTGTAAGTTTAATGATGGTTAATTTTAAAAATTCTAAAACTTCAAAAATGGTTGTAAATTTAAATTCTTCTATTCAAAATTTAATTTTTTTTACATTTTGCCGAATTTTTAAAAGTCCTGAACCCCTTTAAGTTTGTTACAATGTTTTAGAATTTTTTGAAAATTCCAACAACAAAATTTACTTTTCCTCAACTATACTGTTCTAGTTTAAAGAAATACGTTAAAGAAGTGAAATAAAAATCGAAAAATAAAAAAATATTCTTGTTTACGAAAAATAGAATTTCGTACGTTACCATTGAATCTTTGTTGAATTATCGAACACCCGTTAGAGTCGCGACAAAACCATATTCCCGTAGCCAGCAGAGCGTGACTTTTCACGTGGTATTGCTATATGAAGAGGGTATATGACCGTGCCCCAGCAAAAGCCTAAGTACATATAGAGGATAGACGTTGATAGAATTTACACCGACGGCACCTGAGAGTTAGGAACCCGAGTATGCAATAAAAAATGGTCAACCAAGAAAAATGGACATCGAAGAAGAAGAAGAAGAAGAAGAAGAGTGAAAATAAGGAAGAAAAGGGCAGAGGGAGGGGTATATATTCATTACACTATTATTGACAAATAATAAAGAATCTTTCATTCCGACTTGGTCTTTTGTTATATTTTCTATATACACAAATAAAGAAAAGGAAAAGGGACCCTATGTACTATGTATGTATAAACGTATACATACACACATGAAAAAGAATCAACATTCGGAATTTAGAATTTGTGATTAATGATTGCCAATAGAACTTTTCACAGACGGAATTTTAAGCGTGTCTCTCTCTCTCTCTCTCTCTTTTCACTATAATGATCGAATTTTTCAACACGAATAACTTTTGTGATGAATATAAGAAAAAACCTCATGTCCAGCTAAAAAATGCTTAAGAAATATAAGAAAGTACGCACCGAAATTTATGTTAATAGTTTTTTTTCTAAAAAACACTATTTTTGACGGTTCATAAGTTTCGATTTTAAAAATTATTAATTTTTTGGGTCATAAATTTTTAAATATTCGATTTATCAATGCCTAAACTTGAGAAAATTTAAATTTTATATAGGTTTCAAATTTCGATGATCTTAAATTTTAAAAGTCCTATAAGTTATAAGTTAAATTTAAAAATAGATTCTAACTTTCAATAAGTTTTCAAGTTCCCGAATTTTGAAATCTTTTATTTTATAAGACTCTAACATTGTAAGGAACTAAAAAATTTTTAAGGTCCTACTCTTTTAAGAACTTCCTTTTTTTAAAGATTCTTCATTTTAAATATCTGGAAATTTGAATATAGATTTAAAAATTTTTAATGAACTGACATTTTTAAGAAGGTAAATTTTCAAAATCTTAAATTTTAAAGTCCCAAATTTAAAAAGTTAAAAATTTTAGATCCTACATATAGTTTAAAGAAATAGATTTTTAGGGTATTTAATTTTAAAGATCTTAAATTACTTAAGTTGCAAATATTTTAGATCTTAAATTTTAACGATTTTCAATTTTAATGATCTTAAATTTTGAAGATTTAAAACTTTAAATATCGTCGATTTTGAAGGTCTAAATTTTTTAAAATTAGTTATAGTTTATAGGTCTTAAATTTAAGTTGAAAATTTCTTAAATTTTATATAGGTTCGAAATTTTGAAAATCTTTCCTTGCAAAGACCATGAAATTTTGAAGATTCTATAATATACATTTTGTGAATCTTAAATTTTTAAAGATTGAAAATTTAAAAATCTTTAACTTCATTATTGGCTCTGAATACTATCAAAATTTCAAAATTTCAAAAGCTCGTAAACAGATCGTTAAATTTCGTAATTTCTAACCTCTAATCCTTTAATTATTCCTTCCTCCTCGCATCTAATGACTTCTTTCTTGAATTGAAAAAAAACATCATTTTTCTTCGTATAGAACAATCAAAAATAAATTAATAGTCTGAAAGAGAGAAATTTATATATAATGTATAATATATAAAATAAATTTAAGGGGAAACAATTTTTCGTATATATATATATATACATGTAAACACGAACGAAAAGGTTAAGTTCGAAAACTTTTTTCAAGAATCATTAGATTTCTAATTCTTCACAGCGGGTTTTTTTTTTGTTATTATGTATGGTTAGTCTTTCAGTTCTATTTTTTTTATTATAGAGAAAGAGGAAGAGAAAGAGTGGTTGGACCTCTTAAAAGATGTACAGAAGATTTTTTTGCTTTCGGTTAATGCAACTTGAGAGGTCGCTTAAGAGCTGAGTCACAAAGAGGTACAACAATTCTTTCTAGGTTCCTATATTTTACCTTATGCTCTTCTTCTTTTATTACAGTCCTTATCTCTAGATACCGTTTCTTAATCCCCCCCTTCAACTCGAAATATAAATAGATATACATATATATATATATATATAAGTATGTATATAAACATTTCTAAGGAAGGTTAGGGATTTATTTTTATACATATATGAAGCGCAGAATCAGTTTTTTCTTTTAAAAAAAACTCATAATTCTTGGTATATATTCGATTCGAAATTTTAAAAATATTTTAAATAAATAAAAGTCGCCATTTTTCAGGATCTTCGATTTTTAGAGATCTTAAATTTTCTAGAAGCCAGATTTTATAGATCTTAAATATTGAATTATTTGCATTTTAAAGATTTTCTATTTTTACGGATCTAAATTATAAAGATTGTAAATATTAAGGTTTTAAATTTTTAAGATTTTAAATTTTATACGTCTCAAATTTTAAAGATTTTAAATTCTATACGCTTGAAATTTTAAAGATGTTAAATTTTATACATCTCAAATTTTAAAGATTTCAAATTTTATATGTCTCAAATTTTCAAGCAGTAAAATTTTGGAGGTCCTACATATTTTAAAGATTTTTTTTTAACATCCTGATTTTGAAATATTCATATTTTCAAGGTCATACATTAGTAAATTTATACGATTTTTAATGTCCTCAAATTTAAAGATTTAAAACTTTATAATATACTTTACTGTACGATTTATGATTTTAATATTAAATTGTATTGGCCCTAAATTTTGAAAACGTAAAATTTTAAAAGTTCTACAATTTAAAGATATTTGATTTTTAAGATTCTGAACTGTTAAGACCTTAAAAACTTTGTACATAAAAAATTTTTAAAGATCTTAAATTTTAGAGGTCTACATTTCAAAAACCTTTCAGTTTCAAGGACATACACTTTAAAGATCTTCAATTTTAAATATTTTATATTTTATAGCATCTAAATTTTAAATATTTTCGATCTTTAAGGTCTAAAATTTTAAAAATTACTTAAAATTTATAGGTTCCAAATTTTAGATATTTTATATTTTATAACATCTAAATTTTAAATCTTTTCGATTTTTAAGGTCTAAAATCTAAGAAATTACTTAAAATGTATAGGTTTCAAATTTTAAAGATCTTGAATTTAAAAATTTTTAGATTTTAAAGACGCTTGATTTTCAAAGTTCTAAATTTTAATTATCTTAATTTTTAAGGCCATACATTTGCTGATCTTTGATTTTTAAGGTTTCTGAATTTTCATGGTCCAAAATGTTAAAGATCTTTAATTTTATAAGTCCCAAATTTTGAAGATCGTACATTTCAAAGGTTTACGACATTTAAGCTCTTAAAAATTTTAAAACACTAAATTTTAAAAACTTTTAATTTTTCCAAATTTTAAGGTCTTATATTTTAACAATACTTTACTTTTATAGCTGAAATTAATAAAAATTTAGTTTTTACCCTATAAATTATTAAAAATTCCAAAGCTTCACAATTTTTAAGGACTTAATTACTAAATATATAAAATATTTATCAATATTGATATTTTAAAGGCCCTAAATTTTAAAGATCTTAAATTTCGTAAGTTACGAATTTTGAAGATCTTAAATTTTGAAGGTCCTACATTTTAAAGATCTTCGACTTTCAAGGTCTTAAAATTTCAATTTCAATTTCAAAACAAGTCCTAAATTTTAGATCTCGTATATTTAACAAATCTTGAATTTTTGATCTCATTTATTTTAAGTCCCAAATTTTAGATCTCATTTATTTTAAAGATCTTAAATTTTGAAGATCCTACATTTTCAAGATCGTCGACTTGTAAGATCTTCAATTTTAAAAACACTAAATTTTTTAAAGATCCTTAATTTTCCAAAACCTTAAGTTCATAGATTTTAAAGATACTTTATACTTGTAGCAAAAATTAAATAAATTTACTTTCAGCCTATAAATTCGTCTATGTTTTATTTTCAAATTTTAATCTATTATTAATACTATTAATTCGTATAAATACAGATAGATTTGACTAAGAAAAAAAAATTGTTTTCCTTCAAGAAAAAGAAAAACAAAATCCCCTTAACGTGTGCGGTCAAAATTTTATATAATATATACGTTAAAAATTCAAAGTCCATTTGGAATCCTTCTCACCTGTTGCTAATACTCCCTTTCCAATTTTCTTCCCCTTTGTTTTGTATAATCCACAACTCGATCCTTTTTTTCCTCTTCCTTGAGTCTCTCTCTCTCTCTCTCTCTTTCTTTCTCTTCTTCTCTACCTGGTGTCTTTTTACTCCTTCCTGAAGTCGTTTCAACCTGGCGGCATTACCACCACCACCACCACTTATTATCATCTTCACTACCAACTATATAATACAAAAACAGGGAGAATCTAGCGTCCGTCTCCTTTGCTCGCATTCTTTTCTAATTCTCTTTGAGGCACATCTCTTCCCCCCCCTCCAAACCCCTCTTTTTGTGTCTTTTTACCTTTTCTATCATCTTCTTCTGGTGCATCAATTCTCCCCTTCTCTGTTTCTTTCTTCACTGTCTTTCTCTTACTTTTCTTCACTGTGCTCTTCTTCTCTCTTTCTCTCTCTCTCTTTTTCTCTTTCTCTCTTTTGGTCTTCTTTTTTTCTATTTCTTTTACTCTTTTTTCCTTCTCTCTCTTTTTTGTTTTTCACTCTTTTCTCCTTCTCTCTCTTTTTTGTTTTTGACTCTTTTTTCCTTCTCTCTCTCTCTTTCTGTTTTCAATCTTTTTTCTTCTTCTTTTCTCTCTTTCTGTTTTTCACTCTTTTTTCCTTCTCTCTCTTTCTGTTTTTTACTCTTTTTTCTTCTTCTTCTTTTCTCTCTTTTTGTTTTTCACTCTTCTTTCCTTCTTTCTCTTTTTTTTACTCTCTTTCCTTCTCTCTCTTTCTGGTTTTTACTTTTTTTTCTTCTTCTTCTTTTCTCTCTTTTTGTTTTTCACTCTTCTTTCCTTCTTTCTCTTTTATTGTTTTTCACTCTTCTTTCCTTCTATATCTTTATGCTTTTTTACTCTTTTTTCTTCTTCTTCTTCTTCTTTTTCTTTCTGGTTTTCACTCTTCTTTCCTTCTCTCTCTTTCTGTTTTTCACTCTTTTTTCCTTCTCCCTCTTTCTGTTTTTCACTCATTTTTCCTTCTCTCTCTCTCTTTCTGTTTTTTACTCTTTCTTCTTCTTCTTCTTCTTCCTCTCTCTCTCTCTTTTGTTTTTCACTCTTTTTTCTCTTTCCCTCTATTTATTCTCTCTTTCTTTTTTTCACTCTTCTTTCCTTCTCTCTCCTTCCCTTTTTTCCTTCTCTCTTTCTCTCTTTCACTCTTTTTCCTTCTCTCTTTCTCTCTTTCACTCTTTTTCCTTCTCTCTTTCTCTCTTTCACTCTTTTTCCTTCTTTCTCTTTCTGTTTTCCACTCTTTTTTCCTTCTCTCTCTTTCCCCTTTTTCCTTCTCTCTTTTTCTTTCTCACTCTTTTCTCCTTCTCTCTCTCTTTCTCTTTTTCACTCTGCTTTCCCTGTCTCTCTCTCTCTCTTTCTCTTTGTCACTCTGATTTTCTCCTCTCTCTCTTTCTTTCTTTTTTACTCTTCTTTCCCTCTCCCTTTATCTTCAGCTTACTCCCTCTCTTTTTCTCTTCTCTCCGTCTCTTTTTACTTTTCTTTCTTTCTCTCTCTCTCTCTCTCTCTCTCTCTTGACTTTGCTAGCTAAATGACTAGCACTCTCTTTCTCTCTCTCTCTCTCTCTCTCTCTTTTGACTTTGCTAGTCGAATTTTCCCTCTCTCTCGAGTTTGTTGGTCGAATGACTATTTTTCTCTCTCTCTCTCTCTCTCTCTCTCTCTCTCCTGACTCTCGCAGGTCGAATGACTAGTTGGCTGTCTCTACGGCTGGCTGGCCACCTTCCTTCTCCTGCAGGTTGCCCTACCGGCGAGCGAGGAGGTTTACCTGGCGTTACCTGGCAAAGCTTTAGTTAGTTCTCTCACGTCACTTGAACTAACCGGTTCGAGTCTCGTCGTTTCACTCCGGGGAAAAAAAAATTCTTCAAACTTGTACTATTTCTACTCTTTTCCCCAAGTTTTCTTCTTTTACCTTCTGCCACCAGTACTGAAATCCAGCAAAAATTAGTGAACTGCCATATTTCTTCTTTTCCTTTTTCTCCTTTTTGCCTGTTTCTCCCTTTTCTTCTTCGTCTGTTTTTCTTTTTTCTACTCCACCAGTTTCTCCTTTTTCTTCTTCATCTATTTTTCCTTTTCCTTCGTCATCTGTTATTCCTTTTTCTTCTTCATCTATTTTTCCTTTTCCTTCTTCATCTGTTTTTCCTTTTCCTCCTTCTCTTTTTTTATCCCTTTCCGTTTTCTTCTCTCAATTTTCCTTTTTCTTCCATGTTCTTCTTCTCCTGTTTCGTCATCTTCTTCTTCTCCTTCTCAATTTTCCTCCACGTCTTCGTATCCCTTTCCCGCATCATCAAGGAAAAAAAATCCTTTTCTCCATCATCAACAATTCACTGCAAACTTGAAAGTATCAAATGGCAACAAAGTGATACCAAAAATGTGGATCAAATGAAAAATTGATTCAGATTTTTGTCATCAATTTGATACTTTTCAGAAAACTGTGAATAAAACAACTTTTCCCATCATCATCAACGAAAAAAACAACCTTTCCCATCATCATCAACGAAAAAACAACCACAACCTTTCCCTCATCGCGTAAAAAACACAACGAAACGCGTTTTAAATTTCGTCATTACATCATCGGGTGGTATTCCGGATTTCTAAACACCTCTTGTGACCCGTTTATTTAAAAATAGTTTTCAAAGTGCAAAAATAATTAAGAACACCCTTGTCGATCACCTGAATTTTCCCAATGATGATGATCGTCATGATTTTCACCAAAAAAAAAAGAAAGAAAGAAAAAGGACGGGAACGATTTTTGGAACCTTTTTTTCTTTTCGGGAAGGAAAAAAGGGAAGATGATGATCATGAAGAAGAAGAAGAAGAAGGCGTGGGACTTGCTTGGCAGCTGAACGCATTAATCATCCCAACAGGTATGCCCTTTTACAACTTTTCCATCAAGGTCTCTTTCAATTTCAAGGTTTTATCATTTTTCCAGGATACTTCTCTTTGTCTAGAGAGAATGATTTTTCTCTTTTTCCTAGATCGCGAAGAGATGGTTTTTTTTGGTTTAATGTGTTACGAAGTTATGAAATATTGTTATTGAATAGAATATTTAAAAATTTGCTTATAATGAAATATTTAATTGCTGGAGGAAACTTTCATTGTAATGTAGGTTCAATGTTCAATGTTTAAATTGTTGTAGAATGTTTAAATTTTGTTTTACAATATGTTTAAATTGTCGTACAATGTTTAAATTTTGTTGTACAATGTTTAAATTGTTGTACAATGTTTAAATTTTGTTGTACAATGTTTGAATTGTTGTACAATGTTTAAATTGTTGTACAATATGTTTAAATGGTTGTACAATGTTTAAATTATTGTACAAATGTTTAAATTATTGTACAAACGTTTAAATTGTTGTAGAATCTTTAAACTATTGAACGATATTTAAAATGATAACTACAATATTTAATAGTTGCTTTGAATTATATTGAAATTGCTGGAAAATATTAAACCTGCCATGAAATATTTTAATTCTTACAAAACACAGTTTTTTTTTTGAAAATCATCACATTGATACTAGAGTTGATCAAATTTATGCCGAAAAATTTGGATCAATTTTTTACTTAGATCCACTTTTTGGCATCAATTCGTTGTAATTTGACGCCTTCGAGTAAACAGTGTGAAGTGTTTAAATTGTTACCAGAAATGAAAAAAGTTATGAACGAAAATTTAAGACTGTTAACCAAAATGTTAAAATCATTAAGGAAAATTTTGAATCTTAAATTTTTAAATGTCGTCTAGTTTCTATTTGTTATAGTTTCACTATAGTTTCTATTATAGTTATTGTTTCAATTTTTTATCTTCCTTTTTGAATGTAAATTTAGTAACCAAAAATGTTCTGGATAAGTATTGATGCTTCTGATTGTGAGACATCTGTTTCTAAAACAGCATTACCTATAATGGTTCTAGAACAGCATCATTTGTTTCCAGAACAAAATTATAGCTATAATGGTGCTAAACCAGCAGCACTCGATACTTCTGCAAAAAGAATTTGTTTGTTCACATAAAAATAGAATTGTTTAATGATTTCAAAATACGTTCTAATACTTCTAAAGCAAAAGTATTTGTATTTCTAACAAAAATACTTAATGCTGCTAAAAAGTTCCTAATGCTTCTGAAATAGAAGTATTTAATGCTTACAATACAGAAATGTTTAATGCTACTAAAGCAGAATTTCTATATCTAATATAGAAATATTTAATGCTTCTAATGCAGAACTGTTTAATTCTTCTAAAGTGAAATTATACTTGATGCTTCTAATACAGAAATATTTTATGCTTCTAATGCAGAATTGTTTGATGCTTCTGAAGTAAAATTACTTTATGCTTCTAATACTGAAATATTTAATGCTTCTAAGAAGTACCTAATACTTTTATAAAGCAAAACTATCTAATGCTTCTTAAAAATACCTAATTATTCTAAAGCAGAACTATTTGAGGCTTCTAATGCAGAAATATTTTTTGCTTCTAAAGCAGATTTAATGTTTCTAAAAAGGCATCTAATGCTTCTCTAATGGTATTCTTTTATGCTCCTAAAATACCACTTATTGGTTCTAGTGCAGCATTACCAATAATGATTCTAAATACATCATTGTCTAATGCTTCTAGTACAGCATCATTATGGTTCAAATACAGCATTACCTAATGATTCTAATACAGCATTATCTAATGATTCTAATACATCATTTTCTAGTGCTTCTAATACAACATCATCTGTTGACACTAATGCAACATTATCTAATAACTCCAATGCAGCTATTAATACTTCTATTCCTTAACATTTAGAAAAATTAGATGCTTCTAAAACAGTTCTTAATAGTTAAAATCCAGCTCCATCAAATATTTTCATAACAGCAACATTTAATGTTCCTGATAAAGTAATTGTCTAAAAGCATCCTTATATCTAATGATTCTAAAACGAATTAAATTAATAATTCTTTACTATAAGAATTATTTAATTCTACTCTAAAAACAATCATTTATACCGCTATATTCTAAAAAACATAATCAGTTATATACCATACCGCAGCTATACTTTCTAACAGAAAAAAATAAATAATCGTCCGCTATTCTAAAAACGGAACAATTTTCCACTATAATACCAAAAACATAATTCTTTAATGATTCTAAAACAACATTATTAGTTATAATGATTCTAAAATACCACATCTGTACTATATATATATATATATATAGTATCACAATAATGTTGGGATGCACTTCTAAAACACGAATTCTCAAGGAAACCGCAGAATTTCAAAGAATTAAGAAAAAAAAAATTTTACGGAAAAGTGTGCAATTTTATTTATTTATTTTTTTTTTTCATTCTTTTCAGAAAAGGAAAAAAGTAAACCGCAATAGTTGTCGGAAAAGAGAGGGAGCAAGAGAGAGAGAGAGAGAGGAAGGAAGGAGTGGGGGAGAAATAATAAATAAAACCAGAACATGGTATGATCTTAGAAAAGCCACAAGCGTCACGTTTATAAGTCGTATAATTGGTGAACAATTCTTGTTTCGTAACAAGCTTTTCATGTGCTGTGGCGGTGAAGTTCAGAGGTGAAAGAAATCCGGCCTAATCTGATGAGAGGCTTTTGGTTTTTTCGTCTCTTTGAGATAAGTCATGAGTAGAGGAATTCTTCAGTTTCTTATATGTTCCTCATCTCTTTCTTTATTCATTTTTGCTCTCTCTCTCTCTCTTACTCGTTTTACTCTTTTGCTCTGCGTTGTTACTCTTTTATACTCTCTTGCACTGTTAGTCTTTTGCTCTGTTACTCTTTCTGCTTTATTACTTCTTTGCTCTCATGAGAGACGAGAGGAAGAGTCATCGTGCTTGATGGACTCAGCAAACGAAGAGAAAGAGCGAGATTGAAATCACTATATGTGTGGCTCCTTTAAGAGCGACGCAAATTGAGAACCGACGACAAGATTTCAGTGCGAAGCTGGGAGAATCGTTTTGCAGTTGAAAAGTTTAACGACTCGTAAACAGGGTACACAGTTGTTGTAAATATTGAAGATTATGCTGCTGCTACTACTACTATTACCATACTATTAGTGTACTATAAATACTTCTATACTGCTACTGGTGCTACTGATGATGATGCTACTACTACTAATACTGCTGCTGCTGCTACTATACTAATACTATTACCCTGAAAAGCAGAATTACCTTAAGAAACAGTTAAAGAACCTAAAGAAACTGCAGTACCATTCAAAGAAACAGAATTAACAAAAATAGTAGCAGCAGTACCTAAGGAATCAACTGACCTACCTAAAGAATCAGCATTACCAAAAATATCAGAAGCAACATCTAAGGAACCAATTAAACTACCTATAGGAACAGTATTATCAAAAATAACAGTATTACCTAAGGAATCAACTGAACTACCTAAAGAATCTTAAGGACTACCTAAATTAACTGCAGCAATACCTGAAGATGCAACAGGACTACATGCAAAAACAGCAGCACTAACTAAAGATGCAACAAGACTACATGCAGATACAGCAGCACTACCGAAAGAAACAGCAGTTTTAGCAAACATATTTAAAACAGCAGAAGCAGTACTTGAAGAAATTCACAAAAACATACTTAAAAAATCAGCAACAGAACCTCAAGAAACAGCAGTAACACAAAAAGAAACAGCATTACCAAAATTTTCAGCAGCAATAGTTGAGAAAGAAACATCATATTTATCTGGTATACTATTCCGAAAAAGCAGCATTACCCAAAGAAGTAGCAGTACTTAATAAAGAATAAGAGTCATTTGATGCTGCGTGTATTATATAGAGGATCAGCATTGTCAAAAGAAGCAGTAGTATCTAAAGAATCAGCAAAAAAATAAAGAATCAACAAGAAAACCTAAAGAATCATTAAAACAACCTTAAAAATCAGCAAAAATACTAAAGAATCATCAAAAAACCTGATGAATCATTAAAAAACCTGAAGAATCAGAAAAATACTAAAGAATCAGCAAAAACAATAAAGAATCATAAAAAAAACCTAAAGAATCATAAAAAAAAACCTGGAGAAACAGCAAAAGTACCTAAAGAATCAGCAAAAAAATTAAAGAATCAATAAAACAACCTGAAGAATCAGCAAAAAAAAACCTAAAGAATCAGCAAAAACATTCAAGAATCTAAAAAAAACCTAAAGAATCATCAAAAGAACCTGAAGAATCAGCAAAGGAACCTGAAGAATAAGCAAAAATTCTAAAGAATTAGCAAAAAACCTTAAAGAATCATTAAAACAACCTGAAGAATCAGAAAAAATAGTAAAGAATCATCAAAAGAACCCAATGAATCAGCAAAAATAGTAAAGAATCATCAAAAGAACCCAATGAATCAGCAAAAACACCTAAAGACTCATCGAAAAAACCTGAAGAATCATTAAAACAACCTGAAGAATCATTAAAACAACCTGAAGAATCATTAAAACAACCTAAAGAATCAGCAAAAACAGTAAAGAATCATAAAAAAACCTAAAGAATCATTAAAAAAACCTGGAGAAACAGCAAAAGACCCTGAGGAATCAGCAAAAAACTTGAAGAATCATTAAACCAACCTGAAGAATCAGCAAAAAAAACCTAAAGAATCAGCAAAAACATTAAAGAATCTAAAAAAAACCTAATGAATCATCAAAAGAACCTGAAGAATAAGTAAAAATTCTAAAGAATCAGAAAAAATACCTTAAAGAATCATTAAAACAACCTGAAGAATCAGCAAAACTAGTAAAGAATCATCAAAAGAACCCAATGAATCAGCAAAAACACCTAAAGACTCATCGAAAAAACCTAAAGAATCATCAAAAAAACCCTAAAGAATCAACCAAAAAATCTTAAGAATCATAAAAAAAACATAATGAATCAGCAAAAAGGCCTAAAGAATCATCAAACGAACCTGAAGAATCAGCAAAAGAACCTGAAGAATCAACAAAAATACCCAAAGAATCAGCAAAAATACCATAAGTAGCAGAACTATATATACTTAATAAAACAGCAGCACTACCGAAAAAACAGAATAATTATTAGCTAACCGTTCAAAAAATATTTTTGTTTAAATTCCCCCTTTTCCTTATACGTGTTTACAATCGTGTAAAGAGGCTTCATTACCAACCCGCAGAAACTATACAGACAATTATGTATATAGCTAAAGCAGCTTTTTATTTTTTTCTTTTCCCCACTATATACAAAACAGTCAGAAGTAAAAATTTTCTCCCAATGATATGAACGGATAACATTGTTTTTTCTCCTATTTTCGCCATAGACGTTCTTCACTTTATCTGGAAGCATTACATCGACTAGACCTTATCGGTTAAAAATTATGTGTGTATGTGTGTTGAAGGGAATTACAAACATATATAGCTGTGGTTTTTTCTATACATATATATACATATATATAGTGGAATATTACATCCTTAGCTTATATACATATAGAGGAATTATACATCACTATATATATATATATATATAGGAGAAGAAATTGCATCCTTAGTTACATGAATTGCGTTCCAAGGTATGCAAAGGAGAATTTTTTTTTCTTTTTCTTCTTTTTTTGAGTTGGATGACTCTTGGCAGATATAGGAGTTACAAAGCTTGTATTTCTCCAGTCTGCAGTTTGCGAGGCGAGCAGCACCTGGAGGCGTTCTCCAGGGTCGGATTACGAACCCTCTCTCTCTCTCTCTGTCTCTCTGTCTCTCTTTTTCTCTCCTCTCATACATTTTCTCTCTTTCTTTCTCACTCTATTTTACTCTCTCCTTCTTTTTTTTCTCTTCTCGTTTTTTCCCTTTCACTTTTTTTGTTACTAAAAATAAATTTTCCAACAAAAAATTAATAACATTTTTCTTTTTTTTTTTTTATAAAATTCTGGTAATTTTTGACAAAAAATTATTAACACACTGTTAATTTAAAAACTTTCAAGTTGCAACGAATTGATGCTGAAAAATGTGGATCAAGTCCAAAATTGATCAGAATTTTTCAACTCAGTTTGATCCACTTCAATATCAACTTGATACTTTTTCAAGAAAACTGAAAAGAAAATTTTCTGAAATAATAATTTTACTATTTTTATTATTATTAATATTATTATTATTAATTTTGTTATTACTATTATCAAAAGTGGAATAAGTTAACGTAATAATGTTAATTAAACATTATTATTATTATTAATTTTTTATTACTATTATCAAAAGTGGAATAAGTTAACATAATAATGTTAATTAAACATTATTATTATTATTATTATTATTATTATTATTAATATTTAATTTCTCGTTCCCCTTTCAGAGAGAAGGGCCAATTTCTCCATTTTTCGAAAAAAAATTGCACCTTTATCTTTCCTTTTTCTTATTTAAAAAAAGAAAAAAAAATTTTTCGCAGCCAAAAAGACAAATTTTTTTTTTTGCATCTAAATGAAGTCAGTGACAAATTTTTTTCCGTGGTTTCCAAAGCGCATTTTGTTTTCCTCATATTCTAATTGTATAACTTGAGTAAAAATAAATATATTTCCGCTTCTTTAAGACTTAGATGTGTGGTAAAAACAAATTGAGGTCGGGTGTTGTTCTACTTCCTGGACTTTTTTTTCATTCTTTCTTCATTTCATTGAGAGAAAAAGAGAAAAATGCATGGGAAGTGTTTTTAAATAGGTTTGCTTTTAAAATATATTTGAAATCTGGAACTCGAACTATGGGAACTTTTTTTTTTCATTGCGAAATGATGTCAAAGAAAATTAGAACTTTTGTGTTATTTTAGAATCAATTTTTTTTGGGGGGGAAAAATTCTTATATGTTTACAAACTGTATCGAGAATTATTTATTTTTGTTTACTCTTTTAAATTATGGAAATATTTAAATTTTTATTTAAAAACATCTTATATACATATTTCTTTGGAAATTATACATTTAGAAAAATTTATTGTATTTTTGTTAAACTATATTCATTTTTTTTTCATTCATTCATTTACTATTCAATAAATAATTTAAAAAATTGAATTAATAATAGAAACGATAAATTTAACAAATTAAATATTAAATAAATAATAAATAAATAAATAATAAATAATAATAATAATAATAAGTTAAATTAAAAAATAATAAACAAATTGTAAAGAAATAATAAATAAATAACAAATAAAATAAATAATAATAATAAATTAAATTTTTAAAAAATTAAATATTAATTAATTATATTGATATTAGTAAGTAATTATCTAATTATAAATCAAGTAATTATTTATATTAACAAACTCAAAGCCTGTTAGTACAAAAAACTAAATTTTTAAAATCTATTTTTTTTAACAGAAGAAAACCTTTTTAAAAAAATTTACCATTACATAATAAATAGTAAAAAAATGATAAAAAATAAATTTAAGGAATTGCAAAAATAAATACAATTATTTTACTCAAAAAGCAGTTATTTTAACTTTTTGTTTCTACTTTTTTCCTAAAAATTTATTATATACCTACGTATATACGTAGGAAGAAAATTTTTCAGAAACTATAATTATATATATCCTAAGTACTAGTTTTCCAGTATAAACATTCTTTTGCGCATTAAAATTTCTCGACAATTTTTCACGAGTCAAAGACAGTAAAAAAAAATTGAGACACAAGAGTAAAAAAAAAAACAATTGTCTGTTAATAACGCTTCCGGTGTTACTGTTAATTACAGAGAGAGAGAGAGAGAGAGAGAGAAAGGCCCGATTTTCGTTTTATTTGTCTACCTCATTTTTACCTGCGGAATTATTTTTTTTTTTAAATATATTTTTTTATTTTAATGATTATTTTTTCAAAATTAAAAATTTTTTGGACAAACAACGTCAACTTTCTTTAGCTTTTATAAATTTTTAAAAATAACGTTCATTTTATTAATTTTAACATTTCTAAAGTTTTCAAATAACGTTTATCTTTTTAATTATAACATTTTTATAAATTTTTAAAATAACGTTCATTTTTTCTAATTTTCACTTTACTTTAAAAAAAAATAACGCCTATAAAAATAATTAAGATATAAAAAAAAATTCTTTCGAAAATAATATTTATTTAATTTTTGAATAAAGTTTCATTTCTCAAAATTGTCCACTTTCTTTAAAATAAGTCGATATAATACAATATATTATAATGTCGATAAATCGATATAATTCGATAGATTAAAATATCGACTAATCGATATAATTCGATAGATTAAAATATCGACTAATCGATATAATTCGATAGATTAAAATATCGACTAATCGATATAATTCGATAGATTAAAATATCGACTAATCGATATAATTTGAAAGATTATAACGATAAATAGATTTATTACGATACATTACAATATCGAAAAGTCGATATAAATTCAATAGATTAAAATATCAATCGAAATCGATATAATTCGATATAATTTAATATCGATAAGTCGATATATTATAACATTGATAAAACAATTGCTTCGATGTATCGCTAAACTATTGATAAATTGATACATTTCCGATTTATCGATATAGTGTCGATATCATTTCGATTAATCAGAATAGTATCGATATGTTGCTATTTTATCGATTTACATCTATAGAATTATATCTATATTGATGTAAATCGATTGTTTCGATAAATCGAGAAATTATTATCGATTAATCGATTATCGTTGTGAAATTTTTTTGAGATAAAAATTAATATATAGTGAGTTTGGATATTAAATTGATATTGGGAAATGTTTGTAGGGAAAAAATTTGAAATGGTAAAAGCTAAATAGAAGTTGGACGTTTCGTGCTGATGGGAAAAGGCATGGAATTTTTTTTTTTTTTTTTTTTTTTTCATTTTAGTTTCTTAAGAAAATTCTGATCCTTATTCATTGACTTGAGGCCGCTCACGATTCCGGCAGCAATAATATCGTATCGTGCTTCCCAGGAAGATTTCGAAAGTCACGCTGCTGAGGCCAGTGTACTATCGGGTATCTCTCGAGAACCACTTGGTATTTTATTGTTTTCAGTTTCTCTTTCTTTTCTTTAGTCTTTTCCCTTGCCACCTACTTAGTTTGAGCGTTGATTCTCTATTATTTCAGTCTCTCTCTCTCTCTCTCTCTTTTTTTCTCTTTCTCTATCTTTTTTTTTCTCTCTCGCACTTTTTCTCTTTCTCTATCTTTCTTTTTTCTCTCTCGCACTTTTTCTCTTTCTCTATCTTTCTTTTTTCTCTCTCGCACTTTTTCTCTTTCTCTCTCGCGTATATATTGCGTCACCGTGAAATTTAGCTTTCGATTCATTTGTCGTCAGTCATTGGGAAACTTCGCCAAGTTCCTCGAAAAGAAAAGAAAGAGAGAGAGAGAGAGAGAGAGAGAGAGAGAGAGAAATAAGAAATCGTTAAAAGAAAAATGAGCAATGACGCGCCTGATTTTTTTTTTTTTTTTTTTTTTTTTTTAATTCTCTATTGCTATTGTAGAAAAACCTTTTCGAGCCGGATTCACACTTTGGCGCGTCGAAGCGACATTTTTCCTCCCCCTTTTGCCCCATTCTTTGCGGCGTTGTTCGCTTCCGCCTCGCGCGAAACAAGTGCCGTGAGATTGTAACACGGAAAAAAAAAATAAATTTCGCTTCGTTGCGCTCCGCCGGCTTTCAAGTGCGAATACACCGGAAACGACATCGCAAACTTTAAAATTAAAAAAAAAAAAAAAAAAAAAATCTCTTTTCCGGATCACTTTGTCCATTTTATACATAGTGTTGCTCAATTATTCATCTAAATTGAGAAAAGTATGAAAAATTATATTAACTAAAATAAACAATTTTTCTATTACAAAAAAAAAATTGTATTTTCACAATAATTTCCATGACAATTATAACTCTATGTTATAAACTTTTCATGTAATAAATAATAACCGTTTTTTTCTCTCTCTCTCCTTATTTCAAACGACAAGAAAATAAAGAAAATTTCGTGTGTTAACTTTTGATAATCCGTTTCTTTAATATATTATTACAAACAGCAGTTATTTCTGATGTAATACCGCATCATTATTTTTCATGATTTTTCAATTACGCGTTGTGAATTGACAAACAGGTGTCATACTAACGGCAATTTTAAGAGAGAAGAAACATGCGGAGAAAGAGAGAGAGAGAGGGGGGGGAACTTTTTTTCTTCCCTCTCGTGAGAAAATAACGTTTTGCAATTTACATTTTTAATTCCGCGACTCAAAAGTATAATAATTGCTGCTTATGGTATTATATACCGTCAGTAAAGATGCCTATCTTGATCCTCGTAATTCACTAATTAACCTTCACATTACAACGTGTTGGCACGTCACATAATGCGAAAGAGAAAAAAAAAATTTTTCCAAGATAACGCACGAATTGTAAATAATTATAAGAGAAAAAGAAAAAATGTTGACAGATGTAAAAATAAAACAAAAAACGATTATTATTTTAATATATTGTTATATATATATATATATAGGGGAAAAAGTCTTAATTCGATGAGCGCGAAAATTTTTTTTTTCATAAAACGTGGGAAGCGAAGGGAATTATTTCGCGGGGAGTGTGAGAAGAAATAGTGCGGGGGTGGTAGTGACGATGAGAGGGAGGAGGGGGGGAAACCGTAAAAGACTATATTGAAGAAACAAGAAACCGTCGATTTGAAACTGATGAATGGTGGGAATAACCGGAGGGTTCTTGAAGGCGAATAAATTGAGAGATGTAGAAAAAACGATACGAAAGGAATAAGCGAGAACAAGAGAACAACGCCGGCTTTTACTCTAACTTATAAAGAAGCGAATAAAAAAAAAAATACAAGGGAAGGGGAATTTCTCTCTTCCGGGAAAGTCGATGATCCGGAACAAAAAAAAATTATAATTTACTTTTTGTTTTAGGGACGAAAAAAAAATTACTCCCAATATTATATAGTGATTTGATAGCGAGAAATAGACTATTATTTTCGGAATATATTTCCATTGAATCTCGACTTTCTCGTCTATAGCAATTATGTGTGATAAATTTTCCTTATGGGAAAAAAGAAATTTTTTCTTGTAACTTCACAAATTTCTGCGATGTGAATAAAAAACTAATTTTTCCGGACAATATTTTTCTTAGATCGCAAACTTTCATTTATATGGAAAATCTCCTTAAGGGAAAAATCTCGATAGAATGGAAGAAGAGAGAAGAAAAATATTTCCTAACATTCAAAACTAGGTTTCGAATAAAATTTCAGCGATGTGAATAAAAAAAACTCATTTCTTCAAACAATATTTCTCTTATGTATATAACTTTCATTTATGGAAAATTTCCCTGGGGGGGAAATTCGATAATATGGAAGAAACGATAAAAAAAATATTTCCTACTCTGATACGTTCAAAAATTTTTCACAAATTTCTTAGGTCCCTGAAGTTGCCATCGATATGCTATAATAGCATCAAAAACTATTTTTTTCGTATACAAAACCAAAACAATGACTCCATTTTTTTCCAAACTTTTAAGTTAAAAAAAATACTATTATAAATAGTTTTTTACTTCTTAAAAAAAGGAAGAAAAAAGAAGGAGTGAAACTAGTTAAAATTTTGTAACTAAAAATAAGGAAAAATATATTTCGATGCCAACACTTCAGGAACCATAATTTCAGCGATGTGAATTTTTTTCGGACAATATTTCCCTTTATTTCGTTTAACTTTTAGGAAAACTTTCCATGGGGAGAAAGATTTCGATAAAATGGAAGAAGAAATAAGAAAAATATTTCCTACTCTATAATTTTCGGCAGCACTTCTCGAGACTGAAAATTAATCACCTGTAAGAAAAATAAGAGTTATAGATTCAAACTTTTAGAAGAATAAAAAAAGGTTTCTTAATTTCAAAAAACTTTACCTAGAAAATCATGTTGTCCTCTTTCTTCTCGTTTCTTCCATTTCCTCCGCACTCTCCAGTCGATGATCCAGAACAAAATGCTTCCTTACCAAGAATTTCCTTTCGCAATCGCATCTCGAACATTGACAATTAACCCTGCGTGAAAAATTTGCGGTGTCATTAAAAAAAAAAAGTCCTTAACGAGTTTTGTTTACGATTCCCGCAGATGGCATATTGTATAACGAACGGTTTTTTTTTTGTTTCGAAAAAAAATTATACCTTTTCTTTCTCCCTCCGTTGGGCACTAGACATCAACTCTCTCTCTCTCTCTCTCTCGAGGTAGTCAAGTATGTAAATTTTTTTTTTTTGTTTCCCATTATATCGGCCCGCATGAGTAATTACCGCAGTTTCCGCTGATAAACTCACCCTCAGAAAATTTCACTCGCGTACACATAATCTGAAAACAAAAAAAAATATTATTCAAGTCACAAAATATTCGGAGGAAATAATTCAAATCTTTTTCCTGTAAAAACCGATTCCGTTATAACTCTTTTGTCGAATGTGTTGTTGACCGTTACTTTCGCCGTACCTCCCTCCCTCCCCCTTCTCGACCTCTTTTTATTTTCAAAATGGCCACTGTAAATTATCTCCAATTTTTTTTTCCCCCCATTAGTTTTAACATTTGAACTTGTATATATATATATATATATATATAAAACTATTTCAGTGTTCACTGATCCGGAAATAAGTTGCAGATTGAAGAGCTGATTCTGAAGAAGAGGAGAAGAAGAAGAAGAAGAAAAGGTGGGAGAGGAGAAGAGAAGGAGTCTTGGAAAATACATATAACCGCAAAGAAGATGGAGGGAAATAGTTTGAAGAGAGATTGAAAACTACTTCTTCTTGGCTTGGACTCTGTAAATGGCACTGGAAGAATTCACGGGGGTTTTAAAGCAACAGTCCCGTGGAACTCCCGTGTCATACACAGCGTCCGGCCCTGCAACATGTGCGCAACAGTTATAAAATGAATATCTCGATAAAAGGTCGTTAATATACACAACATTGGCTATATGGGTACATACAACTTTATGTTTATATATATATAAACCTATAATACATATTAAAGACATTGGCAAATATTATTGTATTCTACGAAATGCTATAGATTTTCTCGAATAATTCAAATTTTATTATTTCATAAACCTATTTTTGTAAAAATAAGACGAGTTGGAAGGCGAATAAAAGAATAGAAAATATAAAATCCGATAGGAAGAAAGCGAAAAAAGAATATAGAAAATATAAAATAAGCCGATAGGTACACTGAAAAAAAAATTTATTTGATTCAAATAACCGATTATTTGTCTATAATCAAATAAATATTTACTTGAATCAAATAATTTATATTTGTCTATAATCAAATAAATATTTACTTGAATCAAATAATTTATATTTGTCTATAATCAAATAAATATTTACTTGAATAAAATATAATTTATATTTGAATCAAATAATAAATTGTATTTGAATCAAATATTTCAGTATTTGAAGCAAATACTAATTAATTGATTCAAATAAAAATTATTTAATTCAAGTAAATATTTATTTGATTATAGACAAATAATCGGTTATTTGAATCAAATAAATTTTTTTTTCAGTGTAGAAAGCGAAAAAAAGAATAGAAAATATAAATAAGCCGATAGGTAGAAACGAAAAAAGAACAGAAAATATAAAATAAGTCGAAAAAAAGAATAAAAAATATAAAAGCCGATAGGTAGAAACGAAAAATATAAAAAAATAGTTAATAGAGAATAAAAAAAAAATACTCTTACCCCTATGAAAATGTATGACATGTGTGACACGATTGTCATTATTTCGCAACCGCAGGAATAGTGGTTTACGAACGAGAAAAATTACAAGGCCTCAACAATGATACAATTATTTTTATCATTTTTTTTTAAATACAAATTACCAACGATATTTTTTTCCTTAAATGAATTTTATTTCTTTTTTTTTATATTTCCCCCTCCCCTTCGCAGAAAGGTACCTTAAGCGAAAAATTTTAAGGTTATATCTATATCCCATATTTCCGTTAATTAAGTTTCGTATTTTAATTCTAAGCTTATGTTTATATGCTATAATCTACATTAATTAACTTCTTGTTAATTAAATTTCCGAAAAAGTCGGAAAAAAGTCGAATGAAATTTTAGGAAAAAAAACGCCACAAAGGAAACACGAAATTGTCAAAATTGTAAAAAAAAATCACATTTCTCGCTAACACACATACTTTAACATCAAACAATCTGGAATAATATTAAATAAAATTTAATAAAATGCATGGCAAAACTTTAATTAGGTATTTTTAACATTTTTTTTTATGTTAAAAATTTCAATTATTTTTATAAATAATAAAATTCTTTTCCAAAATTCAATTATTTAAAAAAAAGTTTAAAAAAATGCCTGTCATAATTTCAATTATCTTTATAAATAATAAAATTCTTCTCAAAAATTCATTTATTTTCAAAAATAATGAAATTCTTCGCAAAAATTCAATTACATTCAAAATTTTTTTGTTTCAATTCTCAAAATTTCAATTATCTTTATAAATATCAAAATTCTTCTTCAAAATTTAATTACTTTTAAACATTAAAAAAAAAATTATGTTCAAAAATTCAATTATCTTTATAAATAAATGAAATTCTCTGTAATACAATTATTTTCAAAGAATTTTAATAAAATTCTTGTCAGAATTTTTAATTATTTATTTATTGATTTCTGTACATTTGTAATTTGCTTTATAAATAATAAAATTCACCCTAGAAAATTCATTTATTTGCAAAAGTATTAAAATTCTTCGCGCAGAAATTCAATAATTTTCAAAAAAAAAAAATTTAATTTCTTGTCAAAATTATCATTATCTTCATAAACAATAAAATTCACCATGGAAATTTAATTATTTTCAAAAGTCATGATAAAATTCTTTGCAAAATTCAATTATTTTCAAATTTTTTTTAACTCTCCCCACAATTTCAACTATTTTTAAAAATACCAAAATTCCTTTTCAAAATTCAATTACTTTTAAACATTTAAAAAAAAATCTGTTCAAAATTTTAATTATTCTTATAAATAATAAAATTCTTCTCTGAAATTCAATTATTTGCAAAGAATTTTAATAAAATTTTGATCAAAATTTTAATTATCTTCATAAATAAAAAAAATTAATCCTAGAAATTCAATTATTTTTAAATTCTTTTTTTTAATAAAATTTTGTAATATAAAATAATGATTTTATCACTCGATCATCTTTAATGAAAAAAAAAAAGTTTTGAATTTGAATCATTTGAAGAATTTTAATTCTTATGGAAAAATAATAATTAAATATTTATTTAAAAAAGAAGTTATTGATGGTTTTGTGAAAAAGTTTAAAAGCAATCTTGAAATAAACTTAACAGAACATTTTTTTGACTACAATTTTTTCCATTAACTTTAATTTTCTGAAAATTTTAAAAATTTCAGTCGTAATTTATAAAGGGCTTTTTACAATAAAATTTTTTTATCAACACTGTAGCAAAAAGCACTGATGTCAACTCAATATGAATACGTATATTGAAATCCTAAAGAAGAAGAAGGAGAAAAAGAAGAAGAAGAAACCTAAAGAATGTATTGAAATAAATAAATTATATTTTTAAAATAGAGTACAAACTTCCAGTTTATTATAGAATTAAAAAGAAAACAAAAATATATTCGCTGAATTCTAACCTCTGCAAAAATTAAAATTTCAAATTTTTCACCATCCTATGTATTTTAGAGTTAAAAAAATGGTGCAGAAAAAAAAATATAACCTACTTAAATAATTTAAATTTAAAGTTGGGGGTGGTGCCTCCCCTTAAATATTTTGATACTTCTATAAAAATATCGTACTCTAAATCTTCATAGACGAACTATTTTATTTGTTACTTACAACCTAATCTTGCAAAATCGAAATTTTTAAAATTGTCAAACTTTACAATTTTTTGCTAACTATACCCTACCTTGTTAGATAAATTTTTACTCATAAACGAGCCTTAAGCAGAATAAAAACTCTAAATCTAATATCTTAATTTTTACATGAGAGAGAAAAGGATGGAAATAGTTATTCTGTCTTTTTCGAAAAAAAAAACAACGTTTCTATCCTTCTTTCTCTCATGTAAATGATACGATTTCTGATTTTCATGTTTTAACACGCACGTAAAGGCCTATTTAGATAAATGTTATCTAAAAATGTTAAATAGTTATTTAAAAAAAATTGTAAATTTGTCAATTTTTGAAAATTTGGTCTTTGCAAGGTTGAGTAGTTCGCAATAAAGTTAAAAGTATTCACGAAAAAAATACACTCTGTCCTTTTTCATCCCATGTATATTCTGTTCGGGAATTTATTATGTTTAGGGCTTTAGAATATTTTTTTCCTTTTGCAAGGTTGGGTAGTTGACAAAAAACTTCAAAATTTCTATCAAGGTTGGGTAGTTTGAAAAGTTTTGTCCTTTTGAACATTTTTCGGCAAAATTCCTTTTTACCGTTTATTTTTAAATGAAAAATTCGATCTTTAAAAGACGATTTTGAACTCAAACCTTAAAAACCTTATTTTGTTATGTTCTCACAGTTTGTTTTACAAAAATTCACACAGAAGAAAGAAGAAGAAAACTTAATTTTTTTTCTCAAGTTTTATATCAATTTTGTATAGGTTATGTGCGTCAGAAAATCATTCATTAAATACCTCATCAAGAAAAATTAATAATCCATTTCATCTATAAAAATTATTAAAAGATCGTTTGGTTATGGGAAAAAAGTATATATTAACTGGAAATTGTAATGAAAAAAAAAGTTTAAGAGATTATAAACTTCTTTTTTTCTTTCTTCACTCCCATAAGATTTCGACTGATGTTCAAAATATAAATTAAATATATCGAAAAATCTTTTTTTTTATAGAATAAATGATCATCATGAAATAAAGAATATTAATATTCATACCTGCTATATAACGGATGAATGAAAATATTCAATCTATT